>CANSZD010003881.1:0-288421 GCA_947648045.1 Beta corolliflora | reverse complement strand
CAAAAATTCAAAAAATTTGAGAGTGAAATAATCCGGGGCCATATTCATCAATCTTTTCAGACTCCCTGAACTCACGCGAACAAGCAGAGTTCTTTCTGGGTACCCAAAGGAAGTTGACTTTAAGGGTTTGTGGCTTTTCTTCCTCAAAATTTGGCAAAGGTAAGGCTTCAGAATCTATTTTCATTTATTTGCATTAATTAGTTGTTAAAGATGAACGAGTGTGTGTTTTCAGGTTCAATTATGCTATAATTCCATAGTTTCATGTTTAGGTGCTTAGCATTCACAATTTTTTGCGTTTTTTTTTTTTCCCGTTTCGGTTTTATTTTGCATTTCTAATTTGCTGGGTAAAGTTGAATTGGTGTCTATATTTTTGTCTTTGAATCCCCATAATTGTGTAGTTAATGTTGGTTCTTTTTACTTGGCAATTGGTTTTTTTGTTTTCTTGTTTGTTTATCAAGGAACAGGATCATGGGAAGTGACGTGGTTGTCAGGTTATTATAAGAGTAAATGCTTTGATGCAGGGCTCAAGATGTAGATTTAATTAGTTTTATGGATATGTTGAATGACATACATGATGAGTCCGTCAAGCAAGATGTATGGTCGTCGAGAATTTGCAGTCTATTGTAAGCATCCAAAGACCAAAAATTAGTGGAATCAGAAGCGAAGATGTACATGTTGCAAAGAGGCGGGGTGAGTTTGTTGGAATGGACATCACAGGTATTCATAGAGGAGACCCAGCAGCCATTCCTTAGGTTTGTGTTCAAATTAGTGAAGGACGCGAGGGAAGCAAAGAAATTAGTTGGCAAAGAGAAACTTAGGAAGACCGCTCAAGAAAAGGAAAGCGGAGAGGAAGGCAAGAGAGAAAAAGGCATTTAGGTGATGTTATTAGTGCAAACCCCGATGTGCCCGTGGCACTCCATTACAAAAATGTGCCTGGAGGCATGGATAAAGGTGAAGGAAAGGCCGTTGTACAAGGTGAAGTGCGTGACAAAGGAGCAAGATGTAAGGGAGGTTTTTCTAAGTCCTATGGTCTGCTACCAAACTTATACCGAGATGGCCAAGGCACTAACACCGGTAGCTATAGCTTTAGTTACTAGGACAACCAACTCTTCAAACAAAGACACCCAAATTCAAAGCTTGTTTCTTCTCTTTGCCGCTCGGGCCCAAGGGGTTCCTTAAGTGGATGCAAACCTATTACTCGGGTTCGACGGGACACACTTAGGCGGCTTCTATAAGGGAACTTTGTCGATCACTTGTGGAGTATCGATGAAATCACTGAGATACTTCCAATCGCATACGGGATAATGGACACGTAAAGCAAAGACAATTGGTCCTATTTCCTTAGAAACTTGAAGTTGGTTTTCCGGAACCACAAGGTGTGAACAAGGATGACTGGACATTCATAAGTGATAGGACGAGGGTAAAATTCTATACTTTTTTTATTTTTTTTTCCTATATTTATATCCTAATTACATCCTAAAAATCACCGCTATTTTTTTATCCTCCCTTGTAGGGTGTCGAGGGAGCACCGCTGGAAGTGTTCCCTAAAGCTACTAGGAGAATATGTCTGTCAACACTCTATACTCCAACCGGCAAGAATATGCCTGGATTCACTGGCCCCCGCTTTCCACAAAAAGCTTCCGGGATTGCTACGCTAATGCATACATCCTCTATGTGTACTAAACATACCCATGGAGAAGATAACAAAGGTCGACCCTAAAGCTACGTAGTACTCGGACAAGGCGTAAGAACAAGGGGTCTAGGCATGTTTTGACCCGCCAGTTGCGTGTTGTGATCACAACATAACGAATTTTGTCGAGTCATTCAATGCAAGTACAAAGCCTTTCGAGATCTCCCTATCCCGACTTTGTCGGAAGGTAAGCATAATGTAACCTTGTTTTGTTCTTCTAAAGTGTCCAATTATTTGTATGTTTGCTTATGATTGGTATGGGTTCATTAATAGCTATTAGGGTCGGGTGTATGAAAAGACGGGAGCTAGATTTGATAAAAGTGCTGATATGGAACCTAATGACCTCACCGACTATGCCATGAAGTCGTTGGAGGTGAGGGCCGATGAAAGCAAGGTTTTGCCATGTTGTTCAAGTCGGTGGAGGGAGTTTGAAGTGTTGGATGATAATGTTCACTTCCCCATTAGGCTATACACTAGGATGTGTGGTCAGTAGCAAATGGCAGGGACCGGTATACCCCGCAAAACATGGTTCGAGGGTAATTTTTGACCGTAGGCTTAACCCACATAACTTTGTGTCTCCGCCTACTACAAGGGGGCCGCATACAAAGAGACCTATGCAAGCCACATACACCCCATGCCCGACTCCATCTCAATGGCCCGAGTTTGAACTCCCCATAATTCACCCTCCCCCATTCAAAAGAAGTGTTAGAAGGCCCGCCAAACAAAGGAAGAGAGAGGCCAAATGACAAGAAAAAGGGCAAGAGGAGCAAAGACTATTAAGTGTGGCAAGTGCAAAGAAATTGGCCACAATTCAAGGACATGCAAAGGGAGGGCAACACGTAAGGCAGAAAGGAGACCGGCACATCAGATCACAATCACAAACCATCCGAGGGGGACCGCTCACAGGGGAGGAAAAGAAAGACTGCTGCTGGTCCATCCACTTCAAAGGGTTCAGCAAAAAAATAGAAGAAAGGCAAGAATGCAGTTTGAGTAATTAGGGGACATAACTTCTTTTTGGTACAAAAACAAACTTCTTTTTTTGGGTACAAATTAGGATTAACAATATTTTTTGGATGAAACATGGAAAAGTGCAAACAATATGGTGATTTCTTTTTTGTAAAGCTACTTATATATAGGTTCAAACAATAGCATTTTTTATAAAGCTACTAATATTATTGCAAATGGAATGTTATTGGCTACAAACTTCATGCTACATTACAAGTCTTGCTTCATTTGTTCATTACAAAAAAAAGTAAAATTAACATACATATGCCTATTTTGATTACTCCTTGCATCATTTTTTGTTATTGTTTGATTCTCTTCTTGAGTTGCTTCATTTCTTCCTTCAAATTCACATTATTTGCTTCATCTTCCTCTTCTTGTCTCACGTTGGAGTTATGGTCAATCGTACCAACACACCACCTAAACGTGTTGCAATCATCGCACTTAGAAGTACAAACTTTATGGATTCATCGAGGACTCCGAGCTTCGAAGTGCAAATTTTTTCCTACATTTGCAAGTTCTATCAAGAACTCTAATGTATGAGGATTCTAAGTAACTAGAAGTGTGAGATTGTGAACTCATAAGAATTATTGGAGGGTTAATTAGGGTCCAATCATTAAATGGGGATAGGTGGAAGGGGTTAGAGATGTAATGATATTTTTATTTGGGGACCACATGGGGACCAAAAGTGGGAATGGTGATTGATATTTTACCTTATATAGAAAAAAAAGAGTGTAACCATTAAAAAAGAACCGGCCTAAAAAGGAAACCGTAACTATTAAATAGGAACTGAGGTAGTATATGATATTGTTAGAGATAATAACAACTTTTTCCTCTAGTCAAGGTGAATAGAGAATAGTCGTAATCATCAATTGGAAGTTGACGTAATGCCCATTGTTTGATGATATAGAGCAATACCACATACTCATGGGAAGATCGATCTACTTGGTTGGGACTAGGGATGGAAATGGATCGGGTTCGGGGTGGGTGGAGCTTCACCCGCATCCATCCGCTCCACCCGCATCCATCCATCACCCGCATAAGTCATCACCCGCATCCATCCATCACCCGCATAAGTCATCATCCGCATCCATCCGTCATCCACCGGCGAGGAGATATATAACAATTTTTCCAAAAAGTTATGCCATAAGATACATATTTATTAAAACTTTCAAGTAAATTTTTTTGATAAAGTAAGTAAATAAACATGCATGAGTAATTGATAATATGGATGATGGGTGGGTGTTAAGCGGGTGATGCGTCAGCGACGGATGAAAAAATCTCACCCGCATCCATCACCCCCTTCACCCGCCACCCGCTTTTTATTCATTTATTTCGAGTTTTCACCCGCTTAATAAGAAGTGGGTGATGGATGATCCATCATCTATTTCCATCCCTAGTTGTGACTAGACCTAATTTATCTTATGCTATTCATATTTTGTCTCATTATATGCGGCACCAAAAGTAGTACTTTAGAAGGCCGCACTACTTTGTAATGTGCACTATTTGAAGAAGAATCCAAGCCAAGAAATTTTATTCTGTTCTAATAGTGAACTACGCCTAGAAGTTTGGTGTGATTCTGATTGGGCTAGTTGTCCTATTAATTGGCGAACTTATGGGCGGTTTGTCCTACTTGGATATTCTCCTATTTCGTGGAAGACCAAAAAAGTAACCTATTGTTTTTAGCTCTTCTACCGAGGCCGAATATCGTTCGATGACAACTATTGTTTCCGAGCTCAAATGGCTCGAACAATTAGGGGGTTAAGCATCCCAAGGCTATGCGCAGGGTGTAAGTGGACTCGCGAAAAGTCCATGTTCCATAGTCCATTGTCTATAGTCCAATCCAAATTCAGCCTAAACTTGTCTGACTTCACTAGTAGAAGAAATGCTTATTGTTGCGGTCATTAAGTGGTCTATTGCGGCGGTTTTGGCCACGCAAAGAATTAAGGGCGCAACAATAGGTAATTAACCTATTGCGCGCGTTTTTAACAAAGAAGAATATTACAACGTATTGCTACGGTTTCGGGAAAAACCGCAAAGAATATATATATTTTTATTAAAAAAATACATCGTATTGCCGCAGTTTTGGCTAGGAACCGCAAAGAATAGGTTTGATTTATTGCCGCGGTTGTTGCCCAAAACCGCAAAGAATACCATACAGTGCAATTTTTTTTTTTTTTTTTTTTTTTTGCATTTTGCCATAAAATTTGAAAGATTAAAACCGGGCAACTAACCCATCCACTATCCACCAAATTCGCAGACATATTGAAGATGAAATGACAAATGAGCATCATATCTTGTAATAGAAACTAAACTCAAAATGAAACCAACATAAAAAAAAAACAAACATCACATTCATTCACAATAGATGAAACTAACTATAAGAACCTTAAAAATCGGATTATAACAAGAAAAACTAAGTAAAAAAACGTATCAAATTATAACCGTACCGGCTTACAAAGAAAACAAAGATGATGAAAACCGAAAATCGTATCTAAGAAAAAAAAACTAAAATCACCGCCATCAACCACCGTCATCAACCACCGTCATTAACCACCGCCATCGCCCACCGCCATCAACCACCGCCATCAACCACCGCCATCAACCACCGCCATCAACCACCGTCATCAAGAAATGCGGTCACATTCCACATGCGAAAATTCAAACGAAGAAATCATAATCACACGAAACTAAAACTTGAAAAAATCAAAAGATTATGAGGAATTGAAGATCAAGCAAAACGAAAAGCAAAGCGGGTATCTTTTGATTTCTTCGTAACTTTAAAACTTGAAAAGCAATAATCGATTTCTCATAACTTTAAAACTCAAACGAAGAAATCACGCAAAGCAAAACACTAAGATCTCGAAGAATCGAACACCTTACCAACAAAATTTGCGACGATCGAAGGATCGAAGGAGCCGGCGATGAACAAAAAGAAGATGATGCCGAGGAACAAAACGATCGATTATAACGAATGAAACTTCAAACAAAACGAACGAAACTCGCCGGAAATTCATCGCGAGAAGAAACTTCGAAATTTCCAAATCTGAGGCCGAGACGAACGATGAGGTGTGAAGATGATGCTGAGGAACGTTGATGTTGAGAGACGAGGTGCGAAGATGATGCAGAGGATTTAAGAAGAACGTTGGAGGAGGAGGAGTGAGAGGCGAAAATGAGGAACTGATGAAAATGAGGGAAAACAGCGCCCAATAGATGCTAAAAAGAAAAAACCCTAATGACCCTATTGCTGCGGTTTCTTTTATAAATCGTAAAGAATAGATTAAAATATTATTAAAAAATATTATTTTAATCTATTGCTCCGATTCTTGTCGAAACCGCAAAGAATAGATCCGGTCAAATAGTCAACTTTATTTCAAAAATTTCCGTTGAAACCATATTGTTGCGGTTTTTCCCTTATGTTAATTCCGGTTTTTCCTTTTTTTCATGGTTTATTGCCGCGTGACGGGTAGAACCGCAAAGAATACCACCGCAACAATAAGCAAAAATTCTACTAGTGGTTAACTGGACTGAAAATGTCTAGACTGGACTCAGACTCAAATTTTCGAGTCCAAATATTTACGGACGGGATTTTTGGACTCACCCCTTTGGAGTCCAATAAATCCAGTCCAAAAATTTTTTTAGCATATAAATATATATACATATGTATACATGTATACATATGTATATATGTATATATACAATGTACATTTACATTTAAAAAAATTATTTTACATTTTTAATGTACATTTAAAAAAATTATTTTACATTTTTGTTGAAATTTTGGACTTTTTAACATTTCCACTCTAAGTTCTTTTTATCCGCCCCCAAAATTTTCACTTACCCTCCTAAAGTCCAAAGTGATAATTAAAAACCAAAAGGCAAAAGTTTTTTAATCCTTTTTAGCGCCTTTTGTATTTTACAATTTGTATTTTATAACACTTTAAAGATGTATGTAACTTATTTTGTGGAATGGATGTAATGAGTCCAGCTTATTTAAATTTCAATAATTGAATCATGAGAAAAAATTGTGAACCTAAATAGAGAAAAAGGGATTGAACTAGATTCTAACTAAAGAAAAAGTTTCGTACTAGACTCGGATTCAAAAAAAAAAATGGATTGGACTCTGACTCAATTTATCGAGTTCAAAAAATTTGATTGATTTAAATTTTGACAAAGCTCAATCCAGCCTAATCCACTTACACCCCTCACCGTGCCTCTATTGTGATAGTCAACACGTTGCATATTGCAAAGGATCTCGAGGGAGATTGTCATTTTGTTCTAGATGCGGTGACTAGATGTCTCATTAGTCCTTTTTATGCTCCTACCAAGTTCCAAATAGCAGATATCTTTACAAAGGCATTAGGAAAATCTTAGATACACAAGTTTGGCGTTCGAATTTACGCACACCCACTTGAAGTGGTGTTAGAGAGAGATAAGATTTAGTATCTTATATATCATGTACCTAGATTGGTTCTGAATTAGGACACTTGTGTATATATATGGTGATTGATTAATGGAAACAAGAGAGAAATCTTGATCGAATTTTGACAGATATTGACATCATTATTTCTCTTAGAGAGGAAAACTGAAAACCCTAAATATGCGGTTCGTGAAAATTGGAGGGTCTTTAATGTTTTCAGTGGGCGGCTTTTTTGTTTGATTACATGTTACAACAAGAGTTATCCATCAGGTATAGATCACCTGTTATATTATTTTACCACTAGTCTTATACGCACGATATACATACGAAAAGATATAAAATTCTTTATATATAAAGAGATAGAAATACGATTATCTTTTTTTTTTTTTTTTTTGTTTAAGCAGGTAGTTAACCTTTTTTTTTCATTTTTCCTTTTTCTATTTTTTGGGGCCCCCACGCGCGCATTATATAATAGAGATCTAAAATCCTTTTTATTGCCGCATATTAGAGTTATGGTAAGTATATTATATTAGAGTCCTAGACTAATAAGGAAACGAGTATAGTTTCCTTATGATATTAGGTAAGCATCTTTATTGGGATTCTAGGTTAGCATTTATTGTCTAAGCGTCATCGGATATATAAATAGGACGTATCATTCAATAACAAGAAATTCAGTTGTTCTACAAGCCGTTTCCTATATTCTAAATCTTAACACCGCAAAGTCTTATAGGATCCATCTTAGTTAATTTCACTTCTTAGTGTTACTAGTATTCGTAATATATATAATCAAGAGGATGAGCTATCAATTGTTTGATGAAATATGGCTCGAAATTTTATCTAGATTGCCCATCAATTCTCTACTGGTATGTCAATCCGTCTGTAAAAATTGGAGGGATTTAGTCAATTATTTGAGGAACAAAATTATGTGTAATCCCCTCTCAGTTCCTCTATGCGGTTTTATATTTCACTTCTTCAAACAAGGTGAACATAAGGTTCGTACAAACTATATTTGTATGAAAACTGGGGAGATAAGTAGTTTGGAAAAATACCGAAAATTTACTGTTAGTAGTGGATTTCGAAAGGGATTGTTAGCAGATCTATGCTTAGATTTTTCGGGATTGACTTCTTATACTCTCGTCTATGAGAGAGGATGGTGCTATATTAGTATATACCAAGGTTTAATACTTTTGTCATTTAGAAACATAGATATTGGTACTATTTATCAAGTACATAATCCGATTACGAAAGAATGGTTATTGCTACCCAGTTCAACTGAGTACCCTATGGTATATCCACCAAAGAAATAATTATTAGATTCCCTACTCTTCCCGGATCCAAATGCGAATTCATAGTTGTTAAAATTCATATTACATGGAAGACTATAGAGTTCTACCTTTCTAAAACTGGTATGTGGGAAAGATCGCCTTTGGAGTTGGGCGATAAATTCTTGGATATGAGCAATTATGCTGTCTTTGTTCAAGGTTTGGATTCATATTTATGTCTATTGACGACCAGCGATTGTGGGTTTACAATAAGATTTCGAGGCGAAAATATAATTGATCACTTTACGTTTCCTTTGCCTCCAATCGTTCATCATGTTGATAGAGAATCAAGTAGCGCAAGCTTATGGGATTGTGGTGGAAACCTTCACCTATGCTATAACGATGTTAATGGTCAGTTTTGGGTTTGGAAGCATCTGCATAGTGATAACTATGGTTCAGCACAAGCTCATGAGTGGTCGTGGATGCCTTTGCTCAATGTAATCAATACTATTGATGTTGTTATTGGCGTAGATCATGGTGTCATCAAACCACTTGGTTGTCATATGGATGTCTCCATAATGTTTCTTCTTATCAAGTCGTCCATATTTGCTTATGATCTGACCAATCACATTCTAACCAAGATTGCTGAGATGAATGATAATAATTTGAATAGTGATGAAGTTATGGATTGTTATCTATTTTATCCTTGCCTCAGCTTTCTCACTTGATGATATAAGCAAAGTTGACGCTGACCCACAGGTTAGTCAAGCATGATTTCTTTGTGTAAGTTTATTTGGCCTTTACTTTTTGATTAGTTGTTGGAACTTGACGCTCGATTTATTTAATAAAGCAAGATGTGTAATATGTCTAAACCTATCTTTGCCTTTATATGTTATTATGTTTTGTTATGTTTTAAAAAGTTAACTCCACGCCCTCCCCCGCGGTTGTAAATAATTTATAAATGGGAGGAGCCACTTCTTCCATTGTTAGTTAATTTTGGAATGAAAGTTTTTTTTTTATGTATTGTAGTGATTCAAACTTTCTCATCCCCCCTAAACCCATAAAATCTCATATCCACCAACCTTTAAGGATTGAGATCTCATACTCACTTTACTTATAGATTGTAAAATGTAAACCCATACTTTTAAATTAAACAAACAACTAAAAGTAGGTAATGGATTGTAAACCTATACCCATGGGGTTTTCCGTTTTTATTCTCGTACCATTTCGTTCTAGATATTGAACCAAATACCCCCTTAATTTGTTACTCTATATAGGAAATAAACGCAGATAAATCAATAACAAAAATAATGATATATTTTAGTTGAATCCCACTATTTAATAAAGTCTATTCAAATTTTTATATATGATATTCTATTAATTACACACAAAAAAACATTAATAGCTACAAAAAATATATCTAAAAATGAGTAACATGATAAGACCCTAATTACAACTTATCCATAATGTCAATCTCCAACAACAATTGATCCCCTGCCACTCTGGGAAAAATAAATGACCAACCGTTCATCTCCCTGATTCTTATATATGTCACGTACTATTTGCCTATTATGTCATTCTGAAGTAAATATATTATAAAGAGTATACGAAAGAAAGATATTGATCGAAAGTAATCTAAAAGTTACTTTTTACTTTTTTTTTGGTGAAAAAGGTACATAACATTAATGAAACTTAGTTTTGGCCCTCAAATAGCCTCATACAATCCAAGTTAACGAGAGTTTCACAAAAAATAGGTGGATACAGTACATCATGAGTTTCATTCATTCTATCCACCGTCTTCCTACAATCCTTAGCAAGCTCATCCGCAACTCGATTGTATTCCCGCTTCACGGACACGAACCGGGAATCGTGAAATAGTTTTCGCCGCTCCCTACAATCATTTAAGACATGACAGTAAAAATCATGAGTAACATGCTCTTTGTTTATCAAACCAACTGCTTGCGCATTGTCCGAGATGACAAGAATATTGTTAAGGAATTCTCTTTGTGCATAGGTAAGCCCTTCTCGAATGGCAAGGAGTTCCGCCATTAGAACATCCTTTGTATAGAGGGTTCTTTGAAACCCCCTATCCATTCTCCCTTGTAATTTCGCACAACTCCTGCAATACCCGTTAGAGAAGTTTCTGCAATAAACGAAGCATCAACATGCATGTAAAACCAACTTGGATCTCTGAATTTTTGGCAGCTAGTTTCCATTGGTTTACTAGTGTTACCCGGCTTATAAGAGTTCGAGAAATCTCTAGCAGCATATAAGGCTTTTCTAAGGGTGTGGTATGGTTGCGGAATGGGTTATTTGTCAAACACAAAATTATTTCTGTTTTGCCAGATTTCGAAACACACAAATGGATGAAGTGTAGCCCATTCCACATTTTGGTAGTTTCCATGACCCATTTTGCTTTTTCGCAGCCACTCTATATCATTGGTCTCATCCACTAGAGGAGAGGCAACATATTCCCAAACATTTTTGGCATAGAAACAGTGTCTAATAGTGTGCCATGAGGACTCAACATGATTATTACACAAAGGGCAAGTAGGAGATGCAAGGATTTGTCTTATATATAACATTTGGTTCGAAGGCAACCCGTCTTTCCACAACAACCATAAGAAAAAACGAAGTTTTGGGGGAGCATATGCATTCAACACATTAACATCAACATCATTAAACTGGGGGTGGGTGAAAATAGATTCATAGGCCGTTTTAAGAGAAAATTGATTTCCTATAACAAAAGATGAGCATGGGATATCAGTATGGAAGTTTTCCTTCCACACTAACCCTTCTATCTTTATCCTAACCATCGAGGGTAGGATGAAAGAAATTCTATCAAAGTTTCAGGAATTTGAGGCCCGACACTCATGCACCGTGAGCTTATCTTCACCCTTGTTTAAAGGTCCATAAATCTGAGATCTTATGGTCCCTAATCCACTCCAGTTATCCTCCCAAAACAAAGCACTCCTACCATCCCCAAGAGCCCAGTGACAATTACGCGACAGAAGATCCCATCCCTTTCCAATATCTTGCCAAGTGTGAGATCCCTTATTGAACTTTGTGATATACGAGTCTACTTTCTCTATTGTATAATCAAGAGTATACGAAACAAAGAAATAGGTTGAAAGTAATAACCTAAAAGTTAGTAGTGCTATCTCTCATATCACTATTATTCTATTTAAGAGTATACAAGTTAACAAGTAAACATGATTGACGAACTTATTACAAGTCACTAGTAGTGCTAATGAACAAACGTGTTAAAATCAACAAATTAAAGTTTCAGTATTTTGTCTTATAATGAGGATTGGAGGGATGAAATCTTTTAATTATAGTTTGGGGTTATTACTTAGATTGCTAATACCTTTTATTTCTTTTATGTATCCTCTTACATGCACTGAGTACTTAAAGTACCAAGTGGTAGCAGTAGCACATAGAAGATGTGACCTCAAGGACTTGAGATTATGGAATTAAATTAAATCCTAATGAAGACATAAGGTGGCCATTTCCTTACTTAATCTTTTTCCTTAAATGCTAGTAAAATAATCCATTAAGTCTCGACGACAAACTCATGAGGTCTCTTAGGCCAGTCACCACCTTACCAAAAGGAAAATACGGTAAATACCTAAATATAAAATGACCATAGCCATACGCCCATACTAGTGGAAAAACAAGCACATTACAAAAATCAGTATAATTTAATTTTAATAGAAAAAAGTAAGCTCCAATCAGTTTTGATGAGTAAGAATAAGTTTTAATCAGCAAAATCAGTTTTAATTAGTGAGAATTAGCTTTAATCAATAATATGTTTAGTTTAGTAAAATTTAGATGAAGTGAATAATGCCTAATTGAATTTTAATGATAAAAATTTCCTTTATAGATGGAAACTAATTAATATTGTTGATTACATATGACTTTAATATATTTTACTAATATTTTATTTATGTTTGTTATTATGAAGTTTAATGATTTTTCCTAATCATAACTAATTTTATTGAATTAAAATGATTTTTGCTGACTCAAATAGTATATTAATGATCAAAGAGTAATTTTTTTTCCGGATGTCCCTCACATATGTCGTGTTCTTGAGCACATATATAACACGTGATTATGCATGCTTAAGCGTGCGGTCCATAATACACGCCTCGACTATGTGCCCATATGTATAGATACTAGCCTTATATGCACATGATGCGTGCGAAAATATGTAAAAAATTAAATTAACAACGAGTTTGCGACAAACATCCAATCAAATTAAAAACTTAAAATAAGATACATAGAAAGAAAAAGAAATGACTAATACAGAAAATAGTACTCCCTTTGATTTTTTTATCATTCTCACTTTCCTGTGTGTGTCTTCCAATGCACCTCTTTGAACTTAAATATCATTCATTATATATTAGTAAAAATTATAACGATTGAATATTAATGATGTACTAATTGAGGCGAATCAAACAGGCCATATGAGTATATCTTTTCTCTTATAAATTGAAAAAAATTGAGAAGATTCTCTCTAAGTATGAATAGTGTCGAGATTCCAAGTGAGAAAGATAAAGAAAAAACAGAGGGCGTACAATTTACACTTTCAACTGAAATTACACGAAATTGTCCTCAAATAGTAAGAAGCTCATATTCTATATGGTTGGTTTGTATAAAGTACTTTTGCGAAGATTGCTTAACATCTTAGCAACTAACCTACGTTTCAATGTTTGATAGAAGAGTCAAGCTGGATACGGGTCAAAACTGAAAGGATGACCTGCGAGAGAGAGACAGGGAAGGTTGAGAAAGGCACGGTTGTGTATTTATTCGTCATACTCATCCATAATAATTAAGACAGTAAAAAGAATTCTTTTGTTACAATTACTCCTGCTTAGTAGTAGAAGTAATCCATAGGTGAACCTCATATTAACTTTCATAACCAAAAGCAAATTTTGTATTATTGATATTAAATAGTTCAATAGATATTATATATATTCTGTACACACAGTGAAAATTCATACTTCCAATATTAATATGCTACAAGATTAAATTGCTATATATAGCTTAAAAAGTAATATAAATAATATAAAAACATATGCATTGTGCTTTAATTTTTTATTTGTTATTTTCACTTTTTAGAATCCTATTTTAATGATATCGTATAACGAAAAAATTCTATCTCTTTATCTTGTGCTATCATGTGTGCCACATATTCTTGTTGGTCAATGTCTATTATACTTCTACATATCTTTCATTCAATTTTGAAAAAAGAAATTGGGTAGACAATATGAATGCAACTTTTATCATAGACTCGAGCATACCATAAACATGGTACACATACCCAAGACTATTTTATTGCTCATTGCTCATTTGAAAAACTATAAATGAACAACAATTGCAAAATAGTAAAAATTTCAAATAAACAAAAATTAACCTTGGATGTCGGGTGTATGGTAAATGCACTTCCTATAGGGAACACACTACTAAACATGTAAAAAAACTCCCTTGAGAGATAGGGTTTGCACTCCCTTGCGAAATATTTGCGGGTGGATTTTCCTGTCAATTATGGCGGAAGATCTCTCATTTCAATGCTCTAAGTTACGAACTCTGATGAAGAAAACGAAATTGTGGACCTAGGTGATTCTATTGCCCCGGAGATTGATGAACAAGTATCGTTGATGTTGGTAGGACGTCTCATAACAGATCGTCCCTTTAACCTTGATGCTTTTAAACGGACTATAACGATGGCCTGGGCTGTATCGAAGAAGGTTGTTATTCAATCCGTTACAGCCAATCTCTTTGTGTTTCAGTTCTTTCATTGGCGGGACAAAGAGAAAGTTAATGGCGGGTCGTCCCTGGTGTTTTGATCAGCATCTTTTGGTGCTCAATGAGTTGTCGGGTAACGAATAACCTGCCAACGTTCCTCTTACGTTGTCGCCTTTTTGGGTACGTATGTATCACTTGCCTTTCAACTGTAGATCAGATGTGGATATTCGTGCCATTACTGGCCGTATTGGGATCGGTGCTATGCATTGAACCCGATGGATTAGGGCTTAATAATTATCGTAGAGTAAAAGTCATGTTGGACATTAAAAAACCGCTTCGGCGTATTCAGAAAATAAAAGGGAAGGATGGTCAAACCTTATCAATTGAATTTAAATATGAACGTTTGCCATTTTTTTGTGGCATTATGGGACATAGGGAGAAGGACTGTTCTCATGCTAGTGATGACACTCAAAATTGCAACTTTGGGTGGGGTCTTTGGTTGAAGGCTTCTCCTCGAAAGGGAAGGTCTCGTTATTTGGAAGAGGAGGCACAAGTTATGGCTAATCGCAAACTGGATTTTATGGGCAAAGCTATGGAAACTCCGAGTGACCAAAGTCTTCTTCACCATGTTAATAATGTGGGGACGACAGTTCATGTCGAGGCAACTTCAGATGCGGAGTCGAGCAAGGAGGTAGGGGTGCACGAGGTGAATGTGGGTGCAGGTGAACAAGAGTGCGTGAGGGAGGGTAAGGAGGAGTCACAAGAGTGCGTGAGGGAGTTGGAGGAGGGACGTGGGACTGTTGAAGGTGGTTCGAAGTTGGGTGAAGGGGTAGTGAAGGAGGGGACAGGGGAGGGATTACCTCTCTATTTTGTTATGGGAGCAGGTGGTCCTCTTCCTCGTAGGGGGAAGTCAGTGCGTCGAATAGGGATCAAGGGTGGAGTTTCATCTTGTGTTCAAAAAGAGCAGGGGTCTAAAGGGTCAAAAAGGAAGGAATGTATGGTGGATGAGTATGTTGATGGGTTTGATGTTCAAATGGGGGAGCCAGATACTAATGGTAAGAAGTTGAAATTAGATGATATTTGTGATGGGAATGTGATGTCCTTGACAGTAGCGGAGGTTGGAGTAAACCAACCCAGCGAAAGACAATGAAAACTTTGAGTTGGAACTGTCAGGGGTTGGGTAATCCCCGGACAGTTAAAACTCTCCAATCCCAGTGTTGGAGAGAGCGCCCAAATTTGGTCTTTCTCATGGAGACCAAGATTGATTCAAAAAAGTTGCAACTTGTTAAGGAAAAGTGTGGTTTTGTGGATGGTTTATGTTTGAGCAGTAGGGGGTTGTCGGGAGGTTTGGGATTGTGGTGGCGTGATGTGAATGTTAAGGTGGTGTCCTATTCTGCTCGTCATGTGTTTGTGGAGGTCTGTGATGGGAATGATGTGCCGGTGTGGGCAGCTGTGGGGGTCTATGGGTGGCCGGAGACGGAAAATAAACATATGACATGGAGTTTGATTCGTTCTCTCAAAGCATCTTCTTCTCTTCCTATTATCTTCTTTGGAGATTTCAATGAAATTCTTCATGTCCCTGAAAAAGAGGGAGGAGCTGTTAGACGGGAGAGACTTATTGATGCTTTCCGTGAGGTGTCCCAAACTACCCATATTTGTGTCAACACTGATGCTGCGTTGTTGGGTGAAGAAGGAGTGGGATTGGGTGTGGTGCTGCGTGACTCGCAAGGAGTAGTGAAGGCTGTGGCAGTGCGTCGAGTACGTGTGCCATGGACAGCAGCCATGGCCGAGGCTATGGCTGCAAAATTCGGCATTATTATAGCGCAAAGGTTGGGGTATCTTAATGTTGAGATGGAATCGGATGCTTTGAACTTAGTTAAAGCCGTTCGTGGACGAGACTTTGGGCGAGCTCCGATAGACTTAGTGTATGAAGACATTAGTGTGTTGAGTGATGTCTTTGTTTCGTTTTCTTTTACTCATGTCAAGAGGTGTGGGAATACGGTGGCTCATTTATATGGCTTTGAACAATTGTATGTTGATGATTTTCCGCAAGGTGTTTTAGCCTTGGCGGAACTTGATGTCGCTTAATAATATTTCTCACCGTTTCCCCTAAAAAAAAATGCACTTCCTATATGAACCAATGAAATTATAAAAATAAGGTCACATGTAATACTATAGAAAAGGGAAAAAAGATTTGGAATCGTAATCAGCCTAAGTGATTAATTATTTTCAGTGTAAATTTCTACTTGCACGTTGCAGTCAACCAAATAAATTCTTACACCATACAAAGGTGATGAAACTTTCTTCAAATTGTAGGAAGTTATTAATTTCTTAACCTATATAGGAAATAAATGGAGATAACTATTCATTGATTTGTCAAAAAAAAAAAAAAATATTCATTGGGAAGATTACTCAGCCCTCATATGAAAATATAGTCATTTCCATTGTTGCTGAGTTGTATTTTACTACTACCCAATTTCTTGCATTTGAGATTCTATTAGTTACACTTACACAAAAGGATCAATGATCAAGCAAATCTACTACTCCCTCCAGCTTCTTTTTAATTTACTCACTTCAATTTGGGGAGAATCAAGGAGAAAGTGCAAAAGTATGAGAGAAAAACTGAAAAGGTAGAGAGAAAAATTGAAAAATGAGAGAGAGAAACTAAAAAAGTGGGTTAAAATATTAAAAAGTGGATGACATGGGTGAAAAAAAGGAGAAAATAGTTGTGAGATAGTTACCGAAAATAGAAAAAGCAACAGTGTGTAAATTAAAAAGAAACGGACCAAAAAAGAAAGTGTGTAGATTAAAAAGAAACGGATGGAGTATTACTTTATATTCCTTTAAAAAAAAAGTAAATCTACTACTATTATTAGAACGTAAGAAAAAAGATTGTAGGCCATCATATGTCATCTCATCTCATATGCTGACATGGCATCACATTGAATATGACATAACATTTCTGCATTTTATTCATGTCATCATCATATACTTTTTTTAAAAATAAATTTGTCAACATGAAATTTGAAGCCTAGAACCTTAGGGTATCGGGAGTCTTAAGGGCAGTCTTGTGGCAAGACTCTACAAGACTCAGCGATATTTGGGTAAAGTCTTGGACAGAGTCTTGGGTTGGGTTCTGATATTCAAGACTCCTCCCAAGACTCTTGCTATGCAAAGGATATTTTTTGGCCCGTAAAAAAAATGCCATGTGTCTTATTCTTTTTCGTGGAGTGAGTCTGGAGAGAGTATGAGGGATAAAGTATATAAAACTGGAATGAGTCTGAAGTAAGTCTGTAGAATTAAAAAGTAGTGGAAAGCTGATGTGGCACAATATGAAGTTTGGAGTTGAGTCTGAGGGATAAACTCACTCTTAACTCCTTAAGTATTGAAGATAGAGTTTTATGACTTTATCCACCACCACAATATCCTCTTATTTCTTTTCGTATCTTATACTATCCCCGTTCGTTTTCTATTGCAACAACGGGTTTGGGCAAGGTTTTTAAGGAAGTGGAGAAAGTAGTAGTTTAGCATAAAGATACCCCTTTAATTAACTAGAATAGGAGATAAATCAATCCTTAATAAAGCAAAAACAACTTTATAAGGCAAAATGAGTAATTAATGATGGTTTTAGTAAGATAAAGCAAGGGCAATATTGTCAACTAAAGTTGCTGTTTTACCAAAAGTGGAATTGTTACAATAGATGCGAAACTACTCAAAGTGGTAATTGTTGCAATAAAAAAAGAACGGAGGAAGTATAAGAATGATATTATGAGTTCTTTTAAATGGAAATCAAGGGTTCAATTGTTGTGTTTTTGTATTATGCATTTCTTTTGTTTACCATTTTTTTCAAGTCTTTATAAGACAAAATAAGTATAGATAAGTTTAGATAAGGACCAATAAGATCTAATAAGTTCGTATAAGTTCAATTTAGCAAAAATAAGATTTGACATACTCTAAAAATAAGGTCTAATAAGTTTAGACAATCTCCGAAAAGGTGCCAATAAGTTCGGATTAGCAAATACAAGTTGAAAAAGAACATATCCTATATACAATTATACATATAGTGTGAGACTTGTAAGTAAAATAATATGTTCCCGTATTATTAACATAACCAAAAATAAATCGAGGCATTGCCCGAGCTCAATCACCAGTATGGCAGTATATTTAGAATATGATTTTTTTTTTTTTTTTTTTGTATATTCCGCTATTCATAATGCAGGTCTAAAATGCTCACATTAGACGATCTGTGATCGAATGTAAGACCTATAAAAGTATTAATGGTGGACCAAAATTTTAGATGAACAACGAGAAAAATAAATAAATTGAAAGCCCTTTAAAAAGACCAAATACAATCACCTACCTTTCAATAAATACAGAATAACACTGGGCCGTTGAGCTTCCAACTGCACACCCTTAATAAAGTTGGGTAAGAACATTAACCATCTTCCACCTACCTTACCCAATTAGTTGTATATTGTTATAAATGTTCCAAAAAACAATTTCAATCTTATTCACACGTAATCATCCTTCACATATATTCACAAACTTCATTTCTTCTACCTCTTTCTTAGCTTCATCTACAAATATATGTACACTTTCATTTCATTATCACACAATAAATCATATAGTGTGACACCTAAAAATGGCACCTTCAAGTACTAGAGAAGAACAACGTCTCCTATCAACGGAGATTGTTAACCGAGGGACGGATACGTTCTCGGTGCGCGTAAGGAGACGATTGCCGTTACCGGATTTCGTTAACTCGGTTAACTTGAAATATGTTAAGTTAGGGTATCATTATCTTATAAATCATGCAATATATTTGGCTACTATACCAGTTTTGGTATTGGTGTTTAGTGCCGAAGTTGGGAGTTTAAGTAGACAAGAGTTATGGAAGAAGTTATGGGATTATGATCTTGCAACTATTCTTGCTTCTTTTGGGGTGTTTGTGTTTACTCTCTCGGTTTACTTCATGTCTCGCCCTCGTCCCATTTATCTTCTCGACTTTGCTTGTTACAAGCCTAGTGATGATCTCAAGGTATGTATCTCTCTATATTTTGGTTTTTCTGATAAGATAGAAGTATGTTATTTACAGCCTACTTGTAGTACGTTGGGGTACGAGAGATTATAATCAGTGGTGGATTTAAAAATTTAGAATCTGAAAATAAATAATATGCATAAAAAATTGGAAATAAATTAACACTTGAAATACAAGTTAGTTTATAGTGTTAATAGGATATTACATATTTATTTTTTAATATTTACATGTGAACGATATATGTATGGTATGTGAGATTATAATCAGTAGCGGATCTAAAAATTTAGAATCAGGGAATAAATATGCATAAAAATTGGAAATTATTACACTTGAAATGCAAGCTAAGTTAATTAACAATGTTAATAAACTTAATAGGATAGTACATATTTATTTTTTAATATTTACTTGTGAATATGATTATACATGTTTTTTAGTCCTTTTTACGTGTATGAATTTTTAGATCATTAGTCATATATCCACTTTGGTACATAGATCTGTCATGCTTTGCGGCACTGAGACTTGTCTACTGTATAGTTCATGCTATATGTCTAATCTACTATGCGGTGGTTTGTCTTTCTATGTTTGTAAGACGGTCCGACAGTTAATTGTTTTTTCTTTTTAATTTTGGTAAAAGTCTTATATGAACCTGGTCCACACTAAATTAGTGTGGACTTGATGCTAATTCATGTGATTTATGAAAAAAGGGTCACTATATTAAAAAATAGATATAAAAAAATAAGTAGATATAGATTCTAAAGTTTGATTATGTAAAAAAAAAAAGGTTACTATGTCACAAGTCACAACCTGAAAATTGCATCACGATAAACTAATGTAAGAAAGAGTGACTATATTAAAAAAACGGTCACTATGATGGAAAGTAAGTGTAACTTAAGATTTTTAAAAGGTTACTATATGGAAAGAATGGGTCACTATATTAAATAAGTGGCTTTGGTCCACAATAATATTAGTGTGGACCAGGTCCACGCAAGACTTACTCTTACCCGGTTTTTGTAGCTTTTATTACGTTTTGCTTAACTAATAAGGATCTGACCATTAGACCATCTTTCTTGAAACTTTGCTTGATGTATTAAGTAATTTATTTGGGTTTTGGTTTGGTTTGATCAAATATTATTATGTTCAAGTCTAGTCATATTTGGGTTTATTGTCAATTAATTATGACAGTTGACACTTGACAAGTCAATCGATATTATATAGAACGACTTCTAGGACAAGTTAATTTGGTCACTTTGGAATTTGAATCAAAGATGCGTCATGTAATATTGGGTACTACTCCATCAGTCCCATGATATAGTGCTTACATTCCTTTTTAGGTGTCCTAAAATGTTGTGCCTATTTACTTTTTTGTTAATTTATTTGGACTAAATTATCCTTAATTTCTACACAAACTTCCAAAATACCCCTACTTTTCTCTCAAAACATGTGACCCCATTTATTGCTTTACATCATTCCAAGGAACATTTATTGCCTTTTGATTTTATTTAAAGGAAAAATAAAATAAATAACTAGTTTCAATACAAAAGTATCAAAAAAGCACTTCATTAAATATATATTTTTGGAAATCTTACCACTCATTCCATTTTCCTTAATTCCCGTGAAAAATGAGAAGTAAGCACTATATTATGGGACGGAGGGAGTATCAATCAATTATGGGTTAGTTGTGCCAAGTCCAACCATAACTTAATCGAGAAATTTTATGTTCACCTAATACAATCTAAATTATATTTCTCAAAATCCTATGATCATAAATTGAAGTCCAAGAGATCAATTAACTTAATTATGCTCTACATGGTTTGTAGGTAAGTAAGGAAGAGTTCATTGAGATGGCCCGTCAATCAGGCAAATTTGATGAGGAAACCTTACAATTCAAAAGAAGGATCTTAGACTCATCAGGAATAGGCAACGAAACATATGTACCAAAATCCATAACATCAAAGAACAACATAACAACCATGAAGGAAGGTCGAGAGGAAGCCTCAATGGTCATATTTGGAGCCCTCGACGAGCTCTTCGAAAAGACTCGAATTCGGCCTAAAGATGTGGGTGTTCTAGTGGTTAATTGCAGCATCTTTAACCCTACACCCTCACTCTCAGCCATGATCATTAACCACTACAAAATGAGGGGAAATATCTTGAGTTATAACCTTGGTGGCATGGGTTGTAGCGCAAGTGTCATTGCGCTTGACTTGGCACGAGACATGCTTCAAGCTAATCCCAACAACTTTGCTGTTGTGGTTAGCACTGAAATGGTTGGGTTTAATTGGTACCCAGGCCGCGACCGGTCTATGCTTATTCCAAACTGTTTCTTTCGCATGGGGTGCTCGGCTGCCTTGCTTTCTAATCGTCGTCGTGATTTCCCTCGTGCTAAGTACCGCCTTGAGCATGTTGTTCGTACTCACAAGGGAGCTGATGACCGCAGTTTCAGGTATATAGCGCTAATCTTAACTCTTCATAAATCAGAATGATTTCAATTGACTGAACATAGATATAGAAGAAACGCATTAGAATTACTTTACCAAAAACAAATATCATAAGTTCTATATACATCTTTAATTGTTACAAGTTTACAACTAGCTTGTATTCTTCTAACATCTAATTAACATGGTGCATATGTTTTACAATATGTTTCTTTAGTATAGTTAGTTAAGAGTAATTTTCAACCTGATTTATCTTGGCGGAGAATATATATGTTACACCATGGTAATAAAATCTTATGTGATACAACCAAATCTCTATCAATCATCCCACTGAAATGAATAATTCCGAGATTTAGCTTGTAAATACATTAACATGATATTAATATATGGTTTTTTTTGTAAGAAATGACCTAATAAAATACAAATTTTGTAGGGAAGGACCTAATAAATTTTTTTTAGTCTAAAAAGACCTATTAAAATACTTATGATTGTTAAGAGGAACCAGTTTATGAATTTCAAGCCAAAAAACTCTAATTTTTTTCAGAAATTGAAGGAAAATGTCTGCGAAATCATCTTCAAGCAATAAAATTCCTGTCAAATGTAGTTGTGGTGTCCCAATTGCAAAAAGTCAACGCCGAAATATAGTAATTTTGGCCTGAAATTCATAAACTGGTTTATGTTAACAATCGAAAATATTTTAATAGGTCCTTTTAGACAAAAAAAATTTTATTAGGTCCTTCCCTACAAAACTTATATTTTATTAGGTCCTTTCTGACAAAAAACCCTTAATATATAGACATGTAAAAAACATTGTCACTATTAGATTACTCAAGTTGTTTCCATGCTAATAAAGCTAGAACCACTTGTTGTCATGTAATCTGATCCACCCGCTAGATGACTAGAATCACATAATCAGAAAGTCATTTATTTATGTTTATCTCATTGAATAGATAAGTATTCATTAGTTAAATGAAGGTTTTTTTCTCTGAAATACTAGCTGTTTTTATGCTACATAGTAGTGTAGTACATAGTAATATTCACTGTCTAATTATTTGATTCCAAAAATTTTAGGAGCGTGTATCAAGAAGAAGATGAACAAGGATTCAAAGGCCTAAAAGTGAGTCGCGAATTAATGGAGATAGGTGGAGATGCAATTAAGACCAATATAACCACTCTAGGACCACTAGTACTACCCGTATCAGAACAGCTCCTCTTCTTCAGCACTCTAGTTAAACGCCACTTACTTGGCGAAGGTAAAAAAGAAGATCACAGAAACACCACTGCCAATACTACCACTTCTGGTTCATCATCATCTTCAAGAACATCAGCAGCAAGTTCAAAGCCTTACATACCCGATTACAAGCTTGCATTCGAGCATTTCTGCGTGCACGCAGCAAGCAAGACTGTGCTTGATGAGCTGCAACGTAACTTAGAGCTGAGCGACTCTAACATGGAGCCCTCGCGCATGACTCTGCAACGCTTTGGCAACACTTCGAGCAGCAGCATATGGTATGAGTTGGCGTACTTGGAGGCTAAGGGGAAAATTCACTCAGGGGATCGAATTTGGCAGCTCGCATTTGGGTCTGGGTTCAAGTGTAACAGTGCTGTTTGGAAGGCTGTTCGACGTATCAAGAAGCCAAGTTCAAGGAATCCATGGCTGTCCTGCATTGACAGATACCCTGTGGCTCTTTAAGAATTGAGAGAACAATATAGGATTGTTTTATGATGCATGTTGAATTTATTTTCTTCCTTTGTGTGATCTAGTTTATTAAATCAAATGATTTAACCTATGGTTATAAGGAATTTATGAGCATATGTATTTTTTTAGAACGAAAGTTAGTTCCTAATTTCATTGTAGGGATGCATAATTGCAAACTACTTCTATTGAGATGTTGGTTTTCTACTATGTACTAGTAGATCACTACCTGATAGTAATAAATAGTTGGAAACTTTGGAGTCTTTTTGAGAAAATGGCATATCACTACTAGAAATGGATTAGTTGATTCAGACCTCCTGACCTAACCTAAAGCCACTTGACATGAGTTCAAATCTTCTGTCTCACATTCTTTTTTCTTTTTCTTTTTTGACAAAGTCTCATATTCTGCCACAAATTTCTATTGGTTGAATAGAAAGTCAATTTAAAATTTAATTACATAGTGGTGGGCTATAGTAATAATGACAACCAATTAAAAAAGTGGGACATAAAACTTTGTTTCACTTGACATAGGCCCATGTAACATTGTAACTCACCTATCTATACTAATATATTAAAAGGCGTTCCTAAACAAGGAACGGTGACACGTGGTGCTCTCCCTAAGCGCTTTCTACTCCATGTAATCCACATACAGTAAAAAAAAATAGAAATTGCATTGCATGAGATTTGATCCCATGACTTCAAGGTTATATACTAACGTCTTAACCACTAGACCAAGTGTTATTTAGTGTTATTAATTTAATGTATAATATTAATAAATGAAAATTTTCCTTACCCGGGGCATAGCCCGGGCCTAATAACTAGTTTCAAACTTAAACCAACTTGACATATGCCCATGTGAGCTTGGCCAAACTGTAGTCATAAATTCAAGTGGCTCATGAAAGAGAAATGCCTGAATCAAAACTCTTTGTAACTTTTCTTTGTTTAAATTTTTTTTTGGAAAAATTGACACCATGGGGCTGAACTATACCCGGTTTTCTTTAATAGGGACCAACTTTTAATATTCCAGTGGGGAGTCCAAGTATGGCATGACCCGGATTTGCGTGGACCCGAGCAGTAATGTAACCTCGCTACTTCGGTAACCGAGTCACGTGATGAGTAAATGAACGCGTGATCGTAAAAAACCTCCCCACCCCTCTATTTTCTTCGTGAATCCTCTTTGTTCTTCCTTTCTTCTTCTCTCTCGTTCTTCATTTCTTCTCTCTCGTTCTTCATTTCTTCTTTTCTCTTCAATGGCTTCTGCATCTGGATCTGGGTCAGTGAATACAAGAAGTTCTGGGCGGGCAATTGTGAAGTGTAACCATGACATTCCTACGAAATTGCGCACTGTGAGATCTGGTGGACATGTTGGAAGGAAATTTTATGGGTGTGCGATGTGGCCGGTAAGTGTATCTGAAATTAGGGCAAAAATTTTAAATTTTTTGTATTTCTATTTTTTTTTAAAAATTCATGACTACTGTTGTGGTTCTTTCTCTTTAATAGGCAGCAGATTGTGGATTTTTCAAATGGGAAGTTAATGAAGGGGATTCAAAGGAATGTGAGGAGTTACAAATGAAGTTGTTGGAGCGAGTTCACAACCATTCTTTGAGTTGGAGTTGCAATTCAAGATTTTTGAAGACAAGGTTAGCAAACTAAAGATGAAGAAGGACAAAATGGCTTCTGAAGTTGAAGAGATGAGGATGGAGATGGCTAGAATTAATGCTGAATTGGCTAAGAGTAATGGAGGGGAGAGATTGGCTATAAGGGCGTTGTTGTTGTCCTGGATTTTCTTTGCTGTGATCATTGTTTTCATGAACTGATCATTATAGTATGTTTAGGGTGGGGATGTTAGTATGATGCAAATGTTAAGGGTGGGGATGTTAGTTTAATGCAAATGTTAGATGGGTTGAAGAATGTATTTTGGAAGCTTTTGACAATGAATGAAAGTTTGCATTTTGTTTGAAATTCAAAGCCTGCTTACAATTGCTTAGAAGTACTTTAAATTCATAGCAAAATATCATTGTTATCCTTCACAAGTACTTAAACTTGAACTACAATAACATTGTTAGCCTTCACAATGGACCTTAACATATCATTGTTAGCCTACAATAGCAAACCCATTGTTTAAGGCAACAAAACTACAAAACAAGTCCAAAACAGATTGATGAGACTACATTTGTAACCCTAGGAATAATGAATTGGTAGAATTGGGATTCATGTGTTGGTAGTTGATGCTTGGGTCTTTGTTGAATGGACCTTTTGAGGTTGCAACTGTTGATTGAGAAACCTCCATAGGACGACCTCTTTGACAAGGGGCCTGCACATTTGGTATGTGTGAGACAGTTAATAAATTAACACTCCAAGGTTGGCAATCTAAGCTAATGAACAATGAAGACTTACATTCAAAAATGCCGAGCCATCATCGCAATGAAGACTCCAACCCCTTTGGGAATCAGTATGGGTACCAAAAAAATGTAGACAAGTTAGATAACAATGTCAAGTATTTACACAATTTAAATAAGAGAATCAAGAAACCTTACCCTTCCACCTCTAGCTCCCTTTGAACCTGTGCCACTGCTTGATGCACCCCTAGCAGCTCCTGACCCCCTAGCAGCTCCCCGCACCCCTAGCGAATCCCGACCCCCTACCACCTCCCCACCCCCTAGCGATCCCGACCCCCTACCACCTCCCGCACCCCCTAGCAGAATCGCCCCCCCAGCGGATCCCGCACCCCTAGCGATCCCGACCCCCTAGCACCTCCCCGCACCCCTAGCGCATCCCGCACCCCTAGCGCGATCCCGACCCCCTAGCACCTCTCGGGAACCTCCACCACCTACTTCGCTGATGAACTCCCCGCCTCCCCTAATTACCCTTCCTCCTTTCCCTAACCCGCTTGGTTGGGGCGGTTGCATTAAGGTGTGATCCATGGTTGTCGAATCTGTTGGTGTAGGCCGGAATGCACTCTTAGCTTTCTTTTGAGGTGGTTGGGAAGGTTGACTACCTTTGTTTGGACATGTTCTTTTGTTGTGAGTTTTTAATTTACAAATGCTACAACTCATTTCCACCCCATGTTTAGTTAACCTCCCGGGTTTCTTAGGGTTCTCATGGGGGTCCTTCCTTCTTTTTTTCTAGGTCTTCCAGGTCCAATCTTGATAGGTGGAGGGACTAAAGGATACACAACCTTGGGCCGAGTGCCTTTCACCAACTACCGGGGGGTATGGATCCCGCATAAGACTCGTAGGTATGTGGCCCTTGTGTAGTATTCTCGACACAAAGTCCTCGAAGCATTCTTTCTACAAAAGAAAATGCAAGCCACCGCATGACAAATAGGGGATTCCACATAAATCCCATTTCCTACATGTGCATGACTCGTGCAGCCAAGTCCACCGTCAAACCTGTCCATCTTATGATTAACTTGGAAAGTTGTGTTTGTGGATGGAATTGCTATGCGGTTAGCGACCTCTCGCCTTTTCCTTATTTAACCTAGCTTGTATCCTAGGACGGATCCGAGCCTTAGATGCTTCCATTTCTTGCCTTTTCACCACTAATCTCCGCATAAGAGCTACCCCGATGTCCTCCAACATGTAAATGATATGTTTTGTCCTAGCAACTATAATATAGCCATTGAAAGTCTCGGAATGATTACTTGTTATAACATCCACCTTAGTGTTAGTTTTCACATGTGCTCTACAAAAAACAGAGGGGTTGTGGGCTTTGAAAGCTTTTGTTGCATCAGGGTTAATGGTATCCATTTCATCTAGGGCATCAGTGTAGTCTGCAATACTATAAGCCTTAGCTGCTCTCCAGAACAACAATTTCATTTCATCACCCTTAAAATCTTTGTGCCAATGGGCAAAGATATGCCTAGCACAATGCCTATGCTCACATTGTGGAAAAATAGATGCAACTGAGCTTAAAATTGCCTAGTTAAACAAACATAGAGAAGAATTAATATGATTGTTCATTAATATGTAATTATGAATAACTTAATCATCAAAACAAATGTAGTTTGATGCATATGTAATTGAAACTTACCAAGTGTTCATCTGAAACAATTGTAAGACCTTCACCTTGTCCTAGGTTCAAAGCTGTTTGAACCTCACTGAGAAACCATGCCCATGAGGAGTTGTTCTCACCTTCAACTATGACCCAGGCAACTGGATACATTTGGTCATTGGCATCCCTGCCAACAGCTGCCAATAGTTGACCACCCAAAAAGGTCTTCAAGAAGCAAGCATCAATACTCAAGAACCTTCTGCATCCCTCCTGCCACCCTTTTCTCACACCATCAAAACAGATGAAGAGTCTTTGGAACACTGGAGTTGCACTCCTCCTTGGTCTTTCATCATTCAACAACCTTATAACAATCTCTGCATCACTGTCTCTCAAGGCTTGAAGGTATCTACCTAGTTTGGCATAATGTTCTTCCATAGAACCATGAAGCGCTTTTATGGGCCTTGTACTTCACCTTATAGGCTAAGGCACTCTTAATAGCAACTCTATATGCTTGTCTCACCGTCTCAATTAGCTCCTTGGGCGGCCAAAGTGAGGCCTTGCCTTGAAAATCTCCAAAAACTGCTTTGCAAGCCAAGTAGATGTCATTTGTCTGTTGCCTTCCATGTTCCTTGTGCAACTATGTTCATCATCGACACATTTCACAACAAAGCATGCCATCCTTGAATCCCAGGAAGCAAACAACCTGAATGGGCACCCTGTAGTGCACTTCACCTCCATTCTCCCTTGCCTCCTTTTATTACTTGTAGCAAAGTACAAGTTTCTCCCACAAAGTTATAGCAAACCTAGCCACGGAACTCCTAAATGCCTCTCGCTGGGGAACCTCGGTCCAACTTTCCACACAAAATTTGTGAAATCCGTATCCTCGGAACTAGAAGTCCTCTCCCTCTTCTTCTCCTAACATCCACATTATCATCACCACTTGTCATCCGGGGTATGGATATCATCCTCACCGTCCTCATACTCACTCACATTTCCCGCCTCACCGAAGATGTTTCTCACTTTCCTCCCCGTTAGTACCATGATATCTAAGGCCCAATCTTCCTTCTGCTGCATCCTTTTGAAGTTGCTTTGCCAACTGAAACAACTTTGAGTTTGTGCCTCTCACCCTATCCCTAGCTAACCTTAGCTCATCATCACTACTGTCTCCTTCCCCTACTTCTTCAATGTGTTCTAAAACCCCACTCGGGTTCTTCTTCCCTCTCTAGATCACTCAATCTCTCAGGCTCTAGCTCAGTATCATACCCATCATCTCCATCAGAATCACCAGAAGGTTCATACCCAGGATCTGATTCTTCTTCAGAAGATTCTCCACCAATGAGCTCCTTCAAGGTCAGTGGACTCTCTGGTCTGTTATCATACCACTGATAGTAGTCATGTGGAAACGTTTCTTGGTCATAAATGAAAGCTTCTTCAGGCTCAGTAACTGGTTTTTTCCCAGATATAGGTGTAGGTGAAGGTGGTATTGGTGGTTGATCTTGTGACTGTGTTTGTGGAGCTATTTGGGATACAGTTTGTGAAACTGGGGGTGTCTCAAATTGAGCTTCTTGGGTTGACTGTGTTTCATTTAATGTGGAACTAGAAGGAGTTGGCTCAATAATAGGTATATCAGGGGGAGGCAGATCTGATGTAGATTTGTGGTACAGAAACTGTACTTCTGCTGTGGATTCTTTAATCCTAGAACTTGACCTCACTGGTATTAACTTCTTGGCAGGACTTTTTTTGTTTCTTTTTTTTTGTGCAGGTGGGTTTTCATTTGGGCCACTTTTTGTGTTTCTGATATTTGGTGCAGGTGGGTTTTCATTTGGATAAGTGGGCTTTTCAGTTGGGCTTTTGGTTGTGTTTTTATCTTGGTCAGTGAATGGGGTGTCAATTGGGTTGCAAGGTGGGTCATTGGGCTGGTTTAATCCTAGGTTGCAAGGTGGGAATGTACCTTCTGGCCCTTCCAATAGCCCAGCAGGCTCTTCAAGAACCACTGGCTTATCTATGCCATGAACTACATACAAATCCATAAACCTTGTTTTCAAAACCACCTCTGCCATAGCTAGAACCTCTTTATCATTGTAAACCCTAACCAACCCATCATCCAATTTCTTACCAGGCAACAAATAAAAGATCTGTTCAATAACCCTATAACTTCCACATTTTTTTGCCATTTCCTCAAGAAACCACCAACACAATTCGTCTGGGTCAACCGCAAATGTTCTACCACTACCACCAACATACTCCAACCACCCTTTGTCGTGTTTTTTAAACGTCCCCCATGCCAAAACCTCAAGGTCACATTATCCATTCCTAAGCTAATACAAAAACAAACACAAAAAAATAACATAATTAATCACTCACCTAAATTCACGACAAAACATATCATCAACATAACTCATAAATTCAACAGTAAAGAAAAACAAAACCCAGAATTTTAAACTTCACCATTTTTCTCCAAGTTTTAATTTTTAACTTTCAGATTGTTAAATCAACTAATTCGCCCATTATCAACATAATTCAGATATGCTACAAAGGAACATTACAAATTTAAAGGAGTTCAAAAAAAAAATCATACCTTGAATCAGAAGCGAATTTTAGGAATATTGGTTGCGAAATTTCGTAATTCTCCAACTTGAACAACGATTTTTAAATAACTAAACCCCTTTTTCCAACTTCACCAACTTTAGAATTGAATTGAGTTTTGTTGGGCTGACAATGGTGATTAATGGAGGGAAGAAGACGAAGAGTCGGTTTTTTCTCTCTCCACAGTTAGTAGGTGTTATCAGTTATGTCTGAAAATTGTAAAATTTCATTAAAAGTAGGACCCACCAACGCATATGACTGCCTAATCCAGTTTCTGGTAAACTGGGTCCACGCAAATCCGGGTCATGCCATACTTGGACTCCCCACTGGAATATTAAAAGTTCGTCCCTATTAAAGAAAACCGGGTATAGTTCAGCCCCATGGTGTCAATTTTTCCTTTTTTTTTTGTGGGTATATTCAGCTAACACAATAGTATATTTATTATAAAAAGTAGTATATTTATGTTTTTACAGAGAAACTGATAGATTATATGTCGAAGACTGTGGGAGCTTATGTGATAACATTGCCGACGATCCTGCAAAATAAGATGAAAGCTACCCCGAGGGTGTTGCAGGAAAAGCTAAGCCTTGATGCTTAAGTCAAGGATATGACTGAAATAGAGCAAGAACATGAAATGATTGTCGAGTAAAAGCTTTTTTGTGGTTTAGAATTGAATATCTTACATTGATAAGATGGTTCACTATTTTATATTGGATGAGAATCCTTGTAAAGGGGTAGGAAAGTTAACCTAAATCCTTAGGGGAACGCCTTTTTTTCTGTAGGAGTATTTTTGTAATTTCATATATTACGAGTATTTTGAAGGTTTTGGGATGATATGTGGAGCCTAACTAAGGATGAGAATTTTAATCTTTCTCATGTGTAATTGGGCTGACCATCTAATGAGCTCAAATTTTATTTTTTTCAAAAGTAGTATATATATATAAGTTCGTTATATGAACTAATTATATGTATTTTGGTTCATTTTAAGTTCATTCAGATCACAATGATTTTTTTGGTTCTAATATCTTACTTCATTGATTAAATAGTTAAATGTAAAGGTACTTTTTTTTACGAGATGCATTATTTTCACCGATGATCTGAATAAAAATATACAAAATAGTTCTAAATTCGGGAAATCTTGCTTATGAAAGATAAGAATTAATGTCCTTTACCAAAGATTATGACTATTTCTAAATTATGAACGTTGACATCTTAGCAACTGATTATTAATAATTATAAAAAAATACTCCCATGTTTAGACATATTCACATCATTATATTACACATAGGGTGGTTCGTTCTTTCAACTTATTTTTGCTTATTTCAATTCATCTGAACTTATTTAAACTTACTAGATCTTGTTAACCTTTACCTAAACTTTGTTACCTTATTTTTTAGTGTACGGGTCCGTTTGGTTCAACTTATTTTGTCTTATCTTATCTTATCGTATAAGATCTTATAAAATATTATCTGATCTTATCTTATCTTATCTTATCTTATCTTATCTTATAAGATAGTTTATTGTGTGTATTTAACATCTTATCTTATCTTATCTTATCTTATCTTATCTTATAGGATCTTATTTTTTCTGAAATAAGTTAAAATAAGTTGAACAGAACAGAGCCTACGTGTTTTAAATGAAACGTAGGGCCTTAACACGGGGATTTAGGAGAGGAGATAGACAGAGATAAATTAAATAAAAAGAGGGACCTATGTGATGAAGAGAGAGATAGAAAGAACTGAAAATCAAATAAAGTAACGATCATTATTCTGAAACGGTCTAAAGTGGTTAGTGTTTCATTTATATTAGAACGGAGGAAATATAAAATTTAAAAACATATGATGTGGAATGTTGAAAGTCAAATAGGTAGAAATAAAGAAGACAACTATTATAGAAGTATTTATTATTAGGAGTGTTAACGAGCTGAACTGAGACCGAGCCTGGGGTTTCTCGAGCTTTAAATTTTCTAGTTCAATTTATCTTAAGGCTCCGTTTGGTAGGGCGTAAGACATTTTTCAGGAAAACTGTTTTCCTCTATTTTCAATTTTACATTGTTTGGTTTGCAAAGGAGTGTAAAATCATTTTCCCTATGAGTAAAATTACTCTCCCAATGATGGAAAACCAGCATTTTCCATTCAAAATGAAGGGAAAACTGTTTTCCTTCATTTTCCTTATCTCTTTTGTACACTCCTCTCACTACCTCCTTACTTTCCTTTCATTTCATCATTTTTCTTACATGGAACCAAACAACGGAAAACTAATTTTGGAATTATGTTTTCCATTGTAAATTGTTTTACATTGAAAATGTTTTACACCCAACTAAATGGAGCCTAAATCTCAACTTGAGTTAAAAAATTATATAACATATATTCTATAAATAGGTTTAGACTACTTACTTTGAGTTTTTTTAACAAGTATTGTGCATAATTTAAGTATAACTTTTCATTTAATTTGTATAATATGGAAAAATAATATAGCAAAAACATATTTCGAGCCTGATCACGAACTTTTCAAATCGAACTTTACTATGATCGGCTCTAGAAAATTTTGATCCAAGCTCGAATAGTTTGCTAGTCAGCGGCGCTCGTTAACACCTCTAATTATTATTGGTGCTGTGGTTACATCGTTTTGTTTCCCCGTTTTACATTCACTAGTAGTCGTGACACCACGGCTTCACGAAGCTCCGACAATGGCGAACGAAGAGGAGAGAATTCTGGAAACTCAATTAGAGCTTCAATTACACGAACAAAAGGAATCCTTTTCTGCTATTCAACAAGCTTTAATCTCCGATCCCCAAAACTCCGAGCTCCTCAGTGTAATGCTTTTCTTTCCCCTTTTTATTATTAGGTTTTCATTTTTCGATAATCTCACTTTATTTTCATTAATTAATTTCAATTCGCTGCAATTTATCATGTTTTTTGGTATCTTTGACGCTCGAATTAAGCTAATATGCATTATGCTTATCATTTCTGGGTCTACAAAATTCAATTGTTTTTGCTCAGAAAGTTGTTTAGTTTGGAGGATTGGTTATTTAGTGATTATTCTTAGAACATTTGATTGTAAAAGATTGGCTCCTTTTCTTGTTAAGAAAATCCTTTTTTTTGGTGATAGATTTTATTCACTATGCAATACTATGGTGGGATTTTCAATTTGTGAGAGTAACAATTAATCAGCTTATCCGGCCTTGAATTTTCTTTTCGATTGGATTCTATCACGATGTCGATTAGTAGGCGTCAAGCTGCATGCTTATGAAACGTGGTTTTACACTTTGTTTGGATAGCAATCAGGTAAGGAAAGGTAGGGAAGGGAAGAAGAGGGAAGGTGAAGGAAAGGAAGCGGAGGGAAGAGTGAACTTGCGTTTTCCTTTCCAATATTTCCAACATTAAAAGGATTTGGTTCACCAAGAGGGGGTATGAAAACGAAATCCCTCCAATTCAATTCCCTTCCCTTCTCTTGTGTTATATCCAAACTAGGGAGAATGAGTCTTTTCCAGTCTTTCAGACACACACTCTCAGTAAAAATCAAAGAGATGAGCTTGTGCGTTGCCTTAGTGAGTTGGTGTTGGGTTTTTTTGCATATGTTCTACAACATATTGGATATTGGTGCTTAGTAGGCTTGTAGGCTTTGGATTTCAAAGGAAGGTTTGAGTTTTTTTTTTTGGTGAAATAGGAACATAGGACTTTTTGAGTTTGAGAACGGATATTCTGAGAAAAATTTAGGAGAGGTTAAGTGGTCACGTGGTTGGTCATAGGTATTAATACTGCCTAGTTCCTTTTCTCTGGAAGCTTTATTTCCTAGAAAATGCAATGAAGTTGCTTGGTTGATTGCATAGTGAACCTCCCATTAGAAGTTCTTATTTAGTGGGGAACACTCTAAGCAACTTCATTTTCAATTTTTTTCCAGGATGTTCTACTTTCTCCATAGTGTATGAAAGTGTCCAATTTCTTGTTTATTCAGCTTCTTCAACTTTTTTGATGATTTTTGTACAAAATAAAGAAGTAAAGGGAATTGTATGCTCATTTGGCTGATTTATGTCGTTGCTTTATGCTGGTGCAGGTCCAAGAAGAGCTTGTTTCTGCCATCAAAGATGCAGAGGAAGGACTTTTTCACCTAAAACGTGCGCGGTTGCTACGTGAAATTGATTCAGCTGTGCAGGGCTCTATAGGTTCCCATATAGACACTGAGGTTGAGCATATTAATCCAGCAGAGCTGGATGGTTCCAAATTATTAAACGAAGATGCAGAGGTAGAACCTCTAGATCCTACTAATGTTGAAGTAGAAACATTGGAGGAGCAAAGTCACTTCGTTGGATTAAAATGTAGATTCCGCCACACTGATGGGCGTTGGTATAATGGTGAGATTGTTGAGTTGGATGGTTCTTCTGCCAGAGTTTCTTTCCTCACTCCAACATCAGAGAAAATGATGGTGAGCTCTTTGTTAGCTGTTGATGGCTCCTCTTATAACCTCCTCCTTCCAAGATTATATTTTCTTGATACACTATATGTCTATGTTTGTTGCTTTCTAGTAATTATTCATACTTTTGGAGTTGATCGCCTCATTATAAGTATATGGAGTATATGACTGAGTTATGTTTTGAGTTTTAAAATATAATCAAATCAACAATATAATGTAGGAGATGTCATTTTATGGCTTGTATCTATTGCTCTTTTCTTCTTAGAAACAGAAGGAAGCTTAACTGTGCTTAAATACTTAAAAGTAGTTTTTATTGTCTCTTTGTTGACAATTTGTAGACCCCTGAGTTCAAGCTAGTCAGAGTGGGTGGATCATGGAATCGGAACTTGCTACAGGAAACACGGGTTTTCATGGCATACAAGTTTTAACTATTCTATTTTGTGTCTCCCCAATATTTGATGATAGAATATTTAAGTAAATGGAAGTAGATCCTACTGGGTTTTGGGCATTTTTGGTTTCTTTCCCTCCCATCTCCAACTATATCAGGTGTTGGTGTTTGTGGCTTTTGGGAAAAGACAAAGGGTTGGTAGGATCCAATTCTTATGTGAGTGTAGTGTGGTTTTATTCTTTTATACATGCTTCACCCGCTGAACTCCCGAGAAACTGAAAAAGCCGGAATATTTTTACAAGTGGTTTAAGATATCAAGCACTATGTTTCACTATATTATGCGTGCGTTATAGATTGGAAATTTGGAATAACCACTGATTAATGATAATATCTGTCCTAATGTATACTATATATAACTGCAATTAGTAATAAGCTTGACTGTCCTGTATGCCTGCATTACTCTACTCTCTTCAAAGGTCTTTGATGCTTTGAAATGTAGAGAATGTAAAATAGTTGTCTTTTTTTGTCGTCATCTTGATGTACTGATGGTAGACCCCGAAGTGCAGATATGCAAGTTCTTCCTTCAACAACGGTGTCGATTTGGTGCTAACTGCCGGTTATCGCATGGTATGTTTGCATATTATTCTGCTATGCAGAACAGTTAGAATTTGGAGACTTCTCCTGTGTTGCGTAGTAGGTACAAGTGGGCCTAGTGTTGTCTTGTAGGTGAGGTAAATATCAAATATGTATCCTACTCGGGGAAATTGGCTAGATGAACTAATTTTGGAAAGTAGTTGTAAACTTCGAGCTTATGCCTTCTCATTAGTTCCCCCCATACTACAATCGTCATATGCGTAGATCTGTCTCTTGAAAGCGACACTTTAGTCTGGACAGTTATAGAAGATTTGTGCTTGATCCTTAAGGAAAGAATGATCTGGTGGCCTAATTGTTTTTTCTCCTTTGACCATTCTAGATTTTCCTGGTTTTTAGCTTTTCTTTGAAAGAATATAGTAGTGTAGTACAATCTCTGTATCTGTGTACTGGTTCTGTACTTGAAGATTGGCAATTTGCACGATTTAGTCCTAAATGTTGTTAATTTCTTGTATCTGTTGTCAATCGTTTCACAATTTTCACCTGCTACCATAGCTAAGGTATTTGATTGCTATCTGCTCCAGGAACTCTTGTGTCGCTGTCTTCCCTGAAGAAGTATGTATCCCCATGCTGGGGGCAGCCCTTTGTAGGAACTAGCATATGGGCAGTTTCAAGGTGTGGAGCTAGAATTTGGAGAGAGGCTGAACTTCAATTATGGGATGACAAACTCAATCAAGGCCAGGTTGTATTTCGTGATGACGGAAGCTCAGAGAAGCTGGGGATTGAAGCAATGGCATTATCACAGTATGCTGATGACAGCAATGATGAAGAAGATAGAGAGAGTGATTATTCAAGTTCTGAGAACTCGGGTTCAAGCGATTATGAGAACGATGGTCTGCCCCAAGGTTTGGGCTTTGTCGAGAGCACTGCCTTGCAGAAGGGGATCCAGACAGACACTGCCATCTTTGCCGAGTGGGAGAATCATACTCGGGGTATTGCTTCCAAGATGATGGCTAATATGGGTTATCGTGAAGGCATGGGTCTCGGACTGGAAGGCCAGGGTATCGTGAATCCTATACTTGTGAAAGTCCTGCCACCAAAGCAATCACTTGATCATGCCCTGCAGTCTGTAAACAAAGAAGAGAGAGATAGGAGTTCTGAAAAGATAAAAAAACGAAGCCGGGGTGGGAAGAGGAAACGAGAAAAGAAATTCGCAGAAGCAGTTCGAGCTGCAAAACAAGAAGAGGAACAGACCCCTGATGTTTTCAGCCTTATCAACAGTCACCTTGCAACACATGCACTGATGATTAACAAGGATAGCTCAGTAAAGAAGCAAAAGGGGAAAGAGGCTAAGAAAGAAGATAGAAGATCAATCATTGCTTATGAAGAGGAGATGAAGGAGTTGAGGGTTCGAGTGGAGAAGTTGGAGGAGATGGTTAATCGCAACAGGAAGGAGAAGGTAGTTTATGAGGCAGCAATGAGGAAATTGGTGGAGACACGGAAAGCTTTATCAGATGCTGAGGCGAACCACGCATCGGCTTCACATGCAGTTGTTAGCAAGGAAAAGGAAAAGAAATGGCTTAGGTTTTAGCATTGGTCTATGGTTAGTCGAAACTTTTAGGCCAAGTGATATTGTATTGTAATCAGGTCATAGAATTCGTTTGTATGAGTTCCTTTCTCATCATCAACAACCACTCTCTTGGACGCCATTACACTATTACATTAAGCAGTACAAGGCACATTCTCCATTCTATATTGTCTGACTACTTAATCTTTTTATTACTAGCCGTAAGCCTGCAACACTTTCTATTTATTATGTTAGGAAAATAGAATTGGTTGCAACATATTTTGTTGGCATAGGATTCTTTTCTCATTATATAGAGTTCTTTTCCATCTTTTTCTTATCACACGAGTCTTTTAAATTATCATGAATTTCTTTTATACCACAAGTATCATATGTTGTCTAAAATGTACATGATCATCATTCCTTATCTTAAAAAATCAATTGAAAATACCTAACTCACAAGTCACAACAACAAAGAAGACGGAAAATAAAAAACTAAATTTATCCAGTTGCTAATCCTCGTATTAGATACATTTTTGCCAATCAAATAACTCTGTACACTTTTCTAAGTTCTTTTATACCAATTAACGAAACCCTCTATCTCTAGTGAGCGGATTACTCACCGGACAAATACGGCCTTCTCGGAAGAAGAACCCCCCGGCCCCCTTCCTCTAGAGTATAGGCCACTCGTCCACTCGTGTGTACTATAGGCGCCAAATTTCACAAAAGCGCCAAATTTCAAAACTTCTCATCTTCATTATATAACCCACCTCTCTTGCTTTACTCAAAACAAACCCTCCTTCAAACCCTAAAACCCTCCATTTTCCCCCCTCTCTTTCTCCAACAAACACCATGGGAGGCCAACCTCGAAACAAACAACAAAAGAAAGAACCCAACACCACCCCTACTAGTCCCACCACTACCACTACCACTACCACTACCACTACCTCTCATGCACTTCCTACTATAGGATCATCAGTGATCCCAATCATCAACAAACTCCAAGACATTCTTTCGCCACTCGGCTCCGATGAACTCTCCAAAATCCCACTCCCACACGTCGCAGTGGTCGGTAGTCAGAGCAGTGGTAAGTCCAGTGTACTGGAAGCTCTCGTTGGTCGTGACTTTCTTCCACGTGGTTGTGAAATATGTACTCGTTGTCCGCTTATTCTTCAGCTTGAACGACGGGCTATCGCTAAATCGAGTAACGAATACGTTGATCATGGTCATGAGAATGGTGGTAATGGTGGTGGTGTTGTTGATGATGATAGAGAGTGGGGGGAGTTTCTTCATTTGCCTCATTCTAGGTTTTATGATTTCTCACGTATACGTAAAGAAATTCAGGTTTGTATTTTTGTTTTTGATCTTATTGTACTCCGTGATTGTGATTTGATCAAATAATTCGGATTCATGAATTGATCATCTATTTAGTATATATATCCTCTGTTTTTTTTTTACTTGCAATGTTTTGACTCTTGCACTATTCATGTGATTATACTTTGACGGTGAATTGTGACTAATATGATACAAACTTTAGCACGTTAGATGTTGTTGGATCGTCTCAATATGTATTTATAAGATTTCAAATTTTTATAATTTTCACTAGCAGATTGTAATTATTATTGGTTGAAATTGTGTATTGGCAAGGGTAAAAGTCAAAATGTTGCGAGTAAGAGAAAATGGAGGAAGTACATTTTTTAGTAGCATTTATGAAAGAGGGTTATGTTTGTAAGCATAAATTATTTATGAAATTTGGTGTTTTCAGTAGGAAACACTAAATGAAGTGAATATGGAAGCTACATTAAGATTTCAGCTAATGTTTTTGTTAGTAGTAGGTAGCAAGGAATTATATGGAAAGATATTTGCTTGACTTGATTAGTACAAGATTATTATAAGAATATAATTTTTAAGTTATCATATCAAAGCTAAGTTTGGTATGTAGGAATGGCAATTTGAGGATGATTAGAGTTACTAAACAAACATTATAAGAATACACTCCGTAAGATATCATATTAAAGTTCAGTTTTTCGTAATATGCAGCAGAACCACCTACAGGGCGTTTGGTATGTAGGAATGAGAATTTGAGGATTTGAGAGTGGGATGGGGAGTATGGTGAGTGGAAATTTATGAAAATATTGTCATTACCTTTGTTTGGCTAGTAATAAGAATAGATTTGGAACAAATAATTACATTATCCAAATACCTTATTAATCTTCCTCATCTTTGTTTCTTCATTTATGGCATTTTGGTCATTTAACTCCTCATCCCAATCTCCCTCCTTTGTTACCACCCCCTCATGATGTTATTTTGCTGGGAATTAGGCCCCTCTATTCCACATCCCCATCCCTCATTTTACTCCCACCCCACACAACATACAAAGGATTTTGTTTAATTGGGATTAGAATTCTTAATCCCCACTCTCAACTCGCTCTTACTAAACACCGCGGAAAAGTATAGGGGTCAAGACAATTTACAAACAAATAATGTACTTATTCAGATTTTTGGGCTCTCTTAGTGAGGGGCCCTGATATGTGCAGTTTGAACACACTCTTAGATAGATTTGCTAGTTATTTTTTAGCATTTTCTCTGCTATGTTATCTGGGATTCTCATTTTGTCTCTAATACTCGACACTTCTATATGAGCGTTGAGGGATGGACATGACATTTCAATTTGGATCCAGAGTTGGTGCATTCATCTTAGTTGTGATCATAGTTGTCTGAATTACTTGGATAACATTGTACGGTTGTGTTTGTGATACTAATGACAAAGTTGCCAACATGGAGTTCCAATACAGCTTTTGAATGGGCATGATTATTATTTGCACTTATCCATGCTTATAAATAGATGTCAGACATTGTTAAGATTATCAGAAGATATCTGAAAATATAATTTCCTCTTTGTTCGTACCTGTGTGTGACTCGTATAGTCAAGTCAAAGTAACATAACTTTCTTGTGTTTTGCAGACTGAGACTGAGCGAGAAGCAGGAAAAAATAAGGGAGTTTCAGAAAAACCTATAAGATTAAAGATTTCATCACCTAATGTTCTCAACATAACATTAATCGATCTACCTGGGATTACTAAAGTTCCTGTAGGAGATCAACCTACTGATATAGAAGCTAGAATACGAAAGATGATTATGGACCATATCAGGCAAGAAAATTGTATCATTTTAGCAGTTAGTCCTGCAAATTCTGATTTGGCAACTTCTGATGCCCTTCAAATGGCTAAGGAAGCTGATCCAAAGGGTACTTTATCTTACCATTATGGTGCATATTGTGAAATTTAAGTCTATATTTTTCCATATACATATAGGCTATAGTAATTTCATGGGATTGTACTTTGACAGGTAACCGGACAATTGGAGTCATCACTAAGGTTCTCTTCTTCAAGTCTTTGTATATATATTTGTTTGTTGTTTTAATTCTCTGTTTACAGCATGTTACTAGGCCTTGAGTAAATTTGCCGGACATGGGTGTGTTCCCAGTGTCCCACCCTGTTTTGCCATGAAATATTTCCATGATTTTGGCTTATAATGAAGTGTCAATATGTTCATATCCATGTTGGATTGTTGAAAATCCAACATGAGTACTTGAGGTAAAATGAAGAGTTTGAGTAACATAGGTTCATAGGTAATCATATTGATCTGTATTAGTATAAGTTTTTGACATATGATGTTTTTGCAGCTAGATATCATGGATAGGGGTACTAATGCTTGCAACTTCCTTCTTGGAAAAGTGATCCCTCTCCACCTAGGTTACATTGGTGTGGTTAATAGATCTCAAGCGGTAAGGCATCCAACACGACTCAATTTTTGCTGTACAAAGGGTTTATGTATCTGGCTTCATAAAGTCTTGCTTAGAGTATTATTTGTGAAGCCTGATTACTATCAAATGTTGTTTGATTAGTGCACTAATTCGCTTAGGTAATTAAAGTTTTGGTATGACATCCAATTGAAAAAGCAGTATGGGTAGTTGGAATGCAATTTACTTATGCATAAGCTTATAATTCCTTGTTCAATTTCAGGACATTAACAAGAATAAAAGCGTTGGTGAAGCACTTAGCTTTGAGGAACAATTCTTCCACGATCATCCTGTACTCCTATATGTCTCTTTATCCATAGTTGTTTTGATTTTAGTATCATGCTGTCCTTGATTCATTGGATATTTTTTTATGCTGAAGGAGTATCATAACATTCGAGATCGTTGTGGAATTCCTCAACTAGCCAAGAAACTAAACGAGGTTTTTATTCCATATCTTGATCTTCACCTTGTCTAATTTGCTTTAAAGTATAAGTACTATACTAAACTGTGTTCTTTGCCTTTACCAGATTCTTGAGCAGCATATAAGGGCAACTCTCCCAGCCTTGAAGTCCCAACTTAATTCTTATTTTCGAGCCATTGAAGAAGAAATGAGGACATATGGAGATGCCATGGAATCCAAAGTGGGTTTAACCTCTCTGCTCAATTACTCTCTTAACCTCTTTATTTTCTTTATTTGTCATTCTCCTAATGACCTTCTCAATATCTCATCTGATATATCATTTGTCCAAGTATATGTATTTCCTGTATTATATTGATAGCCATTAGCCAACCTCTGTGTAGTTGTGTTCTATATATAGTTGAGGTTGCATTGTGGTAATTCCTTCTTGTTGCTGAGATCCTTGTTTGTAGAGTGTTATGGAATTTGCTGATCTAACATTGTGCTTACCAAGAGAACTTTTTCTCCTCATTTCTAAGTTCTCGACATAGTCTCTCTGTTTTAAAATTTTGATGCATGTATGCCCATTGTTAAGTTTGTCCGCTCAATAATCCAGCTTATTTGATGTCATTTTCTAGGAAATAAAGGGAGCAATTATCTTGGACATCTTACGAAGCTATAATGAAGGTGAAGCTTCCTCCTTACCATCTATCTTTTCCTCCTGTACTCCTGTCCAATAGCCAAAAGAGGTTACTTTTATTTATGTTACTGGGACTCTTCATTTGGACCAGAATATAGTTATCAATGAAAATTTGGCAAAAATCCCTGCTTATATTTGAAATAAGTATATTACAAATTTTTGCTGTATTCTTATATTCATGCTCTAGTAATAGTCGCTCTCTATTATTTTTCACTCATATATTATAGATTTATATATTTTGCCAACAGCTTTTTGTTCATTGATTGATGGAAAGAATTGTGAGATGTCAACAGAGGAGTTGACTGGAGGAGCTAGAATTCGCTACATTTTTCAGTCGATTTTTGTTAAAGCCTTAGAGGTATATGAGACATGTGTACTTGAAGAATTCAAAGTTTCTACAGCTTTTGCATTTGTTATGATCAAATAAAGTATATGCTTAGCTATTTGGAAGTATTATATAGTATATACATCTCACTTATCTTTCCTTTGTGTTTCAAGGAAGTTGATCCTTGTGAAGATCTCTCTGATGATGATATTAGGATCGCAATTGAGAATTCTATGGGTCCTAGAAATAAATTATTTGTTCCAGAGGTTAAAAAAATCCTTATGAAGTTTCTGTTTGAATTACACCTTCCATACTAGATAATAGATATCAGTCGGTGTTTTCTGATGATGAATTTCAGGTTCCTTTTGAAGTTTTGATAAGAAGACAAATCGAAAGGCTTCTAGATCCTAGTCTCCAGTGTCTGCAATTCGCATGCAGCGAGTTGGTGAAGGTATGAGGCAAAGTTAGATACATTTGCATGCATTTTTATTATCCTTGTAAACATTTCAACCTAAGAGTGTGATCAAGCCGTGGTAATAAAATCTGATTCAGATGAGCCGTTCTTGTGAATCAAGGGAGTTACAAAGATTTCCGGGTTTGAGAAAGCATTTGGATGCAGTAATACTAAATTTTCTCTATGATGCTAAGAAACCTGTAGCAAACAGGATCGTGGATACCATTGCCATGGAGGTTTGTCTCATTGTATTCTTTAGTTCCAACACTTAAACTTTGTTTTATTTCTCGCATATTAACTTACCTTTATTCTATTAGGATTGGATAAAATGCTGTCTTAGTATAGGAAGAGAACCTTAAACTCTTAAAGGAACTTGGTCAATTTCACTCCTCTGACTAATGAATTTTTCTAGACGTGTCAAATGTCAATATCTCAATGGTTATCTATTTATCTGTTTCAGGCAGATGACATAAACACTTCTCACCCTGATTTTGTGGGTGGACATAGAGCAATAGAGCTTGCTAAACAGCGTATCCATTCTCCTAAGGTGTTCTCTAACTTCAGTGTAACATGGAATTTTTTTGTCTATCTGATTGCTGAAATTTCACCATTTGCTCAGTACACAGTTTGTTCATGGGTTTAGGGTGTCGTTGATCTTGATCAGTTGCCATCACCTGATCGTAAGGGTCAGAAGTATCAAGCTTGGTTCTCAACCAACCTGGTAATTACCATTGAACTCCACTTTTCTTGTAGTATATCAAGACCTTTTCTGTAGACCTGTTTACATAATTATCTTGATTAGTCATCAACACAATAATCCAAACTTCTTACTACGGTGGAATTCTATGTTTTAGGATTCTCTCCATTTTCTATCTTCAGATTATAACACATTAGCCTTAAAAAAATCCCAAAATACCTCTCATATTTCCCTTCATGCATTTCCAACCATTGAGTTAGAAAACGGACCATTGAAATGGAGAGAACCTCGTTCTGATTTTCACATAGTGGGTTGTCATTGGTTGCTGTACTAGAGTACAAATATTGTTTAGTTAAAGTTCAGTATATACATTGGCAGCCATTGCCATCATGTCTCAACTACAAAGAGGTAGGGTTCGTTTTGTACAACTTTATAGAAAAATCAAGAGAAGTTCAGAAAAGTTCCAATAAATTAAGAAAAGTTCGTAAAAATTCAGAAAAGCTGGGTTTAAAGTTAAGAGAGAAGTTCAGAAAATTTCAGAAAAATTAAAATAAGTTCAGAAGTTTTCAGAAAAATATATCGAATATGATAGACCCTCAATAAGTCTATGTGTGAAGTACAGTAGCAAATTCAAACAATTTCTCAAACTTAATAAATTTTTTGTGTTTATTCTCTCATTTAATTCAAGTGAGCATCAACTGTTGGTCTGCTTCAAGATTATTTTGAGACTTTCAAATGCTCTCATTTGATAATGTACTTCTGAGTTTTGACAGGGAGGCCAACATTTAGCAGAGGATGACAGGTCCACACCAGCTGGTACTATCTTGTTTGGCTTGTTAGATGGCAGCCTTTATTTGAATGAATGTCTTTGTTTATCAAAAAAAAAAAAGATGGCAGCCTTTTGTGCAAATTGAAAATTTGTATTCAACTTGTTTGCACTGATCATCATTCACCAGAAAACTGATAGCTTTAATCTTCTATCATGCTTGATTGCTTTTCTGAATGGTTGTTCTATTGTCTTCTGAGTTTTAGTGAAAATTTTCATCTTACTGATAGATGAAACTTTAAAACTCTGTACATATACATGTGATCAATTTCACTCCTTAGCTGAGGTTTTAGGCTATGCTACTTGGACTCTTCATTCTACTCAAATACCCGTGTAGGATCCTCAACCTCCTACATAAATATAGGCTCTTCAAAGTGTCATTTTTGGGCCAAAATCAAATAGTATTTCATAAAATAGCTGAGTTAGACACTTGGACATATACATGTGTCTGATACGAAGTTTGAATTAACATAGGTTTTACGTAATACATCTCTGTGTTCTAGCCTTATGAAACAAGTAATTCTACTGGTTGGTAACTCGTATATATAAATATCCATTCCTTGCTAGACCCTTCAGCAAAGCTGTGGGGTATGCCTATCAAATTCTGGAGCCGTTCATCATCTAATGGAGCCCCTGTAGGAATGTATGCCGGAGAGACATCTAATCATACGTTTCAAACACCATCGTTGATTCAGCTAAAAGAGGTAAAGTTTAGAAAGATTTGCCTTTAGTATTATCTTTCTTTTTTTTCTTTTTTTGGGGGGGTGGAGGGGGTTACTTTTGCTTTTCGGTTACAATTATGCTGGTTTTTGTAAGTGCAGCCTTCTGCAACCATAAGACCCACGGAGGCACCAACAGAAGATGAACAAACACAAGTGCTAGTAACCAAAACACTGTTGAAATCTTACTTTGATATAGTCAGGAAAAAAGTCGAAGATGATGTTCCCAAAGCTATAATGCACTTTTTGGTATAATTCTTTTGAATTCCTAATGTTTATCTGGTTTTGAACGCAAGGCTTTTCATCTATGAGTTTGATATTCACTTTTATCTTCTCAGGTCAATCATCTAAAAAGAGAACTTCACTCCACTTTTATTCAGACAGTTTACAGGTAATTTACTACAGTTACTGTGGCAGTGTGGATAAATTTGAACAAGTCATTCCTCTTATATGTTGAGCCATATGATATTTGTTAGGCCCTTCATTGGGTCTATGTCAAGAGACGAGAAATCCATGATTTTTCATTTTCTGATGTAACAGAATTCTTTCTCTTAATCATAACAAGTGTTGCCTAACTTGCTAGTTCCCTTTCGAACTACGATCCAAAAAATGCATATTAGTATGTGGAGGTGGTATATATTTGGTACAATTATGAGATGCAATAGCTGTTTCCATTGCCTTTGATAAACTTCTCCTACTCTGTTGAGATGTTAAGTTGGACTAGTTGCTATACATGACTTTGGTTGTTTTGTGAATTCCTGTCTTTAGTGACCACCTTAGCAAGTGGTTTTACTCCCTTAGGCTACTTTACATGCAGGGAGGAACTTTTTGAAGAGTTATTGCAGGAGAACTCTGATGTTATGAAGAAACGAAAGCGTACCAGTGAGATGTACAGGGTGTTGCAAAAGGCTGTTCAAGTATGTAATACTTTATTTAGGGAGCACATTATTAGAGCATATTATTGGATTAGTTGTTTAAAACTCTTTATTTCACATTGCTGCAGACACTTGATGAATTTGAGTCCAACATTCCAGCCTCAAACCCAGCTAGTTACCGGAGCCAACCACAACAGACCAGCAGCAACAAGCTTTCAGGTGTACATTTATCTAGGAGTTATAGGTCTCGAGGAGTAAACTACACATTTGATATGATGTGAAATTTATCTGCTATGGTTGATGATTTGAAAAATCAAACAAGATTTTGTTTACTTGTTCATAAACAAGATTCTGGTCCTTGAATATAGATATGTAAATACATGTATTTGAGCAGCCTTTTCAGAACAACCACCTCATCTTTCATAGATTTTTCCTATGTTAGTGCACAATATGCTCTAGGTTTCTAGCAGTTCTGATTCAAAAATAACAAATATAGATAGGAATTTAGGGTATTCTTACATTTTGGCCCCTTATTATCGTTGATGTAAGTTTTATGTGAGACAACCTCCATCTGATTAATGACAACTACTGATTAGAAGTCCTATAAAAGCTATACGAAATACCTTTCATGAGATAATAGCTGCTGCCATGTTTTTCCGAGAATGTGGCTGCAGTTCATAGTGAAACGTGACTGTTAATGGGATATCTATCCATTACTGAAACTTCAGGGGGTAAAATACATTTGGCATGCTTAAACTCCAGGGGTGAAGTAGTATGTCGTACTGTACCTAAAGTTTGTATGGCATTTCTCATCCCCTTGCCCAACTTAATCCATCCACTTCCTGTAATCAGCAACCCAAGTACCAGAAAACTTCAGATTAGATAGAGTTCCTTTGGGACTTTCTCTCTAATTAAAACCTCGTATTGGGTCTGCCAGGAAGCAATCTCTTGCTCAAACCCCTTAATAGGGTTTAAGAAGAAACCTATACGACAGAGTCCCACATTAGCAGGAGAAACTAGATTATTGAGCTCGTGCTAATGCACAGGATACTTGTAACACGAGGATAAACAGATCAATTACTTGGAACCATAGCATCATATGCACCGTTATTAGAAATAAAGAATGCCTATTGTATAGAATAGAATAATCTATAGTGATAATTACATAAAAACTCGTATATGAACTCAAATCATAGATTCATACTAATCTAAATCAATATAAGAGTCACCTTACCATATCGAAAACGTTTCATTGCTTCTCTCTGAACTGAGGAACTGAATTGCTTCTAGTACTCTTCTGCATTTTAGAGGTAAATAAATACTAGCGCTGTGTTAATTTATACTATAGTACTGTGTGCTTTCTCTACTTTTGGTAGTTTTTACTATGTGTGAGGGTCACAACTCTTGATCTGCCATTATTGCACCACATCCTTGTTCTTAAAATTCTGAGGGTATGTCAAATTAGTTTACTTGTCTCGGCAAAGTTTCTTTGTCGTTCTATTATGCTGGTCTGTAGTATTAAGGTAATGTTCAATGCATCTAATTTTTACTGAAATAAGTAATCATACTGATTACATCTTATTCTTACTGATTGAAACTGCTCAAAACTGATTTTACTAATTAAAAAAACAAAACACAAAAAAAAAAAAGCAGAGATAGTAATAACAATAAATTTACTTGTTTCCGGTCAATTTATCTTGATAATCCATCACATAATAGGTTTTTGCTTTGACATCAGTTACTCCACTTAAGTTTGTACAAAGACCCAAATCAAAAGAATAAAAAACATAATATTTCACTATCTACCAGGCTACCATTTCTTTCCTAGGCGCTTTCTGTACAACATAGAATCCTGATATCTTCAGTAATCAATCCAGTCCTTCCAGAACAAATTTGAAATTTCAGACTCATTCTGAACTGAGCATTTCTGTAACTTCGATCTTATCCAGTAATATCCTCAGCACACTTTACAGCCTCCGGTGTGTCCGTATGAAATTCGTTGTATTCAATGCTATTGCAGCTGAGCATGCATACACTCCGGCCAAGCACAATGTCGTGGTGACTAAAAGTAGAGCTTTCCACTGTCTTCCTGAAACAAGTATGGCAAATCCAGTAGAAACAAGGGCAATGATAGAAAGGGCATTTTTCCATTTCTCAAAGGATTTCACAACACCGCTACATTCCTTGCAATGGATCACATGCCGGAAATACCTGTTAGCCCAATTTGGAGCATACATTGTCCCGATCCCACCTTTAGCAGGTGATTGGGCCGAGAGTGAAGCAACTAGGCCTGCTGGAGCGTGCTCAATAACTGCTGGAATTTCAGGGGGTGAAATAGTACTGTGCCCAAAATGGTAAGGCATCCCATGGCCAACTTTATCCATCCACTTCCTGTATTCTGCAACCCAGGTGTCAGAAGACTTCAGATTCAAGTAAAGTTCCTTTGTTGGGCGTTTCTCTGTGATTAAAACCTCATTTTGAGACGAGAGGAAGCCCATATCTTGCTCGAACACCTTACTAGCATTTTGATGGAAATACCATGTGGGAAAGAATTTAGCAAGAGGTGATCTTTTAGTGGTTCCAAACCTTACAATGAGCATGGATTTTCCCTGCCCTGATGGCCTACAAAGAAAGAGCCCGGTGAAGTAGTGTTTCTCTCCCTTCTCATCAACTATCTCTCGACTATTTGAAAGCACACATGGTGCCTCGAACCTGAGAAAGTTTAGCATAGATTTCTCACTTTCTTTTCCCCACCAGCCAGCAAATCCTCGGTCCGTTCTCTCAGTGACTTTGAAAAGCAAAGGTTGAGCATCTTCCCGTTTTGCACTCCAATCAGTCCGATCATGGGAGATTGGGACGTGAGCGGGATCCATGAGATTCTCAAGGAGAATGGAGTGGTCGTATGGAAGCTCGTGTGTAGTCGAGATATCTTGAAACCCCGGCCTTGCAAAGTTTTCAAACCAAGGGATTTTGCTGCCATTTGGTGGACTTCTTTGGGACATCCACACCCACACAACTCCTTGGGAATCTCTCACTTCATACGTTCTTACACAGGCTTGTTTAGGAATTTTGGCTCCTGCTGGAAGCTGCTAGTGCAAATTTGTGACAGAAATTCATTAGAAGCATGCATTTGTGAAGGAAGAGATCTTTCTAGGCAAAAGAATAATAAGAGGATGTGGGGTTAGTATTGACCTGAGGTATCTTCACACATTTGCCCTCACCTTCAAATTGCCAACCATGGTATAAGCATTCCAATCTCCCATCAACCAACTGCCCCTCAGAAAGTTTTGCTAATCTAAACCAAAAATCATGCAATAAATCAGAATCTTTTTTGAATTTTTTTTCTTCAAATTAATCTGTTTCGAATTTTACTGTGGTCATCATTCTAGCAATATTAAAACCTTGTGCACTCAAAATTTAAGGCCTTGAGATCACTACCATGAGACCATTTACGAGACATTGTGTCTATGTTTCAAGGTTTCGTTTGGCAAAATAGTTGATACTTGATACAATAGATGAAAGTTGATGAATTAACTAAAATGCTACTAATTGAAAGCCAAAAAGCTAGTTCAATGCATTAGAAGTTTTTGATAAAACTAGTGGAGCTAAAATGCTAAAACGCCCTCCACGTTCAGCCACCACTCCTCATCCCAAGCCTGCACCACCACAAGAGAATTTAACACCCCACTACACACACTCGACAACACTCCCCACCCTCCCAGCTCCAACACATCTTTGCCAAGAGCAATTTCCTAATCCCACATCTACAAAATCTTAAGACTAATACTACAAAATTATGAGACTAAGTGGTGCATGGAAGTTCATAAAACCAAGCAAGAACATAATTATTTTCAGGTTATAGTTCACTAAGGACTGATTTGGGAAGACAATCCTATAAAGTTGTGATGACATTTATTAATCAAAAGATAAGATGGTATTTTTGTAGAGGCTTGTAGCAGAGGTGAGATTATTATTGTCAATTTTTCCTTTTTTTGAGATGCTATCTCGGATATGATCAATTTTTTATCCAATTCAATTTTCGATTAAGAATTGCATAATGTGAGGCATTTTTCATAATTGGATAAATGTTAAAACTTCACAATTACAGTCCAAGAGTTCAACCTTCTCAAGTTTTATTTAAGCTCAAGTGTTCAACAACTAAAACAATATAATTATTTTATCCTACAATATTTTTTTTTTGGCAAATGGACTAAAACAATACCATGACAGAGCCTTACCCATAAATCTAACACAAGCAGAAAACCTCTGAAATTACAGAGGCTTAACTAAAACAGATCATCAATTCTAATAAGAACTTAATAAGTACATATCCTTTTCTTTTCTCTTTTTTCTTTTCTTTTCTTTTATATTTCTTTTATCAGAAATTACATAGGCTTAAATAAGACAACATAAATCTTCACAGAAATTCTAAAAGATCATCAATTTAATCCCCTGGAATTACATCAAAATTACCCAGCAACTTCATACAGTCCAAATTATAAAGCTTTAATAAAAGATCATCATTTTAATCCCCGGAAATTACCCCAAAATTACCTAAAACTTCATATCCCCTGAAATTACCTCAAAACTACCCAGCAACTTCATACAGTCCAAATTATAAAGCTTTAATAAAAGATCATCATTTTAATCCCCGGAAATTACCCCAAAATTACCTAAAAACTTCATACAGTTAAAAAAATTAAAGCAAACTTATAATTCTAATTATAAAGCTTTAATTTAGTAAAATAAAGAACTAAGGAGAACTTTGAAGTAAAAAATAGAAAAAAAAAAATTACCTATGGGGGCAACGATCTTCATAACACCTGAGGTGACCAGAAGCATCACGATATAAAACAAGTTGTTTATGAAACACAGTGAGTCCCAAAGGAGCATCATCAGGTATATTATTTGTCAAATAAAGAGGGTACCATTCATCTGTCCAATCATAATCCACCACCTCTCTCTCTCCTCTGACTTCTGCTTGACTACTGGGACCCACCAACACATTATCATCTTCTTCATTCTTCTTTTCTTTTTCTCCAGCAGATGATGGTTCAACTGTAACATTATCTGCTGCAATTGCCTGAGATTTTGTGGAAGATGATGATGATGAATTGGGTTTGTGATTTGAGTGTTTAAGATGGTTATGAAGGTGGGAGTAATTTGATGGGTTTTGTGAGAGATTAAGTATTGGGTTTTTTCTGGTGGTTTTAGTGTTTGTACTGAGAAATAAGGTTTTTGAAGGTGGGTTATATGGAAGAATTGCTTGCAAAATTGCCATTTTTTTTGTTGGGTGGTTTTACCAAAGTAGAAGTTGCTCAAATAACAAATTGATTGGTTATATTAGGGACAGAGAGAAGAAGAAGAGGAGCAAGGTTGCTTGGTACGTTGTGAGCATGGCTCCTGGCCACATGTTACGTGGCAAGCTCTTGTACTCTTGTTTATTTATTCTTCCTGTCAAAATAAAATATATATATTTATTCTTGACCGTAAGAATGTGAACTAGGTTCTTCCAAATAATTGTGACATTAGTAGGAGTAGAAACCTTTTCTTTACAACGGGGACATAGTAGGATTTAGCAGTCTCTGCTTTTCCAAGTGGGAGTACTTGACTCATAAATTTTATCATATACCCGAAAGATATCGTGATCACGATACACCCACGTATTTTTATCGCTTCATTCTTCATTCAAATCATCCAAGTGAAAGAAAATATAATACGGAAGAGAGTTCCAAATGAAGATATGAGTAGATTTTAGTCTTGTATGATGAATGAACTCGTACTTTGGCTTAAGTAATGCCTCGAGTTATCGTATTTTTATATTCGATAGTTGATATATTATTGTTATTAACTTACTATCGGTGTCAATCAATTTCAATATCAATATATTTTATTAAAAGACGTGGAGAAGAACTGCACTTCACTAAGTGGTGTATCTTTATTGTCATGTTTTCTCTCAATTTATTTTACCTAAAAATGTTGGCAATAGATTTTAATTTTTAATCCCCTAAGAGTAACTTTGGCTTTGTTTGGCGTAGCTTTTGAAAAAATTATTTTAGTGTTCGAAGTAGGCTTTTTGGAGTTAGCTTTTAACTTTTGCCAAAAGTTACCATTTTTGCATATTATTTACCCATTAAAATTTTGCCAATAAATATTTTTACCGAACACTTCTAGTTTAGACAGTTAGTTTCACAAAAGCTAACATTTATCTCCACAAGTTAAAAGCTCACATCTCACAATTGAAAGCTAAAAGCTTACAACTAACAACTATTTTTGCCAAACAACAGTTCTTTAATTAGTGGTTAGTTAAAATGATACTTGGCTAAAGATGCCACATCATTTTCCTTAACTAATTCCATATTTAACCAACTTCTCTTTAATGGTTTAGCTAAGCTATTCGTTGCTTGGGTAGGTTCCACAACCACCTTTTTCTTTTCTTTATTATATATAAATTATTACTTACTGAAAAGCTATTTGTTGTGTAGCATCAAGAGTCCCATGAAATTTTCACCATCTGTTCGTGAATTTGAAAACATAGATGGAGTTTATATTCTCTATTCTTTGGGAAGCGAAGCGCAAACCATTTTTTAATCAAATTATATTATGATTAGGTCAGTTTTGCCTAAGCCAATTTGCTCTATAAAGCAAATTTGCTTAGCAAAGCAAATCTCCATCTAGTGCTTGCAATGGTTTAGCAACTAACTAGGCATTTTGGAAAATTACTAACAAGTCCTTTTTTTTTGCACAATTGGAGTTGCTCTAACCATCTTCTTAAAATATCATGTAGTATGTTCTTTGGTGCAACATATAAGTATTAAATACTTGTAGATCCTAGATATGTGAGGATGAGTGGATGACTTAGGTGGAGGGAGAAGGGTAAAACTCTATGGATTCAAGGATCGCTAATGTTACTAAAGCTCTTTCCATTGCCTATTATAATTCTCCCTTTAATTTCTTAATGGTGTACTGCTTTCAGAGGCATTTACGAAAGTTCAAAAATTTATTCCCCGTAGTAGTTGCTCACCTTTTATTGATTATTTGCCACATCAAATAACAAAAAAAAATACATATTGACTCACAACCTACAGGAACAAAGAACAAAGCAATTTGAATTTTCCAGTATGCTACTACTACATTATGTTTTTTTTAAAAATTAACAATCTAACATAACTGCTCCCAGATGACCTTGCAAGATTTAGGGCACGCTCTAGACCAGAGATATGAGTCATTAGTATCAAGTCTTTATCTTCATCCTCATACTTAATCTTGATTATGCTGACGTCAAGTTCTAGTAGTTTGCCTACTTCTTCCTTGAGTTGCTCCATACTGGAAGTTAAAGAGAATTCAAATCTCACTGTATCCTCATTATAAGTAGCCTTCACAAAGAAGGTGCTTGAACTTTCATTTCGTTGTACAGAATTTGACAATGCACACACGTTTTCACCACCCATATGTTCATGGGCAAGCTGATTGGTAGGATTCACCAAATTTTGTAGTGAGGAATTATCTACTGAGGGTGCTTTAGTATTGATTTCCCTCTTCTTTCCGTCAAGATGTTGTTTCCCTTTTTTGCTTGACGACCACTCCATTTTCAAGTCCTTCTTGAGTCTTCGCTTCTGTGTAGATCTCGAGACTGAAATTTTTCAACAAATATGAAAACGAGATAAAGCAAGAAACTTTTATTCCATGCTTATAGAAAAGTGACAGCAAAAGTATGAAATTTTCCTAATTATGAACATCTAACTCAACATTACTCTTGACTAGCATAAAAGAAATTTTTACTAATTCTCAATTTGGAAAACAATTACTTTTTCCTTGAAGTAAATTTCACCCCCAGCAAATAATGATGATGCACAAGCACAAGGAAAAATTCCCATGCCATTCCGAACTTTAGAACCTGGAAACACAATTACTTTTTCCTTGGGGACATAAGTGAATCTAAGGCAAACTTCTAAGTGTTGTTATTAGGTGTCCTAACAAGGGTCTCTTGTTGATTGACACAACCAAGAGAGTCTTATTGCTTATCTAATTTTGATATAGATGCTCTACTAGTGTAGATTGTATTTTAGACTACTAGTAGTGCAAAACTCTCGGAATAACGTCTTCTTTTTTACACTTCCCACCCCCGTGTTGTATTAAAACTCTAATGCTTGATAATGAAGCACAAATTACTCAAGCAACAGCAACTCAATCAAAGCTCAAGCTCACTGATGCCACGTCAGCTGACACCTCAGTCTAGTTAGTTGTAACATAATTTGTTATTCTGTTATTGAGCTGTATTAGTTAAGCTTTGCTCTCATTGGTTGTATGATTGTAATCTAGCTTTCTATTGGCTACAACATATCATACATTAGTACAATATAAGTACAATTGATGTAATAGAATCATTACTTACTGATTACATCAATAATATTTCTCTCTTCTTCTTTCCTCTCTCAATCATCTTTCTAACTGAATTCTCTCTAGAAGTTCTAAAACTTCTTTATGGTATCGAGCATAATTTCAATTGATCCTGATGAAATTCTTGCTGCATAATTCCGCGTAATCAATTGGAACAAAATATCTTCAGCAAATTATCTGTAAATAATCTTCAAATTCTACAGAATTCGAAATTGCAGATTTTAATTAGGTTTTGCATTTAATTTCTTATTTCTTAATTTCTGTATCTTTTGCAATTATAAGAAAAGTATTCATCATTCAAGCTTTTCATTGCTGAGATTTATAAAACTTCTTCAAATTCTTCAATTATCTTATTCGATTGTTCAATTTCTTCAAATTCTTCATCATGTCTGCATCATCAAACAATCAAAGTCAAACATCTGCTATATCAGATCCTTTGAGTCCATATTTCACTCACCCAAATGAGAATACATCTCTTCCTTTGATTGCTGAGAAATTCAATGGAGAGTGTTATGGAGAGTGGAAGAGAAGTATGAAAAATTGCTCTTTCTATGAAAAATAAGCTGAGTTTTATTGATGGAACCTTGCCTAAACCAATTAGTATTGATCCTAATTGTAAAGCTTGGGAGAGATGTAATGACATCATTCTTTCATACATTCTTAGATCCTTGGAACCTAATATAGCTAGGAGTGTGATTTATTTGAACACTATTGTTGAAATCTGGAAAGATTTGGAAGAGAGGTTCTCACAAACCTCAGGTCCTCGGTTTTATACTCTTCAACAGAATCAATCTGAGATCTCACAAGGACCTGCTTCAATTACATATTTCTTCACACAGATTAAAGCTGTATGGGATGAATTAAGTGCCATTAGGCCTTTACCTACATGTTCATGTAATAAACACTCAGAAATTCATAGAACAGCAGGATGAAGATAGGCTGGTGCAATTGCTAATGAAACTAGATCAGAAATTTGGCAATGCTAGAACCAATATCTTGATGATGCAGCCCCTTCCTAAAATTTATTTGGCCTATAGATTACTCATTCAAGATGAGAAGCAGAGACAAGTTTCTTCTTCAAGTGTTGGTCAAGTGTATGCTAATTCAGCAAACAGCACTAGAGAAGCTACAGGATATAACAACAAATACAAACAAATTTCTCCTAAGTTTGTATTTTAAGATTCAGGCAAGAAGTTGGTTGTTGGTGGTGGATTTCACAAAAGACCTTATTGTGATCATTGTAAAAGACCAGGTGGTCACACAGTAGATAATTGCTGGCAGATTCGTGGTTATCCATCTCATCTTCAGTCCAAAGGGAAGGGTAAGAGTGTGGCTGCTGTAGTTCAAGGAGATTCTAATGATGGCACAGTAGCAGATGATGTTACTCACATATTTGAAGAGCAATTCCACAACATATTGAAGCTTCTTTCACATCAGCAACCTGACAACCCGACAATACTGAAGCAGCTACAACATCTGGTCATGTAGCAGGTACTTGTCTTCTTACATCCTCCAATTCTGGGTGGATTACAAACAGTGGGGCTACAGGTCATATCTGTACAAGTCTCAATTTGTTTACATCATATGAGCCATTTAAAAAGGTTCCAAACACTATTACTATTCCTGATGGTAAGCAAGTAATAGTTGAACATATAGGAGAAGTGCAATTTGATAATGGAATTATATTGAAGAAAGTTCTACATGTTCCCAGCTTCAAGTTTAATCTCTTTTCCACACATAAGCTTTATCAGAGACATGAATTGTGAGATCACATTCACTGTTGATCTATGCTTACTTCAGGATCCATCTCTCCACCATTCAGTGGTTCTTGGTAAACTCAACTCTGGGCATTATACTATCAGTGAAGGTGTGGACACTATTCAATCTCCGACAACAGAATCAGCTCTCTTGGCTCATTCAGAAATTGCCAAACTATGGCATTTGAGGTTAGGCCATTTGTCTTTCAATAAACTACATCTTGTTCATCTAATATACCTAGTAGTGTAAATTGTGATTCTATTTGCCAAGTATTATGTCCTAAAGCTAGGCAAACTAGACTCCCCTTTCCTACTAGTGCGTCTCATACAACTAGATGTTTTTGACTTGTCCATGTAGATACTTGGGGACCATATAAGAATAAAACTCATGATGGCTTTGCTTGGTTTTTAACACTTGTTGATGATTTTTCAAGACATACATGGACTTTTATGATGAAACACAAGTCTGATGCAGTGGCTATTTTACAACGTTTTCATGCTTTGGTTGAAACTCAATATCATGCTAAAATAGATTGTTTGAGAACTGATAATGCCAAAGAACTCTGTGAAGGAGATATACCTGAGTTTTTTAACTTTAAAGGCATGAAACATCAAAGATCTTGTACTGACAGTCCCCAACACAATGGGGTTGTAGAAAGAAAGCACAAGCATATGTTAGAAACTACCATAGCCTTATACTTTCAGAGTATTTTGGGGTGGATGTCTCTTATGTGCCACTCATATAATCAATAGAATGCCTCTCAGCAGTATGGGTTTTACTTCTCCATATGAAAAGTTACATGGTTTTACAACGATTCTCTCATTTGAAAGTCTTTAGGTGCTTGTGTTCTGTTTCAACAATTAAGGCTCATAAATCAAAGTTTGATCCTAGAACAACTTGGTGTGTATTTCTAGGCTATCCTTATGATCAAAAGGCATACAAAGTCTTGTCCTTAGATACAGGAAAGATTATTGTATCCAGAGAAGTTCTCTTTTATGAACATCTCTCCATCACAATGATCAACCTTCATCCACGAACACATCACCTACTAACGTATCCTCTATTTACCTACCTACAACTACACCACTTTCCATGGACATAGATTTCACTATCCCTGAACCTTTTATTTTCCCTTCTGATTCTTCTCCTTCATCTCCATCTATTAGAATATTACTTCATTTCCACCTTCTACTCTATCTTAACCTATATCTACCTCTCCTACTCCAGATAACACCCTTTTTCACCCACAAACACATCAGCTACACACATACCCCAACCAGAACCTAATATTCCTATATTCAACCAAGACAATCCATTAGAACCAAAACTACTCCTGCTTACCTTGAGAACTATGTTTGCCTTGCTGAACAAGTTTCTTCTCACTGGTGCAACATAGTTTCTTTTGCTCAACTTCCATCTATCCTTCAAGCATTCATTAATTTTACTGTTGAGCTTAGTGAGCCAGTGAACTATTGGGAGGCATCTAAACATATTGGTTGGGTTGAAGCCATGAAAAAGGAACTTGATGCTCTTGATGTAAACAATACATGGGAACTGGTTGAACTTCCTAAACATAAGAAGGCAATAGGGTGCAAATGGGTGTATAAGATCAAGCTCAAGGCTGATGGCACAGTTGAAAGATTAAAAGCTAGCTTTGTAGCCAAAGGCTTTACTAAGAGATATGGATTGGATTACAAAGAGATATTTTCTCCATTAATTAAAATGACAACAATCAGATGCCTATTGTCAGTTGCAGCTAGTCACAAATGGCTACTCCATTAACTTGACATAAACAATGCCTTTTTACATGGCACACTAGTGAGGAAGTCTATATGAAGGCACCAGAAGGCTATGCTAATCCTAACCATCTAGTATGCAAACTCAACAAGTCTTTTTTATGGACTTAACCAGGCATCTAGGCAATGGTTTGCCAGGTTAAAAGATGAATTGGTGAAACAAGGCTACACTTAATCAAAAAATGATTATTCACTCTTCTTGAAGAAAGACTCTTCCTCTCTCACAATTGTTGTTGTTTATGTGGATGATGTCATCCTTACAGGCTCTAACACCTTCATGATACTTTTAGTATCAAAGACTTGGGACTTCTTAGTTACTTCTTGGGCATGGAAGTACATCACACTACTGCTTGTGTTCTTGTAACTCAGAAAAAATCAAGCAAAGAGTTACTTAGTGATTGTGGCTTAGATGTGTCGAAAGTAGCTAAACCTCCACTTCCTGCTGGCTGAAACTTTCTGTTGAAACTGAAGATCCATATCCAAATCCTAAGAAGTACAGGTGTCTTGTTGGGAAGTTGAACTTCCTTACACACACAAGACCTGACCTTTCATTTACTGTGCAGACTCTTAGTCAATTTATGCACAACCCCTAGGCTTCTCACTTTCAGGCTCTTCAACATGTTTTCAGATATTTGGCACATACTCTAGGTCAAGGGATATTACTTCAAGTTACTAAGCATTTAACTCTTCAAGCTTACTCAGCTTCTTGTCCATACACTAGAAGGCCTCTCACTGGATATATTTTGCTTCTTGGTAATTCACCAATGTCTTGGAAGTCTAAGAAGCAGTCCACAATTTCTAAATCTTCCAGTGAAGCAGAGTATAGAGCAATGGCTGCAGTTGCAGCAGAGGCTACTTGGACACTTAGATTATTACAAGATCTCAATGTTCTTAATCTCAAGCCTGTCACTTTGAACTTTGAACTTTGAACTGTGAAAATCAAAGTGCTCTACATATTGGAAGAAATCCTGTCTTCCATGAGAGAACAAAACATATTGAGTTGGACTATCATTTTACAAGGGAGAAGGTGTTAGAGGGACTACTTGAATTAACTTATCTTCCTACATCAGAACAATTGGCAGATGTTCTTACTAAGCCATTGTCTTATCCTCAACACTCAAAGCTTATCTCCAAGCTTGGTATGACTAATTCTTAGCCATCCTCCAGCTTGAGGGGGGGGATAATGAAGCACAACTTACTCAAGCAACAACAACTCAAGCAAAGCTCAAGCTCATTGATGCCACATCAGCTGACACCTCAATCTAGTTAGTTATAACATAATTTGTTATTCTGTTATTGAGCTGTATTAGTTAAGCTTTGCTCTCATTGGTTGTATGATTGTAATCTAGCTTTCTATTGGCTACAACATATCATACATTAGTACTATATAAGTGCAGTTGATGTAATAGAATCATTACTTATTGATTACATCAATAATATTTCTCTCTTCTTCTTTCCTCTCTCAATCATCTTTCTAACTGAATTCTCTCTAGAAGTTCTTGATAAACAATTGCTGAATGTATCAGATCATGAATCTGTAGACTTGAAGGAGATTCAATCTCATAATGTTGTAGACACTTAATTTATGTTATGACTATCTTCATTTTAAAAAAAAAAAAAAAAAAAAAAGCTCTTGAAAGAGCAAATAAAAAATAAAAGCTCACGGGAAACGGTGCTACATTATGAAAATATAATGCCTAAAATATGGAAGAGAGAGCAAGAAGTTTTTATTCCACGCTTATAGAAAAGTGACAGCAAAAGCAAGAAATTTTCCTAATTATGAACATCTAACTCAACATTGCTTTTGAGTTTTTACTAGCATAAAAGATACTTTTACTAATTTATAATTTGATAAATAATTACTTTTTCCTTTGTAATTTTCACCCCCAACAAATAGTGATGATGCATAAGCACTAGGAAAAATTCTCGTGCCATTTCTCAACAAACCATCATTAATATTCTTCCTTTTCTTTATGTCATACTGGCAATTGGTATGTGCCTAATATCATAGATTAACAGTTCTATAGTAGAAATTCAGTAAGAAAATACTTTGCAATGAATGGATACATACCATGAAGCTCTTTTGCAGAATTTTCCAGCGTCATGTTTTTTGACAAGAATGGTTGTAACATCTCTAAAGGAATTTCTATTTTTTGTGTCTTGCCCTTCTCATTAAGACTTTGACGGTTCTTGTTCAACTGATTTTCTGAAGCACGAGGAGTATTCCCATGTTCATGTTCTGAATTAATGGTGATCACTTGTCTATCGCGTAAATCACGTTGGACTTTATCGGTGAAAGAATTTGCCTCGTGTAAATTAGCATTTGATTCTACAATTAAGTCGTCAACAGATGTTGCGGCGTGATCTTCTCTCCCTAAAGGAACAAGGTGCATGTTAGTTGTTGTCTGTAGTCAGTTCTTTTCTGACATTAAAATGACAATCTGTTTGCAGAAAACATAGATTTCCAGCCAATACATGAATACAATAAAAGTTATTACTAATAACTCTGATAAATCATGGAAACTCTATTAGACAGCATTGATGGGGGTTTGCCGTTATGGCGTTATCAAACGAGCCTTTGAACCACAATATTACCAAGAACAAGAAACTAACTTTGAGATTAATCCGTTTGGTTGGGTGTAAAACATTTTCAGTGTAATATGATTTTCATGGAAAACAATTTACAATGGAAAACACAATCCCAAAATTAGTTTTTCGTTATTTGGTTCCATGTAAGAAAAAATGATAATGAAACAAAAGGAAAATGAGAGGGAAAGTAAGGAGGTAGTGAGAGGAGTGAACAAGAGAGATAAGGAAAAGGAAGGAAAACAGTTTTCCCTTCATTTTGTAGAGAAAATGGTTTTCCATCATTGAGAGAGCAATTTTACTCCTACGAAAAATGGTTCTACACTCCTTTCCAAACCAAACAATGTAAAATTGAAAATAGAGGAGCCTATCAAACGGAGCCTAAAAATTTTGATGTAAATGATGGCATATGAGTTATTAGAAGCTCATACTTGCAGGATTGTGAGCAGTAACACCTTCTTCTAATGTCTGCTCACAATAGTCCACGATCTCAGTGTCAAGAGCACTAGAAAGAGGTGGGTTCCATTGTGTATGTGCTGGGATCTCCTTAGCAATGACAATCTGTTCTGGTTCTGCTGAAACTGCTTCATCAACTTCTAGAATGGAATCATCAATTCATACAATAAAAAATTATTACTATCAACTATTGCAAATCTTAGAAACACTCTTAGCACCAAATTGTCACTATCAAATGAGTCTTGAAATCACACAATCACCAAAACAAAAAACTAAACTTGAGATAAGAGAAATGCTCTATAAATGATGGTATATGAGTCATCAGAAGCTCGTACCTGCAGGATTCTGAGCATTACCACTTTCTAATGTCTCCACCTCATAGTCCAGAATAACAATGTCAGGAGCATTAGGTAGAGGTGGGTTCCATTGTGTATGTGTTGCTATCTCCTTAGTAATGACATTCTGTTCTGGTTCTGCTGAAACTGCTTCATCAACTTCTAGAATGGAATCATCAATTCATACAATAAAAAATTACTATCAACTCTTGCAAATCTTAGAAACACTGTTAGAACCAAATTGTCACTATCAGATGAGTCTTGAAATCACACAATCACCAAAACAAAAAACTAAACTTGAGATAAGAGAAATGCTCTATAAATAATGGTGTATGAGTCATCAGAAGCTCGTACCTGCAGGATTCTGAGCATTACCACTTTCTAATGTCTCCACATCATAGTCCAGAATAACAATGTCAGGAGCATTAGGTAGAGGTGGGTTCCATTGTGTATGTGTTGCTATCTCCTTAGTAATGACATTCTGTTCTGGTTCTGCTGAAACTGCTTCATCAACTTCTAGAATGGAATCATCAATTCATACAATAAAAAATTATTACTATCAACTCTTGCAAATCTTAGAAACACTCTTAGAACCAAATTGTCACTATCAGATGAGTCTTGAAATCACACAATCACCAAAACAAAAAACTAAACTTGAGATAAGAGAAATGCTCTATAAATGATGGTATATGAGTCATCAGAAGCTCGTACCTGCAGGATTCTGAGCATTACCACTTTCTAATGTCTCCACCTCATAGTCCAGAATAACAATGTCAGGACCATTAGGTTGAAATAGGTTTGATTGTCTATCTGCTGGTATCTTCTTAGCAATGACAATCTGTTCTGGTTCTGCTAGAACTGCTTCATCAACTTTTAGAATGGAATATGATTACACCAAATCAATTCATACATTAAAAGATTATTACTATTAATTCTTGCAAACATTGGAAACTCTCTTAGATTTGAGATAAGAGAATTGCTCTGTAAATGATGGCATATGAGTTATCAAAAGCTCGTACCTGCAGGATTTTGAGCATTAACACTTCCTAATGACTCGTTGCAAATCATAGTGTCGGGAGTAGCAGGTTGACGTAGATTCAATTGTCTGTTTGCTGATGTAATTTCAGTGACAGCTTTCTGTTGTGTTTCTTTTGGAACCGCTTCATCAACTTCTGGTATGGAACCTAGAACAATATCATCGCCTTCATTGCAATTTTCTGTTGATGTTCCATAACAAGGATCATAGTAACCCATGTGCTTATAGTATAATTCATCCCTGTCTCGATTTCGAATGATGGACAACTGTTGTGAATTCTGTCGCTTTCTGATGCTATCTGGAAGGGACTTGATTCTAGTACCACTAATATTGAGAGTGCGCAATTTGACCAACTCATCCAGATTTTTTGGTAATTCTTTGAGGCTGAAACAATCTTTAAGTTCCAACTCTTTTAAGATGTGGAGTTTTGCTATTCTAGGAAGGAACTTGACCTTATAACATGTAAAAGAGAGCGTCTCCAGGTTAACCAACTGATTCAAACATTCGTTGAGGCTATCATGGTCATCTTTGTTATGATAGAAATCCTTGGAATGTAAGATTTCAAGGTGAAGTAGGCCAGTAGGAAATGACTTGAAAGTGCAATCACTAAGCTTGAGTTTGGCAATTTTCAATTGTTTTGGCAGTGAACAGAGGTTACGACATTGATAGAGTTCCAAAGTATTCAAGTTGAGTGGCTGTTTTAAGCTATTAGGTAGTGACACTAATTGTACAGAGAGACGTTCAAGGCTAACTGGCAAATCCATATCTGCTAGCAGATCTGTTTGAATCAATTCTAAAGTCTCTAAGTTGGAAAACTTGCTCAGACTCTCAGAGAGGGACTCAATTTCACAATCCTGAAGAGAGAGATATCTAGGCCCTGTGACTGCGTCAGGGATGTAACAAAAGTATCTACAACCAGAAATGTAGAGGTGGGTTAGCTGTGGTAGCATCCATATAGAATGTCCTATGAACTGAACTTGTTGCAAATCCAAAATCCGAACCCATATACATGAACCGGTGTTTATGAATGTCTGAATTTCCCCCACCCATGGGAGATAACCAGGAAGATTTATACTACAGGGATTATGATCGGCTTTGCGTGCCAGTTCTATGATAGTAAGAGGGAGAGAGAAGCTCAATCAATAAAATTAGAGAAACAAAATAAAGCAAGAAAATAATTGCAGGTAATTGTACTTCCTCCATTCTAAAATAGTTTGAACACTTCTTTTTAGTAATATTTTAGCATGGTTCAACCAATTATTAATTATTTTTCAATCTTTACTTTTGGATCCAATATCTAATAAGTGTTCAACTCAACCTATTATGAGATGGAGTATTTAAAGTAAATCATAAATGAGTAATACTGGAAATACTTACTGTAGTCAACAACCGGAAAAGGAAAAGATATCTCTGTTTTGAGTTGTTTCCAGGTTTTCCGTGCGTGCTTTCTCCCAACAGAAACAATGAGGGAATCGTTCAAATGAGGTGGCAATGTTTCGAGTCTGAAAAGGGTGGGCAAGAATAGGAATTGCCATTCTCTTAGCTCTGTGATGCTCCAAGGAAGCCATTTGATTGTAGAACCCGAAATATCAAGAAGCAATAATCCTCGCAACTCATGCAAATCCATCGGGAATCGTTGTAGGAGGTTGATGTTGGGTATAGAGAGTGTTTGAAGGTTGATGTTGGGAAGGAAGCGGATGTAGCAAGGGCCAAGATGGAGGTTTAAGACATTTAAATTAACTGGCAGTTCTGTGAGGGATTGACATCCAGTAATACTTAAAGTTTGCAACTTGTATAGATTTTCCATGCTATTTGGAAGGGACTTGATGCCGTCACAATACTTGACAGAGAAAAATGTAAGACTCTCCAACTGTCCCAAACTTGCTGGCAATTTTGTGAAACCATGGCAACGATTGAAGGAAAGATGGGTAAGGCTCTTCAACTGTCCCAAATTTGCTGGCAATTCTGTGAGAGAATGACAATAACAGACTTTTAAAGTAGTTAGCGTGGATAGAGTTGCAATGCTATTAGGAAGGGACTTGATGTTGCAGCACTCGGAAAGAGAGAGTTGTTGAAGGCTCGCTAAGTGGCCCAAATTTGCCGGCATTTCTTCCAAGTGATAACGTCGAAAATCTAAGCGTACCAACTTGTGTAGCCTTTCGACGGTGTCAGGCAGGAAGAGGAGATCAACCCCAACGATATCCAGGCTGGTGAGCTCTGTGAGCTTCCCAATGGAATCTGGTATATCCACCACATTGTCCGTATCCCAACTCGGTGCACACAACTTCAGGGTTCGCACTGACAAAAGAGAGTGCGTGTTATTTTGAATCCATGACCCTATATCCCACTTCTCCACATCCAATCTCAGGTAACCCGTCGAATCTACGCGAGGACATTGTGCCATTTCCCCTAATTTCGTACCTGGAGGAACAACAACAAGAAAGTGGCTACTTCAATTATTATTTTTAGGAGAAATTGATAAGAACAGTTCTAACTATTGGCGTTCTGCCATTTTCAGTCCCAGATAAGGATTATTTCTGAGCAATCCCAACTATATATCATTCTTTACAAAATTGGTCCTAATAGGTCAAAGAAAATTCCTTTTATTTTTCCCCAAACTCTCATTTTCTCTTTCCGCTGGTCAGACATTTCACCATGGGTGATCACTAGCTTTTTTTTGGATCGCAAAGAGATAGGGGAAAACAAAAGTCATTCCCATTCTCAAATTTACTCATATGAGATATAAGAAATTAATCATACATTACCTTACTTCATCCCAAAATAGAAGTCACTCTTTTTTTCGGCTGATGTCAAAAAATAATTAAATCCTAATTAATCAAGTAATCACAAACACCAATTATCTCCTTTTCCATCATAAACATAGAAAAATGGTTTCACTAGTTACTTTCGCATGATAAAGTTAAAACAATGAAACATTCAATCATAAATTTATGGAAGAGAGAGAATGATTGATAGAATTTGCAGAAGCTCCACGAAGAGCCCAAATTTTGGTAGCTTCAAGAAATTAATTACGAAGAAATTGCTGGGGAAAAAATGGGAGAACAAAAGAAGAGATTGTTGTTGAAATGAGAGAAATGAAGAGAGAATGCTAAACCTTCGCAAAGTGAATTACTTGAACTGCAAAAACAGACGATATACCTTAAACATGAGAGGAGGGATTCGAGGTTTAGATCAGAGGAGGAGTGAAGTTTTGGCAGGGAAGAACGGTGGCAAGAGAGGGGGAGGTAAGGAGGGGGAGGCAGGGGAGGGAGGATAGAGAATAGAGAGTAGGAGGAACAAGAAAAATCAATTACAAAAAATTTACCTGTTGGAGGTAACCAGTCAACTTGAATTGTTTTCATAAAACATACCCCAAATTTGGAACTGCTAGGAAATAATCTTTAGTTGAGATTGAAAATGGCCGAACACTTATAATTGGAACGGTTTCTGTCAAATTTTCCTTATATTTTTATTTCTTCACTGTTGTAAATTGGGGAAAAACACAGAGCTAATTATTTTTTGCAGCTTTGGATTTGATGAAAACCACCAACTAGGACTCTAGGAGTGTTGCTTAGTAATTTAACAGAGTTGGAGAAAAGTATGTGATAGAGGAAAAGCAAAGCTCCTTCCGCATCATATACTCACCAAAAGAAATTCAAATAAGTATATATAAGTATATATGTTCACATGGAGTAGTACATATGTAGCCTTCCCACCACTTTCGTGGAAATATCAAAACTGTCCTACTTTCAAAGTTGAACCTGAACCCAACAACCCCAGGGGCCAGGACCCCAAATCAACCTCCACTTTATCCCACTTATTTCTCTAAATTTTACTTTGTCCCTTTATTAAAAATTCTACATTTTTACTTATACAAATTTTTTTTTTAAATCAAGGTTGATCTAATTTGTTATACCTTTAGGGGAAAGGCTACACGTACACTTGGTGGGTGTATGTAGGTCATACATACATTATGACGTGGCAGTGTATGAGTGGTCTTTAATTTGGGCCACAAAAATGGGATTTTCAGAATTTTCATTCAAATTCAAATGAAAATTTCTTTTCAAATTTCAAATCTGATTTGTATTTTCAAGGCACAATTAACAATCCCAAATTACCAACTTCCCCATTCTCTCTCCTCTCATTTTTTTGTTTACTAAATTTTTTTGGTCCAATATTTTCTCTCTTCTCTCTCTTCTAATGTTCTTCAAGTTCTTATTGCCACTCAAGAATCGGAACAAAAAACTGAAAATCAAATTCTTTCTCTCTTCTAATGTTCATCATGTTCTTGCGGTAATGTTCTTCATGTTTTTTATTTTAATTTTTTTGCACGAAATTTTTTTATAAACCGAAAAATCTGATTATTTCCATCTTCTCTCTCTTCTAATGTTCTTCATGTTCTTGATTTCAATTTTTTTGTACAGAATTTTTTCTACATTGTATAATTTTGTATAATGTTTCACAAATCTAATTTTCTGAGTTTTTAAAAATTTGTTTGTTTTTACATAAATTCACGACATATAATTTGGGCCATAAATTTTTTTTAAAAAAATTTGTGAGTTGTTCTATTTTGTTTATTTTTTTGTTCTGAGTTGGATTTATGAGGTGTTCTTCAGAAAATTTTTGAATTCTTTAGAAAAAATTGAGTTGTTCTTCAGATATTTTTTTTTGTTTATAATGATTTGTTCTTTATCTTTGAATAAAAAATTTGATATATGAAGTTTTCTTTGTTTGGATTTGTATGAATTATTTGTTTAAAACTAAAAAAAATCATTGTAATTTTCAATGTTCTTCAGTTATCCTAGATGTTCAACATCAAAGTTTCATTTTTCTTGATAGGGTGATTATTGATCAGTAACAGAAGATGGACATTAGATTAATCACAATGACAACACATTAAGCTCCTTGATTCATCACAGTAACAGATTAAGCTTCCTGTTTAGAACCAAACATCAAGATTTAGAATCCAAGAAACGTTTGAAATCCATGAAACTTACAATCATTTCAAATTGTTATGTTATTAAAATAATTGATTTTTTTAATATATATAATCTGTTTTAATTTCAATTTTAATTATCATATAATGGATTGGTTATACTTGCTGGATATTAAACATTAGGTTATTGATGGGGGGAAATGTTACAAGTTACAAAGTAAAAAGTCCTTACTACAAAATTTGAAAAAAATGGGGGGGGTGTGGAAGTAATAGCAAGCATGGAGTTCGAACTCGAGACCTAATAGCCATAAACGCGCTTTCATGTTTGCAGTTGTAACCAAGTTGACGGGATATTCGACCGTGCTAACAAGTTGATACATTAAGTATTTATTGTAACAACATCGTTATATGGAAACTATAATATGGGTCCTGGTTACTATTTCAATGATACTTGTTACTAAAAAAATCAATTATTTATAATCGTTTAAAATTGATATGTTATTAATATAATTGATTTTTTCTAATATATATAATCTATTTTAATTTCAATTATAATTATCATATAATGGATTGTTTATACTTCCTGGATATTAAACATTAGATTATTGATGGGGGAAAAATATTACAAGTTACAAAGTAAAAAGTCCTTACTACAAAATTAAAAAAAAACAAGGGGGGGTGTGGAAGTAATAGCAAGCATGAGATTCGAACTCGAGACCTAATAGCCAGAAACACGCTTTCATGTTTGCAATTGTAACCAAGTTGACGGGATATTCGACCGTGCTAACAAGTTGATACATTAAGTAGTTATAGTAAACAACATCGTTATATGAAAACTATAATATAGGTCCTGGTTACTATTTAAATGTTTCTTGTTACTAAAACAAATCACGAACTTACAATCGTTTCAAATTGTTATGTTATTAAAATAATTGATTTTTTTAATATATATAATCTATTTTAATTTCAATTTTAATTATCATATAATGGATTGTTTATACTTCCTGGATATTAAATATTAAATTATTGATGGAGGAAAAATGTTACAAGTTACAAAGTAAAAAGTCCTTACTTCAAAATTTTAAAAAAATTGGGGGGGGATGTGGAAGTAATAGCAAGCATGGGATTCGAACTCGAGACCTAATAGCCGAAACGCGCTTTCATGTTTGCGGTTGTAACCAAGTTGACGGGATATTCGATCGTGCTAACAAGTTGATACATTAAGTATTTATTGTAACAACATCGTTATATGGAAACTATAATATAGATCCTGGTTACTATTTAAATGTTTCTTATTACTAAAAAAATCAATTATTTACAATCGTTTCAAATTGATATGTTATTAATATAATTGATTTTTTTAATATATATAATCTATTTTAATTTCAATTTCAATTTTAATTATCATATAATGGATTGTTTATACTTCCTGGATATTAAATATTAGATTATTGATGGGGGAAAAATGTTACAAGTTACAAAGTAAAAAGTCCTTACTACAAAATTAAAAAAAAGGGGGGGTTAGTATGAATCCTCTGTTTTATGCATGGGATTCGAACTCGGGACCTAATAGCCATAAACGCGTTTTCATTGTCGTTGTAGTAACCAAGATTGCGGGATATTCACCATGTCAAGAAGTGGAGACATTAAGTAATTATACTATACATCGCCTTTTTTTTTTTTGCAAACTATAATATAGGTTTGTATTACTATTAAAATGTTTACTATTACTAAAAAAATTGTAAACTTATAGTCATTTGAAGCCAGGCAGACGCTTTCATTGTTGTTGTTGTAAAAAAGTAAATATATAAAAATCAGTTAAATTAGTAGCAAAACAGGTTCAAACGAATTTAAGTTTGTAAATTTTATAATAACAGGATACATTTAATTGGTAAACAAAACCTATATTACCGTTTGTAAATAACGGCTGTGTATACTATAATTATTTGATGTATCAACTTGTTAGCATGGTAAATATCCCGCCCACTTGGTTACAACAGCAACACTGAAAGCGTCTGCATGGCTTCTAGGCCTCGAGTTCGAATCCCATGCTGCTTGCCATTAGCTTAATACCCCATTTTTTTTTTGTTTTTTTTTTTTCTAGTAGCACTTTTGTCTTTTTACATTTTGTAGTGGCACTTTAATCTTTTCAAGCAGTAAGTTGTAATAACATGTTTGTAGTTTTTACTTAAGAGATAATATTAATATTAAAGAATAAGATCACATATATAAGTAATGCTAATGAGTAGTGAATGAATTGTTTAATGAAACAATTTACTAATCTCCTTACATGATTGGAAAAAAGGATAATAAAACGAAGAATAGTTAGAGATCTTCTTACAAAAAGTAACATAGTATCAAAAATTTAAGTTTTATTATAAATATGTTACTTGAACCTTTTGCTTCATTTGTATTTGTTTTCACATAACGCTACATTTTTTTAGTAACCGATAACTATTATTTGAATTTCAATCGTTATTCTTTATAACCCTTCGGTTTTTTATTTTAACCCTTCAATGTTTAATTTTAACCATCCGGCTTAAGCTTTTGTCGTTATTATTGGGTGGTTTTATAATAGCATAGAGTATTTCGAGGTTACTCCTTAGTTGGTAAGTATTTATTTATACATAATATCAATTTTAGGTGAAACAATCGATCGAGATTTAGTATTTGTATATCACAAGATTAATACACAAGTAGTGCCTTATAACAAAAAGTCAACTGATAATAGTATTATGGAGCATAATTTCGATTTTTGGTCAAACAATTGATCGAGATTTAGTAGCTCTGTTAATATTAAGGAGCATAACTTCAATTCTAAAGGCTAACAATTGACCGAGAGTTAGCATTTGTGTACAACAAGATTAATAATTGTTGTGACTTATAGTAAACCATAAACAAAGTATTTAAACTTTTGCTTAAATTGCATTAGTATTTGTTAATTTTGACAAAATGTTGTATTTAACAGCAACATATTAGTGAGAATTTAAGCTTCCGGTTTATAACCAAACATCAAGCTTTCCAATCCAGAAAACGTTTGAAGTCCATTAATATAATAATTAAAATTAAAAGTAAAACATATATATATATATATATATATATATATATATATATATATATATATATATATATATATATATATATATATATATATATATATATATATAACCCTTCGATAACTAGCATTTGAATTTCAATCGTTATTCTTTATAAACCTTCGCTTTTTTATTTTAACCCTTCAATGTTTGATTCGAACCATCCAACTTAAGTTTTGTCGTTATTATTGGGTGGTTGTAGTAGTATAGAGTATTTCAAGGGCCACTCCTTAGTGTGTAAGTATTTATTTATGCATAATATCAATTTTTGGTGAAACAATTGATCGAGATTTAGTATTTGTATATTATAAGATTAATAATTGTAGTACCTCATAACAAATAATTATCTAATAATAATAATACGGTTGTTTCACCATATACCCCCGACAAATTGGAAAATTCACCATATACCTTCAATGTTTCAGATATGCACCATATACCCCTGAGTTTTCGAAAACGTTCACCATATGCCCTTTTTCTAACTGCCGTTAACTCACCGTTAGCTTTATTTACCATTTTGCCATTATTAAGCCCTAACCTTAAAATGTAAACCTTAATCTAAACCCTAACATCTAATCTAAACCCTAACCCTAAAATCTAAACCCTAACCCACCCCCTCCCCTCCCCCCAGCGACCCCCACCCCCCTCCACCGGTCCTCCACCACCTCCACCGCCGCAGCCCAGCCCACCCCTGGGCCCCACCCACCGGCCCCACCCCCTCTCCTCGACAACTGCGATTTCCTTACCCTCCTCCCCGCAGCCCACCCACCCCCCCACCCCTCCCCTGCGATTTCCCCCCCCTCCCTCACGATTTCCCAGCCTGACCACTCCCCGCGATTTCCCAGCCTTCCCCCACCCCCTCCTCGCGATTTCTCTCTCTCCCCCACCCTCTCCCCGCGATTTCTCTCTCCCCCGACTCGAATTCTTTCTCTCTAACCTCAAACCTCCATTTTTGAATATTTTGAGCTCCAATTTTGGCTTGAAACTTGAAAATTCTTTCAGCTCTGGGCTAGGGGAGACTTTATTTACACTTGGTTGCAAATTTTGTTTGGTTTTTGCACACTTTTGTGCGGTTTTGTGAGGTTTGGAGGCTCGAAATTTTCGAACCATTTTTGGGCCTTTTCCGACAGAAACGCCGGTGTAATAGAGCGAGAGGTGTCGGGGAGAGTGCGGCGGAGGGGAGGGGGCGGGGAGGAAGGCGGACGGGGAAGGGGAGGGGGGGGCGGGGGTGGAGGGCGGCGGTGGAGTAAAGGGGGGGCCGGGTGGCTCGAGGTGGAGGGGGAGGGGGGTGGGGGCCCTGGGGTGGTGTGGAGGGGTGGGGAGAGTGGGTTAGGGGTTAGATTAGGATTAAGGTTAGAGTTAGATTAGGGTTAGGGTTGGATTAGAATTAGGGTTTAGGGTTAATAATGGCAAAATGGTAAATAAAGCTAACGGTGAGTTAATGGAAGTTAGAAAAAGGGTATATGGTGAACGTTTTCGAAAACTCATGGGTATATGGTGCATATTTGAAACATTGAGGGTATATGGTGAATTTTCTAATTTGTCGGGGGTATATGGTGAAAAACCCGATAATAATGGAGCATAATTTCGGTTTTTGGTAAAACAATTGATCTTGATTTAGTAGATGTGTAAATATTAAGGAACAAAACTTCAATTTTAAAGGCTAACAATTGAACGAGAGTTAGTATGTGTATATGACAAGATTAATAATTGTTGTGCCTTATAATAAACAATAAACAAAGTATTTAAACTTTTAAGTTTTACTAAAAAAAGGGTATAAAACTTTTACTTAAACTGCATTTGTATTTGTTAATTTTGACAAAATGCTATATTTAACAGCAACAGATTAGTAAGAATTTAACCTTCCGGTTTAGAACAACACATCAAGCTTTCCAATCCAGGAAACCTTTGAAGTCAACACTGCTAGAATCGCGATCTGAATTTTAAAAATGGTTGGGGCCCAGCCAAGTTTATCTTTCATCAATGTGTTATCCGAATTACGATCACGGACACCCTCTGGGCCAGGAATATGATGGACTGGAAGCTTCTTATCCTCAAAACTCGAAACAATCTCAGCCATCTCATTCATACTAACCACTTCTAATATTCACTGGCTCCCAGAAGTCTAACTTGGTCAGGCTAAAAAATATTAGCGCAAGTTAAATTAAACTAAGAAATGTTAAAAAGCAAATAGATATGTTAAGAGTAAGGCTGTAACAAAAGCAGTAGCCATACGAAGTTAAACTCTGTACACCAACACATCACTCTAAATTAAGTGCAACTAATATGCCTACTGGAGCAAAAATTCACAAATTTCACAGATTTTTAACAGTTGCCATGCAAAGCATCAAGAAGTGCAGAGGTAGTACTCAAAAACACTCACCTAAGTACACCTTCCACCCATTCATCAATGAAAGTGAAAGATCGAGTCTGCAAACCATCACCCCACATCTCAAATTTCTCAATAAAGGTAAGAGTCTTCCTACAAAATGCAGCTGGAGCCTTCTTCATACCACCTACACATAATTTGAAGATCGATAAGACAAGGAAATTGCGTAGAGCAACATTGATTAATATACATGTAAGAGTTAATAAAAAAGAGAACTACAATATTAGTTAAATATATACAAAATTTGCTGATGAAATCACAATTAGTTATGAATTGCTATGTTCTTGGCTCAAAAGAAGCAATTAGCGTGTCCAATCATGAATAATCCATGGTGTATCTAGTTAAAAGTACGTGTGTTGACCAACAAGAAGCAATCATATTACCCTAAAGCTCTCATTCCCCTTATATTAAGAATTGACAAGTATAGACGCGATAAAAAAAAGGAGATGGATAACTACAGTTGATTCCGAACTTAATTGTAGCTACAAATTTGAAATAAGAAAAGAAATGAAAGTATAGTAACTATAGTTAGGCTGCGAATCTCGATCAAAGATTAAGCATTTAAAAAAAAGGAAAGAATAAATGATAAATCGGAGGGAAGAGTACCTCGCCTTCTGGAAATACCCCAAGGACCTTCGCAATATTTAGTTTCTGTCCAGCTCCTCCTTCAATATGACAAGTTCAACAGTGAGCATACAGAAAACAAGGGTACATCATGTCTTATATTGACAAGCCATAATAAACATGGTTGAGAAGATCTACAACCAAGGAAACCCTACATCTAACATCAAACCTATCATCAATGTATTGAAAAAAAAAACACAAACAATAATGAATAAGTAAATAATAAACACTCCAATCTCGATGTGTCATTCACCTCCAAGAACTCTAAAAACGTACTCCTCAATTTTTATATTTTTTGTTGCCATATTCACACATCGTATTATCAAAGTCATTTGTTCTTGATGAGCAATATCAGGAGTACAATCAAGAATTATGGAAAAATATTTTGCTTCTTTGATAGTCTTGATTATAGAACTCTTCACGCTATGGGCCAAAAGGGAGATCAATTCATTTTGAATTTTATGCCCAAGATAATGATAATGAATTTCACGATTTTGAATGCGTCTAACATGATCTTGCATTATCACATTAAATTCTGCAATCATTTCAATCAATCCTAAGAAATTACCATTAATATCTTGATATAGTTTTTCAATGGATCCTCTAAAAGCCAAATTATGAGTAGCAAGACGTTTCACAGCCGAAAATATTCTAAGTAAAACTTGCCTCCATCGATCTTTCTCTTTCATAATGGCTTCCTTCAAGTTTTTATCAATTGTTTCATTCTTATCTAGACTTACTCTTACGTAGGAAGGTTAGCGGAGAAGTTCGACGAAGAAGTTCGCCAAAAATATCCTGAAATGACTTGCACTAATCAGGCCTTCGGAGTCAGATTGCTTATTGTAATACGCCGTGACCAACAAGCTTTTTAAGCCATCCGAGTTCATTTAAGGCCCGAAAATAGCATTTTAATTATTTCCGGATTTTATTATTTCCTTATTTTCATATTAGGGTTTTATTTTAACTATTTAAACATTATTAGGTCATTATTATGGGGCAGTTTTCATCTTTAATAATATTTCAGAGTTCTTACTCTTTTCTGGTGGATTCCGAAGTTTCTACAGGTTTATCGCTTGTAAATCTGTTTGTTCTTGTTAAAGATTAGCGCTTGCTTTTCTTGAATCTTTCCGACTGCATCATACTCTCATGTCATTCCAAGTAAACATATTATTCATATGCTCGGTGCTATTTTCATGTTGTTTGAGCCTCTCACTAATACGCTTCCAATCACATAAACCCTCATTTGCTAACAAACTTTTGTTAGTAATAGACTTGACCAACTTGCAACAAAAACAAAATACTTTGTCAACATGTGTAGAATAAACCAACCATTTCCTATCACTAGTCTCACCATTGTTCAACTTCCTAGAAAAATAAGCATATGAAAAATGCCTATTATTATCATCAAGAGGAAAGTCAAGATTTAATTCTCTTATAGGCCCCTGTTCAACTATAATGTCTCTTGTTTTGTTATCAAGATTAGTCCAATTCTTATGATCATAAATATCCACAAAAGGAATTCCTTGTTCTTCATCAATGCCACTATTAGTAGGAATTGTTTGCTTTGGCTCTACATCAATGTCAATATCAACAGAAACATTAAATATATTTGGCACATCACTTGGCAAATTAGGCTCATTTTGAACATCATTAGGCTCATTTGGGCTATTATTTTCATTATTGTCATTGACTTCTTCATTCAAGTTTTCATTTGGGTGATCTAAATTCTCATGAACTACATTTCTAACAACAAATCTGTCAATATATAGCACCTTGCTGTGATTTTAGTAACTCTTCACCCAGTTTTCTCTTTTTCCTATTTTCACTTCTAGATAAATGTTTTTAGGCAACATATTTGCACATAAGAAAATAAATCTAACACTCAAATCATATTACAAGAAAATTACAGAATGAAATGACAACACCTTGACCAATGTGTAAGAAATCCGACAGGCAGAGGCACTGAGGCAGCATCGAACCACCGTCTGAACGCCGGAACGGGACCGGACCACTGTCGGTGAGGCAGAGAAACCGGGCCTGAAAACACCCACTCGACAGTTCTTGATTTCCTGTACGCAATCTTCTGTCGACAGTCAGCCAAAATTCCAAACAAAATTCTTAATTTCGAAATTTCTTAATAATTTCATTTGATTGAGAGTAAAATTTATGAGTAATGCATTATACAAATGCAATCTTCCCCTATTTAAATTGTAGGAAAAAAGTTCTCGTTGCCATATTTAAGAGGAGGTTAACAACTATATTTTGGGAAATATGGAAATTTTCCATGATTTTAGTGGTGGTTAGAGAAAATTATGGAAATTAAAAGAAGATTAAATTTGGGCCTTGAAAGGAGAGAGAGAATAAATGAAGAAGGTGAAGAAGCGTTTGTGTTTGACGTTTCTCAGCATTTTATCTTTCTTCCGTTCAAACACGCCCCTTTCCAAAAAAATTGCCAGCGAATTTTTTTTCTAGGACTAGGCCCCTTTTAGGCTTGGGCCTTGGGTCATTGCCCCTCCAAACAAGGCTTAGGGCCGGGCCTGTGCCCATTTTCTCTCTCTAAAGTCAATCACTCAACCTTCCACCACCTCTTAATTTCCTCCAAAGAAAAACCATAAAGAACTGCGCCCCCTCTTCTTTGCCTCATTCATATTTTTAATAATTAGTAATCTCTTTCTTATTGTGATTCTACTATTAATAAATATTAACATCATTTTTATTGTGATTATATGAGAGTCTTAAGAACATGACCATTATACCTTTCGTTATCTGTAGAAGAAATAGTCTGACAGACAATAAGAGGGCGTATTATTTACTAATTACTTCATACATTGATTATACTATAAATTATGAAGTAAGAAATACCTTTTGAGTGTTTTGCTAGTTAAACTTGCGGTTTCCTTTTTCCTTATGTTGGCGTGAGGATCAGTGGTTCTGTACAACCTTTCTGAAATTTACACTAAGTAAAATTCACACCATAAAATGAATATTATAATTTATGCAATTGTATAAAGAATATGAACAAATCACAGTTTTTTATGTTTTGAATTACCTGATCTTGGTATCAGTTTTTGAATAGTTTAGGGGTCTATATAATTATGCTATTCTAGTTTGTATTTGGCTCTTTTGTTGAGTTTTACATATAATTGAATGGAGATTTTGCGGATACTACAAATAGGGGGAAGAGGATCTAGGGAAACTAATCTGATGTTAGTTTCTTTGGGGTTCTCTAGTTGGTTTTCTTTTTAAATTCCTTATCAGGAAGTTGATGAAGTAACAAACTGTTGGGAAGTTTAGTTTGTTAATTTATTTTTTTAAAAAGAAAACAAAAAGTTGAAATTGTAATTGTTTCTTTAAGTTAGTGGTATATTGGGCAACTCAAGTAGACACCAAAGTTTTCAAGAGTTGCCTTATATAATAAAAATTTGCCCCAATAGAGTTTCTAATTTAGTCCTTCTATTGGATAGCCCACTATCAAAAAAAAAAAAGGATAGCCCAAGGCCACCTTGGCTGTCGTTCATACTCCAATTTTGATGATATCTTGATATCTCAATTAATTATATAAAAAACTCGGGTTGTTTTTTCTATAAACTTTCTAAAATATTCTCCTATCATGTTACATAACTCTTAGACAGCAAAAAGTTTTTATTTCATGCTTATAGAAAAGTGACAGCAAAAGTATGAAATTTTCCTAATTACGAACATCTAACTCAACATTACTCTTGACTAGCATATATAAAAGATATTTAGTAAGGGAATTTTGAGCACAAAGTCAAAGTTTAGGGATATCTAAGGAATTCCCCAAATGTGAGGGGCAATTTGAGAATTACGTCAAACTTTAGGGGTACCTGAGAAAATTTCCCTTCCTTTTATTATTCTCTTTCTTTTGTTGTCTCTTTTGGGCCTAAAGTATTTGATTTGTATTTTACTAATTATAATTTGTAGGCTCAATTCATATGTGAACTTGATTATTGTTATTTGAACTAATTAGATTAGAGGTACTTTTTATATCTAGCTACTATGTAATACTACATGAACTCAGACTACTCGAGTATAATATAATCTTTTAAGTTCAAAGTGACTTAGTCTGAATATTGGACCAAGTTAATCAAATTTAATACTAGGTAGTTCTATCTTATATTTTGATCTCAATTTATTAATATGTACAAATGATGAGTTCTAATTTTATTTAAGTAAAAGTTAATGTAATAACAATAATTATTCAAGTAATAAGATGGTGCTTATAAAGTTTAGTAAATAAATGTATATGCGTAGTCTCACGATTAATTTGGTTAACGAGTCAGCTTTATAAGTATAATGATAACAAATTAGGGAAGTTACAATATTAATCGTCTCGTAATTAATTATTGGTTAGATTAAGGGAAAAAGGATATTACAGCCTCCCCCGGCTATCAAAGTTAGGATTTGAGGTAACGTCTACTGCTAACTAGGGATGGGCAAGGGTCGGGTCTGGGTCGGGTCCACCCGGACCCTAGACCCGGACCCTAAATTTTTTTACAGACCCAGACCCGGACCCGGACCCTAAGGGTCTGGAAAAATTGGACCCTGACCCAGACCCTTAGGGTCTGGAGGGTCTAGAGGGTCCAAGCCTAAAATTCTTTATTTTGCCAAAAAATACCCAGAAAAAAAATACCCAGAAAAAAATACCCATAAATTACCCAGAAAATTCGAAACAAAGAAATAAAATACTTGGCGTGAGTGCGTGACTCCGACTCGTGAGGCGATGAAAGATACGAAAAACGAAACTGTAAAAAATGAAACGAAGAAATCAGGCAATGAACCGATGAAACGATGAAATGAAGAAATCAGGCGTGACTCGTGAGGCGTCTCCGGGAAGTTCGTCGTTGTAGAAGTGTAGAGACTGGAGTGGTGAGTCTCTTAGACTCTCACAAAAACGGCGGTGAATAATGAGTTTATGACAGTTAGGTTTTCAAAGTGAAGGGCAGTAGGCCCAAATGGTGTTTTAGTGTTTTATTTAGGTTTTAGTCAAAGTGTAGAAATCAGTTTTTTTTTTTAAAAAAAATTCAAATTTATATATTAAATAAGTTTAGGGTCTAAGGGTAGGGTCTGGGTCGGGTCTGGGTCTAACAAATCAAGACCCAGACCCGGACCCTAAAAAATTAACTTGGACCCAGACCCGGACCCGGACCCTTAGGGTCTGAAAAACTTGGACCCAGACCCTTAAATTAGGGTCGGGTCCAACAGGGTCCGGGTCGGGTCCTGGACCCATGCCCATCCCTACTGCTAACACCCACATTCCCTTTCTAAGTATATGTTATGATCTTTAAATAACTTTCATGTTAAATGTATGCTTTATGGACAGCGGGATAAGAAATCCTTTTATGAATATGATGTTTCATGACGTTTTTCATGAAATACCGATGTTACGTAAATTATGATGATTTGCTGAAAAATTAAGGAATGTGATTTCCATGATGATTATGAAGTATATATAATATATAAATAAGATATATGAAACATGATAAACAAAAGTGAAAGATGGTTATTGGCAGTATTATGTTATGTTGGTCGTGCACGTACCGTTCTGTTATATGGCGGATCGCCACATTCTGGTTAGGGGCAATTGTCCCTTCTGGCACCGCACTATGCAGGGCTTTATGCTACCTTCTGGTTAGGGACAATATCCCTGGTGGCTATTGCCCTATGATTATGATTATGATGATGATGCTTATGCGAGACGTCCCTAACCAATAAGATAATTATGATGATGGACATGATAAGAAGGATAATAATGAATTCATGTTTACATAAAATGTTTATGAAATGTTTTTACCTTATTCTCTCCTTAACTAAAATGAATTGAAATGAATTTACGATGTTAGAGTAGTATGTTACTGGGATTCGGCTCATGACGTTTTTTTTTTGTTTTAGGTAATGACGGGGATGACGGAATGGCGTAGCAGTGAGGAATAATTACTACTTAAATTATGCAGACTCTTATTATTATGTATTCTAAGCTTAAGAACATTAGTTTATGAACCTTAACTATGGTACACCTAATTAGTTATGCATTTCTAAGTCAGTTATGAAGTTTCATATTTATAATGTTATGTTCTTTAACGAACTTATGTTACCTTGTATTTTCCAAATGGAGTTGCTCGAACCATCTTCTTAAAATATCATGTGGCATGCTCTTTGCCGCAACATATAAGTATTAAACTAGTTGTTAGGTCCGGGCTATGCCCGGGTAGGGAAAATTTTCATTTATTAATATTATAATTAAAAATGATACATCAAATATCACTTGGTTAAGTGGTTAAGACTTTAGTATATATACTGAAGTCATGAGATCAAACCCTATACTATGCAATTTCTAAATTTTTTTATTGTATGTGAATTACATGGACTAAAATGCCCTTAGGGAGAGCGCCACATGGCACCGTCTAGATATGTGAGGATGAGTGGATGACTTAGGTGGAGGGAGGAGGGGGTAAAACTCTATGGATTCAAGGATGGCTAATCTTACTAAAACTCTTTTCATTGCCTATTATAACTCTATGGATTGTAAGAGCTTCTAAAGCTCATTTAGGTTCGTTTGTTTGTTTTAGATTTGGTTGTATTAGCATTAGGCTGTACTTCCTCTTTTAATTAATGTACGATTTCTCGTTGTCAAAAAAAAAAAAAACTCTCCCTTTAATTTCCTAATGGTGTACTGCTTTCAGAGGCATCTACGAAAGTTCAAAAATTCATTCCCTTCAGTAGTTGCTCACCTTTTATTGATTATTTGCCACAACAAATATACACACAACTAGTTTAAGGCCCGTGCAAGAATGCACGGGGTGCTAACTGTTTGAGTTTTTTTTACACAAAAATGGTAAAATTATGTATGTCAAATACATAAAACAAACAAAGTCACATATAACTATAAAAAATACATTATCGTATAATATCTAACAAAATAAATGATATGACAACTGTGAGTGACTATATGAATAGTCTGAAAGAGAAACTAATTCAATTCTTTAAAACCAAGTTTTCATAATACTTATTACACATTCTGAAGTAGTTCCTTATACACTACATTTGTGGTAATATTTGAGTTACCACGCTCTTTATCAAATATTAAAATTTTCAATGTAAAATCAAAAATTATATAAAAAATATAACAAACTAATTACATCACACGGTTAGTATTAGAAAAATTTAACCATTTTTTAAAATCTATTATAAAAATTAGTTTGATAAAAATAACTTGAATTAGTTAGAAGAAAATAGTTACCAATATTCTATTAGTTAGAAGAAAATCGCACACATAGCTTTCTATGCACGCGATGCGTGCGACGATAATTTTTTCATTGTGATATTTCGTAATGTCGAGTAGCTAGTTTTACGTGCACGCAATACATGCAGCGATAACTCATTATAATATATAGTTTAAGTTGACAGTTTTTTCAATAAATGCTCTGTTTTGTTCAACTTATTAGAAGTTATTTTCAGCAAAAATAAGTTTAGATCAGTTCTTGATATGATCTTATTATCCTCTATGAATTGACTTATACAAATTGAAATTATATAAACCCATTAAAATGATCATTTCTTTACATGACTATAATGTTGTGGAATATATTGCTGATTTTTTACTTACACAAATTTAAATTATATAAACCCATTAAAATGATCATTTCTTTACATGACTGTAATGTTGTGGAAATATATGAATTTGTTGTCTTTGTTTTTTTGTAATCTTTTTTATGCTTTCCTTTTTTTAACCTAAAATTTTAAGCTTTTCTAATTGTAGTTTTTTTTTTTGAAGTGAAAGGTAGGCTAAAATTTATTAAGATGAAATATTCGGAGAATCCGATACAATCAGATCGGAGATCCAAGCAGGACCTCCATCAAGCCAAACCTCATCACAATAGCTAGAAGTAGCCCACTTAGCTAACCTATGGGCTATTTCATTACATTCACGAAAGCAAAAAACAAAAGAAATGTTATCAAACTCAGCGCGTAAATGTTTGACATCTTCAACAATCATTTGAATTTCACCTATTCTCTGGCACAAGTTGTTGATAGCTCTTATAATGGACTGAGCATCACTTTCCAGAACCACCCTTCTCCACTCATATTGTCGCGCCACCTTGAGAGCCCAAAGGATAGCTGCTGCCTCCGCTTGCTCCACAGACCACTCCTGTAGCAATGTGCGAGCCATGGCTAGCTGCACTGCCCCCTCGCCATTTCTTACCACTAGCCCCAAGCCCACTCTATTGGAGTTGTTCAGAAACGCTGCATCAACATTGATCTTGACTTCATTGGGTGGAGGGGGGCACCAGCGTGCCTTCGCCCTTGTGCTTGCAGTCCCCTTCTTGACACTATACTTCCTATAGTTACTCAAGTAGTCACGGGCCCTTGTCAATGCTAGTTCCGGAGAGCAGGCCTTCTGTTGGAACAATAGATCGTTCCTGCACCCCCACACTTGCCACACCCGTAGCGCGAACTCCTCCTGCTTATCTTTGGTGAATGTCTCAAATATCCATGCCAACCATTCCTTAAATTTTGCTGCATCTTCGTTTCTCCACACCACTCCATCTAGTCTCCAGTAGTGGCGAGCCCACGCACAGTCTCGCAGTACGTGAATCGCATTCTCATCTGCTTCACAACGAACGCACTTCACTTCATCAATCACCCTTTTCATGCGTAAATTGATATTGTGAGGGAGGATATCCCACGCAGCTCTCCAGAGGAAGTTACTCACCTTAGGTGGGATGTCAAGTCTCCATAAATGTTTCCAAATGGGATCAAAACCAACTGAACTAGAGGCATTGTTGCTGTCATCCATAGCTATTCTATACGCATCTCTCACCCGAAACTCTCCATTAACACTCCCAACCCAACATAGTTCATCTTCGGGCAACCGACTGCTTATATGAATGTTTTTAATACGCTCAATGTCCACGTCGAAGAACACCTCCTTGAGAAGATCATCCCTCCAACAAAAATTATTCTCATCTATTAAGGTTGAGACACAAGCATTTTCATGCAATAACCATCGCGGGGTGATGATGCGACCTGATCCTTCCCCTCCAAGCCACCTTTCACGCCATATGTTAATGCTCTTTCCATTCCCTATCCTCCATCTCACTCCCTTCAGCAGTAGTTTTCGAGCTCCCAAAATACTCCGCCATGCATAACTCGGCGCTGCACCAAAATCCACCTCCCATAGGCTCGTATGAGGATGATAGCGTGCCTTGTAAATACGAGCCAGAAGAGAACGCGGCTGACTAGACAATCTCCATAATTGCTTGGCTAAAAGAGCTTCATTGAAAGCTTCAAGACCCCGAAACCCAAGCCCTCCCTCTTCTTTTGGACGGCACATAAATCCCCAATTCTTCCAGTGGATGCTATTTTTCACGCCTGAGCTGCCCCACCAGAATTTGCTAATAATACTCTCGATCTCATGACAAAAAGTACTCGGCAACTTGAAGCAACTCATAGCATAATTCGGGATTGCTTGCGCAACTGACTTAATAAGCACCTCTTTTCCAGCTCTTGACAGAAGCTTCTCCTTCCACCCTTGCAACTTTTTCCAAATGCGGTCTTTAATGCTTGCAAAGCTCACCTTTTTTGATCTCCCTAACAGAGTAGGGAGCCCAAGATATTTGTCATGCCACCCCACTTCCCGCATCTCAAGTATAGACTTGGTTGAAACCCTAAGATTACTCTCTAAATTGTTGCTGTATGATATTTCGCATTTGTCGAGGTTGACTTTCTGCCCCGATAGACCTTCATACCTTCTTAAAATATCTACAATTACAGTTGCTTCTCGGTCATTTGCACGGGCGAAAATAATGCTATCATCTGCAAAAAATAGATGAGTAATCGAAGGAGCCCCTCGAGCCACCGAAATCCCATGAATGAGATTTAAATCTTGAGCTTGTTTCAGCATGGCACCAAGACCCTCTGCACACAATAAGAACAAATACGGGGAGATGGAGTCTCCTTGCCGAAGACCGCGGTGAGGGGTAACAATCTCAGTAGGTTTCCCGTTCACCAAAAAGGAGTACGTTACCGTGGAAACGCACTTCATTATTCTATCAATCCATCTATCAGAAAAGCCCATCTTCATCATAATTTTCTGTAAATAATCCCACTCTATTCTGTCGTAGGCCTTACTCATGTCCAACTTTATCGCCATACTACCCCTCTTCTTAGCATTCATACGTCGCATATGGTGGAAGACCTCAAAAGCTACTAAAATGTTGTCTGTTATCAGACGACCCGGCACAAAAGCACTTTGAGTGTCACTTATAAAGCTAGGCAGGAATTTCTTAAGTCTATTAGCTAAGACTTTAGAAATAAGTTTATACGAAACATTACAAAGGCTGATTGGTCTCAAATCTTTCATATTTGTTGGGTCTTTCTTTTTAGGGATCAACACTACATGAGTATAATTTAAATTTTCAGGCATATACCCTCCATATCTTCTCACCAATAAGATCCCAATACCTCTTGTAGAAAAGGGCTGGAAGACCATCGGGGCCAGGAGACTTACAAGGGTGCATCTCCTTAAGAGCAGCTTTCACTTCCTCCATCGTAAACCTGCTGTCCAGTTCAGTTTTCATCTCTTCCGTTACACACTCATTTACCATTCCAAGGTCGTCAATGTCAATATGCGGACGGGATGTAGTGAATAGCTCTTTAAAGTAATCAACCACAATGCCTTCAATCTCCTCCTTCTCCTCTTGCATCACCCCATCTTTGTCTAACATTCTTGTGATCCGATTCCTCTTCTTCCTCTCTGTTGCTTTGTTATGGAAATAGGCAGTGTTCCTATCTCCATCACGTAACACAAAGGGGCGACACCGTTAACATGCTTCTGTTTCTTGACTACGACGCAATACTCTAAGCTCCTCCTCAACCTCACGGATCTCCTCCGCCACTCCTCTAGACAAGCGCATAATAGTTAACCTCTCTAATCTCTTCTTGAGCCAAGTTAACCTCCTAGAGACCTTCTTGTACACCTTCGCATCCCATACTCTAAGCTTTTCCCCACACATCTTAATGCTAGCGTCCCACTGTCCCATGCCCATTAAATCAGATTCATCCCAAATCTCCTTCATAACCGTGTCAAAATCTGCAGTTTGCAACCATTTAGCTTCGAACCGGAATTTATTCGGGATGGGCCTTGTATCATCTTGTGTAGCAGCACCATGGAGGTCAAGCATGATGGGAAAATGATCCGAACCATCCCAGATTAAGTTGGTAAGTTTAGCTTGAGGGAACAAAACAAACCAATGCTCCGTTGCTAGAGCTCTATCAAGCCTTTCTTCAACAAGTGCCTCATCTTCTCTTTTATTGGACCAAGTGTAGGAGTAACCTGACACTTCAACATCTTTCATAAGGAGCTCATCAACAACACTTCTGAATTGTTGTACAGATTCAAAATCACAAGGGTGGCGACTGTTTTTCTCTGTTTCGTACAAGACTTCGTTGAAGTCCCCCATAAGCAGCCATGGCACTTCTATTTGCTCACTCAAACTTCTCAATAACTCCCACGTTTTCATCTTATTGCTGCGTTCTGGCCACCCATACATTCCTGTTAGTCTCCATTGTACTCCCGATTCCTCCTTCACTAACACATCAATGTGATGTTGGCTCATACTCCTAAGGGTGATGTCCATCGTATCATTCCAAAGTAATGCTAAACCCCCTGCTCGTCCTATAGGGTCAACAAAAATCCCACTTTTTAAATGTAGCCGATGTTTCACTCTCATCATTTCATGCGAATAAGACTTCGTTTCCGTAAGAAAAATGAGAGCGGGAGTTTTATGCTTCACTAAATCATGAAGCGAGTCAACCGCCTCGGGACTCCCTAACCCGCGGCAGTTCCAAGCTATAAAACTCATTGATCACTAAGGGCCTTAGGGAGGCCCGCCCCTTCATTTGCAGCAGCTAACAATCTTGTCTTCTTCTCACCATTTTCATTCACGCTCACTGAACTAATTTTTCTCTTTCTGTCCAGAAACACCCCTGTAGGATCTTCATCTGTGAGCATTCGATGGTCCTTTACCCTTGTCCATCGTCGAGCAGTCATCGGAGAAAGTGCCACCTGACCACCACAGCTTGCATCAAGGTTGTACCCTTGAGTCTTCTCTACTACCTCAGATATAACTCCCCCCTTTCCTCCTCCCTCATCATTTTTGGGCCTCACAATCTCCTCACTCTCCTGCTCTTCATACCTATTCTCATTCCTACCCTCCCCATCAGTCATAGTAGTAGTTACCCCCTGGTAACCACGGCTTACTATATGCTTGTGCTCCTTATTCTTCTCTACCACCTCAGTTTTATCTCCCCCTTTTCCTCCTCCAGCATCATTTTTTGGCTTCACACTCTTCCCTTCCTCCTGTTCTTTGAACCTACTCTCATTGATACCCTCCCCCTCTGTCATAGCAGGTTGAGAGCCAGTAATACAAGCAGCATTGTTCGGCAACACCCTTCTCTCTTCTACTTCATTCACCCCCAACCTCAAATGCCTACCACCCTCATCATTAGTCTCCCTCTGATTAATTTTTCCATCCCCGTTTTTGGAGATAGGGGTTGTGAACAAGGCCCTTCTCGCTGTGCTTGGTGGCCCTAATTTTATAGCATTCGGATCATTATATCCCTGAAACGTCCCCACATTCCCCTTTGTCAAACCTTCCAGCCATACTCTTTCTTTCTCACAAGTTTGTGAGGTTGGTCAACGTTTTCTTCGTGGAGAAGCTCTAAGCCATGGTCCATACTGATACACAACTGCATCATACTTGTCATCATCTTGTTGGAACGAGCAATCACGGTCTACATGTCCAATACGTCCACAATAGTAACAGAAATCTGTAAGCCTTTCGTACTTGATGTCAATCCACTTCGTTACTTCCCCTACATTCCCAATTTTCAAGCCCCTCCGCAATGGTTTGTTTAGATCAACCATAACTCTAATTCGCATAAACTCCTCCCACCCTAGAGGATCCGATTTGTCATACTCCATAAATCCACCCAACGCCTCTCCGATCTCCATAGCCATCTGTTCTGTTCGTTTGCCAAAAGGGACGTCTAAGAGTCTCACCCAAAAAGGGGAATATTGGAATGAGATTTCTGAGGGTTGTTGGTCACTACTCACTTCTTTCAGCGGTAGCAATTGATTATCAAATGACCAAGGGCAACCCTCTAGAACCCTTTGCTTATCAGCCACATTGTAAAACTGAAACACAAACAGGTTTGTATCCACAACTCGCACCGAAATTTTCTCACGGATTCGCCATATGGATTGAATAGTTCTTTGCATCGCCTCGATGTTGAAAGGTTTGTTGGTGCAAAGTTTCCCTACCAGGATCAAAGAGATCTTAACATCTACCCCTTTATCCCTATTATCATCATCTCCTATTACTATGTTCTCCTCCTCTGTCAATTTCAACTTCTCCCAATTATTAATCAGTTCTAACGCCATCCCAAAGAAATCGCTGAGATGATGGCAAAATTCGATCAAAATTCGTAACCAGGGGTAGATCCAATGTTAAACCCTAGGGAAGGGACGAACAAAAGGATCCCTGGATATCGCCAGATTCAGAACCCTAGAGAGGGACTTTTTTTAGCTTTTACTTATCTTAATTCTTCCTTCTAATTGTAGTTTTTAAAAATGGCAAATATTGGGATTGACTGATTACCCATTATTATTTTAAAAATTTAAACAAAATTGATGTAATAAAAAAAGTAAGGGTAATATAGTCATTTAATATGGGGATACCATACCTCCCCCCTTCACTTATATAATAGAGATTAGAAAAATTTAACCATTTTTAAAATCTATTATAAAAATTAGTTTGATAAAAATAACTTGTATTAGTTAGAAGAAAATAGTTACCAATATTTAATTAATATATTATATCAACTCATAGAACAATGTGATATATAAACATATTATAATTTTTGCTTGCATTCAATTTGTATAAACTTTTATAAAATTTATATTACCTAAAATTATTTTCAACTATATATCAACTGAAATTTATAAATATCCACAGAAATTTATTTCAACACCTAATATCTTCTTTTATGGATATCTTTTATAAACTCAAATTGATAACCTATTTTATATGTATCTTCTATTTCTATTCAACAGTTTCTAAAACTGAAAATAAAAGCAAATATATACTCTTTTATATTCTCTCAAACTCTTTCTCACTCTCAAACTCTTTATCACTATCAAACTCTTTCTCATTCTCAAATATATCAACCGATTTTCATTCTATCATTTCCATTCTCAAATTTTCATTCTCTCTCTATATTCTCTCTCTCTCTCTAATCTCTATATTATCTTCCTCTCTCTATGTAATTTCGTCACTCTAAATCCGGAAAAAATCAACTACAATTCTAAAAAAAAAGGTCGGTTCGAAAATTTGAATCTTTAAAAATTTAAGATGGAACGAAACAATTTGTGAGAAAAAAGTTGATTTTTTTTTAAAGATAAATTTCATTAATTGAAGGCCAAACGGCATCTACAATAGGTATTAAAGAAAAACAAGATACAATTAAACAAGACTAAATCAAATTCGTCTTCGAAGAAACTATAATGAACCAGATCGAGCAATACAGCGCAACCCCCTTGTATTTGCTGAATCAAGCAGCTATTGATGAGGAAGTCTATCATTCTGATATAGTTTGGGAAGAACATTCTTGATCGAGTCAGGTTGATCGCATCCGAGATTCCAATACCTTCATGTTGAGTCTTGAACTTCAACCAATGAGAATAATTTCTCATACCTAAAAACCAAAGAACCATACTCACAACTCCCATAGGGGAGAAGGAGATTTCCAAAACAGAAACTAAAAACTCCATAACAGGGTTTGAGAAAATCTCATAAAGAGAGACTAATTTATTAAACAAAATAAGAAAATGAACTAAAAATTGAAAATAAAAGGGGAAAAGGGGCTTACCATGGATGAAATCATCCATGGCAGCCCCTAATTGATGAAGAAGGGATAGGGGAGGCTAGGGTTTGAGAGAGAGAAAAAGAGAGGGGCGGCTAGCCAAGGTTACCGAAACTAGAAAAAAGTTGATAATAACCTATAAAATGTGATTATATAGGAGATCCATGGGAATTTGTTACATGCAACAAATTTTTTGGGAATATTGAAGGTGGAGAAATTAGTTTTTGAGAATAAAAAATGAAGAATTTTGTAGAAAATTCTTATTTTTGAAGAAAGTTTCCATAGAAGATGTGATGATGATGATGAGTGATATGCAAGATTTGATTTTTTTTTCACCACCAAATCAATTTTCATCAAATTCAGATAATTTTTTGTTTTTTCTATTTTTATCGTTTTTACTTATTTATTTATTCACTAATAATACATTATTTGCATGTATATACATAGATTATTATTATTTATGGTAATACTTAATTGCATGCAAGTAAATCTATTTCTTTAATTTTCATATAATATTTTAGTTACATAATTTTGAATTAAGCCTAAATGCATATAATTATTATAAGTTATAATGCAAAAAATAGAGTTTTCGTGTAAATTAGAAATTATAGGTATATGTATGTTGAGAAATAAATATATGAGTTATGTTTATATGTTTGATTGAAGAATTTTGAGATATTTGGAATTGAGAGAAGAAATTTAAAAGCTTTTAATTTGTCAAAAATAACAAAATTCAAATAATTTCTTATTCGAATATTGGAAATGGAATTAAAACTTCAAATTTGTATGAGTTCAAGTAATTTTAAACAGTTTCTTATGAATTCTAGGATTAGTTTTGCATGAATTATAGGATTAATTAGTCTTTTTTAAAACTGCTACTAATAAAAAAATATTTCTGTTATATCAACATTATTTATAATATTATCAACATGCAAATAAAAATATGAGATATATTAACAGTAATGTGATTTTTTTTTTGAATTAAAATATATCAACATGCAAATTGTTCGAATTAAAATATTAGATTTTTGTTTTTTGAAAATTATAAAGAGCATGGATATCCATGGTGATAATGAATTCGAAGGAAAAATAAAAAATTATACAGTTGTGGCTAAATTTGTGGGCCGGGAAAATGTGTGATGATATTTTTTTTAGATCTAATTGAAAAATTATTTTAGGTTAACCTCACAGTATAACACACAACCGGAATATTGGAAAAAAAAAATAGTTTCTTTATTTTAGGTTATTGTAATGTTTAAAATAATAACATCCATATTCATTTTATGGCAGATTGTAAAGGATCATGATAATAACATCCAAAATCAGGTCAGATTTGCTTTATTTTTATATAATTTTAACAATAATATTTCATGTATGGTCATTAGCATAAGGTGCATATTTCATGTTTAACATCTCAAAATATCATAACTTTAAGAGATTTAACTTTGGTTTTATCAAATTCATATCACTTGAGTAAGACCTTTCACATTACTTGAGCACATAAAAAATTTAATTTAATGATATTAAATTCATGTGTAGTTATTCTAAACATAGTAATAACTTTTCTTATTGTTATGTCAAATTCTTGAAATGTGTAAATGATTTTTAGGACTTTACTGTTCTTATTATTACAAATAAATTATACATAGTACAATACATAGTAAAAGTAAGGTCAATTAATACAATTATTATTAAATATACTACTACTTTAGAGATATCAACTATATCTCTTATTATTATTAAATGTAATTAGGTGAGTAAATAACTAATATATAGCAATTATAAGTGTATAAGTATATCTTTAGTGTATAAAATTTATAAGGTAAATTATTCTATGTATATAGCTTATCTCTTATCTCTTGATATGTTTGTAGTTTGATGTGTTTTTTCATTTAATTAAACTTTATTGTGGTTTGTATTTTTTTTTAAAGGGTAGCTTTTTGTCTATTATAATCTTTTGAATTTTTTTCCTAGGACATCATTAATTCCATTTGATATTACATATTATGTGAAGCTTCATGTAGTATATCTTAACCTTCTCTTTTATAAGTTTCTATTATTTTCATGTGATTATGCTTTCAAAATATCCTTATGTCAATATTATATTGTTTAAGTATTTGTATGCTTAGAAACAAAAATAGCCTAAATCAATAGGTAGAACTTTTAATATTGACATATTTGATATTCCACCTAATAAATTAGCGTATTTTAGTTGGGTTGTAATAATTAGTAATTGTAATTTGATAGTTCTTATTTTATATGTAATAATTCAAGTATTGTATTTATTCTTTTGTAGGTGGATTAACAAATATTTAAATATTAAAAGCTACCTATGTATTTAGGAATCTATCTACTCAAACAGTCTATCACAAAATAGTTAAATTCATTGGTAAAAAATAGGATAAAGAATCATTCATCTAAATGCATATAAAAAGTTTAACACCAAATTATTAGATTGTTTGACAAATGAGTATGACTATAAAAATTCCTCTAGGTATTTCTATACTTTGGTATATTTGATAAGTATTTCTTATAAGATAAACTATAGTATATTTAATAAGTATTTCTTTTATAAAATACCATATACCTCCATACTCATGTGCATCCCCATCCACTTGGTACAATGTTTTATGAAATTGGGCCTCAATCCATGAGTTTTGTAATACAATGGGGTTTAAGATAATTAAATTGGGCATGAGAAGTAAAGTAATTGTGCGCCGCATGATTTGAATCATAGATCCTTAAAAAACCGTGCTCATCAATTATAAAATAATGAAATTGGGCCATGTAAATTTAATTCATTTAGTTGAACAGAAATGTTGACTGAATTATGTAGGATTGATTGTATTTTTACATAGGTCGATAAAAACACTACAATATTAAAAACAATATTATCTTATATAATTTCTTAATTAAAATCATGAAATTACTAAAAAAATTCAACATGTATAATAAATTAGTAAGTATTTTATTGAACTATAATTTTTTTTAATAATGTTAAAATACAATACTCAGTGTAAACAAAACTCATAACTTTAAATTGTTTGCCTACAACATGCTTAACAAAAAGTAACGAACTTCTCGATCACATTTGCATTCGTCACACTCAACTTGAAAGGTACAAACTTTTGTTGAAGAGATGTAGTCACGAATCTGCCACTCGTTCATGTCATTCTTGTGTTCTTGCAAATTTTTGCAATAAAGTTCTGGTTTAGTTACTAAATTAATTCTACTTTTTGCCCATATAGTATTCATCATCCTAGAAAATCTAATCCTACACCTTAAAATTCCACTCATACCTATTTATGTAATTAAGGAACTAAGCATTTTCAAGCCCTCCTTTTATAGGTTTTCATCTTTATTACAAAGATATATGAGGGATAGCAAATAGATTGCAGTCTTGAGTCCTAAATTTGACGCCTTCTTTATCTTTGGTAATCCATAATGCCAACGATCCTGATGAAAGATGCCAACCTAGAAAAAAAAATATAGAAAACAATATTAGAAAACCACTTAAATAAAAAACAAAATGACATGAAGTCTTATGTATATTTGAATACGAAAAATTATACTTACAAATCCATAACGTAGTACTGATTCCGAATTATTTGCTTCTAGTCAACGGTCAAAAAAATTTCTTGCATTTGCATCAAATCTCAATATAAGATCCATCATTCCTTCTACCCACACTTGTTGAAGAATACTCTTTTCATTTGACATATTATTCAACATTTTGCAACTGACAATAAATGAAAAAAAATTATTAACACAAACCATTATTTTTTGGAAAAATTGATTCTAATAATCCAACCTTTCGGCCGTTCGCTCAAATTAATCCCACCTTTTGATTATTATTTAATAATCCAACCTTTTAGCACGATCCGCTCATATTGAGCCGTAAAACCGGTAACCTGTTGAAGTTGTAAAATTAAATATTTTTATTTTATTTTCCTATTTTTCTATTTTTCTATTTTCTAATCTAATCTCTCTCTTACCTCCCTCACTTTCTTCCTCCCCTCACCACCTCTCACTGCTCACCAACGTCCCCCCGGCGAGCACGACGCCACTGCGAGCACGCCCACCCCTCCCCGCGCAACGCGCCACCTCAGAGAACCCCCTCCCCTACCCACCCCATGTGAACACCACCACCCCCTCTGCCTGAGAGGTTGCGACCCTCCTCCTCTACTCCTGCGATGGTGCGACCCTAATTCCCACCTCTGCGAACAGTTTTTCCAACCCCCGCCACCAATGACCATCCCCCACCCTTGATCGTGCTTGGACTTCGACTCCTTCCCGAGTTTAGTCACGCATCTAATGGGCGACATGATTGTTGTTGATGTCTTGCCGCTCGTCCATGATTCTGAGACCTAAAGAAGGGGGCGAAATGGGTTGTTGGCGGGGGTTTGGCGAGGGCTAGTTGGCAGTGGGGGGGGGGGTGTTGCGGTGGGGAGTGGGAGGGGTGGGGGTGGGAGGGGCGGGGGTTTGGGGGGGGCTTGTTAGCGGTGGTGAGGTGGGGGTGTTGGCGTGGGGGTGGGAGGGGGGGTGGGGGTGGGGGTGGGAATGCGGCGGTCGTGGCGGGTGGGGGGTGGGAGGTGTTGGCGGTGGTGGGGGTGGGAATGCGCGCGTCGTGGCGGGTGGGAGGTGGGGGGTGTTGGCGGTGGTGGGGGTGGGGGGTGGGAAAGTCGGGCAATCGTGAGGGGGGGGGGTGGGAAAGGCGACAATCGTGAGGGGGGTAGGGGGTGGGGGTGGGAAAGGGCGATCGTGAGGGGGGGGGGGTGGGGGTGGGGGGTGTTGGGTGGGGGTGATGTGGTGTGGTTGTGATTATTTGTTTTAAATATTTTAATTAAAATTAAAATTGATTAATTAGATTAGAACGAATTAGAACAAGACACGTGTTCAATTAACCTATTTCAATGGTCACCAACCTGTTTCAACAGGTCACGACTCAATATGAGCGGATCGTACTAAAAGGTTGGATTATTAAATAATAATCAAAAGGTGGGATTAATTTGAGCGAACGGCCAAAAGGTTGGATTATTAGAATCAATTTTTCCTTATTTTTTTAATTCGAATAGAAACAAAAAGTGGCAAAAAAAATAGTACCTTAATTTACATTTGAATAAATCAAATGGAGCTTGAGATGCTATACGTCCAAGTATGTCGAGTATGATCACGTTAGGGAGACGGTTGAATGGATGCCTCAATGAGAGAGACTGCTTCTTCATCGTTGATATTAAAGCTTTGTAGTAATTTTAATGGAGTTGAGGAAAAAAAATGTCCTTTGTATAATAAAAATCGCTATATAAAGAACTTGAAATGGAGGTGATGTCTTGTATAAAAAACTTTCACATTTACGAACCCTAAATTGGTGGCTTAAAAAAATCTCCTAAAATATGGTTTCTTTAAAAACCGCACAAAAATTTAAATTAGTTCCCTTAAGTCACCACCAACTGCCATTTTTTATGCAAAAAAAAAAACGTGTCATTATTAAGTATAAAATTTCGGACAATAGGAAAAATTGATTGAAATTAAAGGAACCATAGAAAATTAGCTGATTCATATCTCCTACCCGATTTATTTCATATATGTTAACAAAGGTTTCCAAAAAAAAAAAACTTAACATTCAATTTCTCTAAAAAAAACGTGTGATATTATGAATTACCTTAATTATATAAATTAACATTTAATTATAGAATATGTTAGATTTATATAACATAGTACTAAATTAAGTGATCCATTAGGGCCGAAAAATCAGTGCCGAAAGAATACGGCCCAAAAACTATAACCTATCAATTACATTGACTCAAATAAGGCCGAAAATATGTAGGATTTATACTATATCAATTAGTCATGAATTTATGAGGAAATAATTAAGGTTCAAAAAATTTTTGTACACATACATTTTTTAAAAGACACATACACAGTAAACTTGTAGTGTAAAAAAAAATTTATTATTCATTTAGAATGTACTACAATGCTTATTTATAATGTGAGAACAAAAAGGAAACAGAAAAATGAAAATCTAATACATGTATGTTAAGAAGAAACTAACTTCTCGATCACACTTGCATTTTTCGCAAATAATCTTGTCAGAATCATGATTAATACAATAGACTTGACCAATATCCCATAGGTTAAGATACTTAATTTTTGAATGATGAGAGTAACAGTAAATTGGTGTCTTGCTTGCAATAATTGATCTATCTTCAACCCATATAGTGTTGATCATCTTAATAAATCTCTTCCTGCATTCTATGATACCTTCCATACCAACGTGTCTAATTAGATATGTCACCACAATGAAACCATTATCCTGTAATTCCTTCTCTTCATTACATAAGAAAATGAGGCCTAAAAGATAAGTTGCAAAATTATGTCCCAAACTTGAAGCTTTTTGAATGTGTGTCAAACCATCCTTCCACTTATTATTAGTAAATATTTGAACCTGCGAATGTAAAAGAAACAATTTACATAACTAAACAATTGAACATTCTTTTTAAAAAATAAAATAGCCATTCAAAAATATTATCAAAACTAAAACAAAATTCTTAACAAATTAAAGTAAAAAATAAAAAATTTACTCACCATTCCGAACCGTAGAAGAGCATCAGGATTGTTGCACTTTAGGCACCGATTAAAAAAAAGTGAAGCATGGCGATCAAATCGACATCTAAGACAAATTATTTCCTCAAGGGAGAATCGTTTGAAAATATGTTCATCATTTGAAAGAATATATATTAAGGTCCTTGCAACTGATTAACATTCACATAACTTAACATTACATATATTTTAAAAAGAAATCATAATTGTTGTTGTTAATAGTTATAAAATAACATACCTTAGTTTACAGTTAAATAAATCCAAATGAGAGTCAGCAGCTACACATCCAAGAATATCTATTATGATATCATGAGGAAGACTGTTAAATAATGTAAACTTCTCTAAATTTGGCCTATTCATGATGGTTTATTGCTCAACTTCTAAACTTTTAATAACAGAGGATATTTAGAAGTATGTAATATGTGTTATGCATATGTAAATATATAAGAAGTTTATAAGAATGATACTTCCAAATTTGAAACTGACCCAATTTAGGCCCAATAATGTCTATGGTCATTCTATTAAATAATCTTTTCATGAATAGGTTCGAATATTTAGGCCATTCACTATTAGAATAATTGTTTATTGCTGCGGTCATTAAGTGGCCTATTGCGGCGGTTTTCGCTGCGCAGCAATAAAGGGCGCAGCAATAGGTAATTAATATATTGCTGCGGTTTTAAACCGCAGCAATATTTGAACATATTGCTGCGGTTTCTAGCAAAAACCGCAGCAATATATTTATTTTTTATTAAAAATGTACAACGTATTGCTGCGGTTTTGGATAGAAACCGCAGCAATAGCTTGACCTATTGCTGCGGTTATTGGCGAAAACCGCAGCAATAGGTCCTGGTACAGCTAAAAAAATTTTTTTTTTTTTTTTTTGGAATTTCGCAATTAAATTTGAAAAATTAAAACCATGCAACTAACCCATCCACTATCTACCAGATTCGCAGACAAACTGAAGATTAAATAACATGAATTTCATTAATATATAAAGCTAAAAAAACTAATTACATAAATAATACAAAATATCAAAAAGTAAAATGAAAAAGCAAAAATAACAAAACAACTATTACAACTTAATGACTAATTACAAAAATTATAATAAAAACAAAAAATAAGAAACTGATCTAAAAAACGAAAAAAATAAAAAAATCTAAAAACAGATTAAAAAAAACGAAAAAAATAAAAAAAATCCTAAAACAAAAAATAACAAACAGATATAAAAAACGAAAAAAAAAATGAAAAACGAAAAAAAAAACCGAAAAAAAGTTGAGAACGTCTCAAAAAAAATCAAAAAACGAAAAAAATAAAAAATAAAATCAAAAAACAGATCTAAAAAAATCAAAAAAAAAAATCCTAAAACAAAAAATAACAAACAGATATAAAAAACGAAAAAAAATGAAAAACGAAAAAAAAAACCGAAAAAAAAGTTGAGAAATAAAAAAAAATCTAAAAAAAGATCTAAAAAAAGGAAAAAAATCAAAAAAAAATCCTAAAACAAAAAATAACAAACAGATATAAAAAACGAAAAAAAAATGAAAAACGAAAAAAAAAAAAAAACCGAAAAAAAAGTTGAGAACGTCTCAAAAAAAATGAAAAACGAAAAAAATAAAAAAAATCTAAAAACAGATCTAAAAAAACGAAAAAAATCAAAATAAAAAATCCTAAAACAAAAAATAACAAACAATCTAAAAAACGAAAAAAAAAATGAAAAACGAAAAAAAAACCGGAAAATACGAAAGAGAGGAGAGAGAAAGAGAAAACCAGATCTGAAAATGCAACGAATCTAAAAAAACGAATCGTTGCGGTTTGCTTGTGGAGCAACGACGCAGAGACTCGCCAACACCATCGGGCGACGAAGGACGCGAGCAAAGGCGAGGCACGAGAGACGAACCGCAGCGACGAAGAGGAAGTCCGGCGAAGTCCTAAGGGAAGTCCGAAAAGCGAGCCACGAGCAAAGGCAAGGCACGAGAGACGAACCGCAGCGACGAAGAGGAAGTCCGGCGAAGTCCGGTGAAGTCCGAAAAACGGCTGATTGGGAGAGAGAAGAGAAGAGAGAGAGGAGAGAGAGAAGAGAGAGAGAGAGGAGAGAGAGGAGAGGAGTTAAAATAAATGAGGAACAAAACCCTAATTGGGCCGCACAATTTTTTTTATACTTAAAATATCCTATTGCTGCGGTTTTTAGTAGGAACCGCAGCAATAGGTTCAATTTTTAATATAAAAAAATTAATATTTTAATATCTGGCGCAGAACATATTGTTTGCGGTTTCAGAGTAAGAACAAGAAGAATATATTAAAATATTATTATTTTAATATATTGCTGCGGTTTTTGCCACAAACCGCAGCAATATGTCTGGTCAAAAAGTCAACTTTTTTTCAAAAATTTTCCGTTGAAAACATATTGCTGCGGTTTCTGGTAAGAACCGCAGCAATATATTAAAATATTATTATTTTAATATATTACTGCGGTTTTTGCCACAAACCGCAGCAATATGTCTGGTCAAAAAGTCAACTTTTTTTCAAAAATTTTCCGTTGAAAACATATTGCTGTGGTTTTTGAAAAAAACCGCAGCAATATGTTTATTTTATATTTTACTTTTTCTTTCTACGTGATATATTGCTGCGTATGGGTAAAACCGCAGCAATACTACCGCAGCAATAAGCAATTATTCTACTAGTGATTTATGGGTTATGTAATAAAAGTATTTATAAAACGGTAATGTAGTGGGCCGAGTGAATTGGATTGGGTCATAAAAGGGGAAAAAAAACTGGGCCAAATTAAAAAAAACTTTGAAGTTACTTTAGTACTTTTAAGAGTCATGAAAATATTGTTAGACTCATTAAACTGGGCCCAATGTAATAGAGTGGGCCGAATGTTTGCAATCTTATTTACCATTTTTTTGTAGGATTAATTGTATTTTTTAACCTAACTTCTTTTTACATATTTCATTGTTTTTGTATAATAGTTTTTAATCCGTTCTCACAATAATTAATTTTAAAATTTTAAAAAACGATTGCTGGTTAAACGTATGATTAGATCAAAGAAACCAGAAAAATAACATTAAATAAATATAAGGTAAAATATAAAAACATAAGTTTTGTTATTTCATAAAAAATTATAAACTTGAATATTTAATACAATACTTAATACTAAAACTTGAAAAAAAATTAGATAATTCTCTAAAACATGAAAGATAAGAAAAATTGAACTTCTCGATAACACTTGAATTGCTCACACTCCACTTTATCCCAATTGTTGGCAAAAGAATAGTAATCAACATTCTCCCAATTGTTCAACTTATTAGTGTGAATTTCTTGTGTTTTACAAAAAATTGGTGCCTTGGTTACCAAGTTCAATCTACTTCTTATCCATATTGTGTTCATCATCCTTCTAAATCTCCACCTAAATCTTATGATAGACTCCATACCAACTTCATTTATCAAAGCAATAAGCATTAATGCACCCTTATTTTTAAGCTCTTCTTCTTTATTACATAAAAATATCAAGGACAATAGATAAGTTGTAATTTTGAGTCCTACATCCGATGCCTTTTGTTTTTGTGGCAATCCACATTGCTAATGACCGCGTGTGAATATTGCAAACTACAAACATTATTTTCCAAAGAATTAGGTAAAACAATATACAAATCAATAAAATCATAGTATAACTATTGTATAAGTTTTTATATACTTACAAATCCATTACGTAAAAGAGACTCTGGATTATTGCAATCTAGACACCGTTCAAAAAAATCTCTAGCTCCAGTATCGAATCGCCATATGTTATCAATCATGGCTTCTATGGAAACTCGTTTTAAGACACTTTATTCATTAGATGTATCGTTAAGTGTCTTGCAACTAAGGAAAAATTGTGAATTAAAAAAAGTTAAAATCCTTAAAGAAGCAAAACCTTAATTTGCAATTAAATAAATCGAATGGGGCTTGAGAGACAACTCGTGCAAGGATCTCAATTAGTATCTCCTTAGGAAGACGGTTCAGTAAAGTTGGCTTTGTGATTGAATTTCTCTTCATGATTTGAAATAAGGGTTTGCTTACAATATTATTGAACTCAAAAGAAATAAAAGTTGAGCAGAGAAATGTTAAAAAAATCGGCATAAACATTTTCCTATATATAAAGATTTGAAGAAAAAAACGCCCAAATAAAATGTTTAAAAAAATTCAAAACGTATATTATATTTTTTAAAATCTTGTCTATAATTAATTTCGGTCAAAATGGAAGTACTTCTATAAGTCACTGATTCCTATATTGCCTTAATTGTGATTTAATGGTTGGATGTTGCCTTAATGGGAATGTGCAGTATCATTTTAAGTTAAGTTAGGATTGTATGATATTGAGTAAATATCTACATGTGATTATACTAATTGCCTTAAATAAACATATAATCACGTAAATTGTGACATACATTGGCCGAAAAATTTCTCAAGATATGCATACGTGTAAAAAAAAAGGTTTAACTTAGTACTTTAACTTTTGACAAAATTATTATTGACTTAAAAAAAATGCAATTTTAAATAATAAAATACATTGAATATAAACGTTTGGCTGCATTAAAATTGAGGATTTTCGCTGCATGACCTACATATAAAAACATGAATTTCATTAAAAATGTATTTAAATTATTATGACAATAAAAAATGAATATTTAAATATAATATAAATACTTACTTGAAAAAGATAGCACATTCCTCAGCCCAATGCACATATGTAATATCTTCAACCTTATATCCCATTAATTCAGATTTGCCACCATCATGGCTTAAAATGAATACATACGACCTGTTTTCTCGTGACATTAAAGTGAAACGAACAAATTTCCTGCCTTCGTTCTAATTTAAACTTAATCTAATCAATAAATTATAGATAAGCAATTCAATATAATTATTTGAACTTAATCTAATCAATAAATCTTAATAAATGTTAAATAATTTATTAATCAAATACACACTTGAACCAATTCCTTAATCAATTCAAATGTAATAGTGTGGAATATTACTTCTATTTGTTTATCTTGTAGTAATATATTTATTCTCCCGGTGTTGTCTTCAATAGTCACCATAAAAGATAAACTATATCCATGAAACAACTTGAAACTTTGGGTGTCGATGTCGACTATAGTCCCAATAACCCTACATATTTGTTTCTAATAAACATTGAAATAATAAAGTTATTCATGTTTGTATTCTTAACTCAAAAGCAAAGATACTAATATATGTAATAAACAAAAATTAAATTGAAAGTAGTTGTGAACTTACATGTTTTGTATTTAAGTAATGAGATATTTTCATTCGCTTTGCATTTGAAATGTTCAAAACTTTTTGAATTGGTAATGGACATGTATTTATGAAATTCACATTCTCCTTTACAAAACGATCATCCTTAAACCTAAGTGTCAAATATGATAAGCAGAATATATGTGCAAAATTCAATACAATTGAATATTTATTAAAATGTAATACATAAGGGATTTCTAAACAAAAACTAATTATTACCATTTAATCAATTCAGAAGCTTTCTTCGTTCGAGGTCGTATGTAGATTCTTGAATAAGTCGTAGAAGTTAAAAAACAACCTTTTGCAATAACATAATGGTTATACTGATACATAGTGACATTGAAATAGTACAATACTTAGAGGACCAAATCTACATTTCAACATTGAACTAAGAAAAGAAGATGTTAAATAAAACTAAATATTGTATAAATATTCATATTACCTCCATCGTTTACGATAGATAATCCACATGCTAAAATACACAATGGTTCATCGATTAATTGACTTTGTTCGATTATTTCTTTTCTTATAGTCAATCGAACTGCAGTACAACTAAATAACAGACATGAAACGAAAATTACAGAAAAGGGTCTATAATAGGTTATCAACTTAAAGTTCTATGTGTAGTAAAAGTGTAATTTAAAGAATAGAGTACCTTTTATCCAGAATAACAAACTCTTGTGTGCAATTGCTTGTAAGCTTTGTTGTTTGATATATAATGATTCCAAGAACATCTAATTTCTTAACACAATAGTTATATAATTATCATATATGAAAGCACATAATCTAATACAAATAAAAAAATAGTATTTCAAAATTACCTACTAATCCATGCAAGTCATTTGGAGCTTCTTCAAATATTGATTTTAAACTTGAAAATTTAATTTTGATGACAAACCCATTGAAGATCGAATTGTATGCCTCATAATTGTGAAATTTGGTTAATGATTTGATTGCTTGAGAAGTGTAGGTAAAAAAAATAGGTCACAATATGAGTTTATATACAATTATTTATATGACATCCTAAAAATATACTAAAAATATGTATATCTAAAAATATGCTAAATCATATCAAATAATATTGCAATGAATATATTACTGATTTTATATATTCAATTGGAGATATTTCGAACCAAAAATAAGGCATATCAATTGTAACAACTCGATTAAGTTTATTAATTGTAAATCAAGTACAAAACGAACTTATTTTGGTTCTGAAAAAATACAACCTACTGAAAACATCAATTGCATAACATTAAATTGTTGAAATTCATATAAATCGAAATTAAGAAGTAGATGCGCAATCATCACTTGCTATATAACTTAGCAACACCTTGTTTTTAAGACGATGAAGATCCCCTTTCAAAGTATTCATCGCAAACTTTATAAGCTCTTGGCGGAGTGCATTGAAGATCATATAACATCATATTACAAAAATCAAAGTATGGCCAAAACCCATCTATAGTCGTACAAACATCTTCCACATGAGCCCATACCTCATTGTTTTTATTAATATGATATGTAAACATATTATATACATCATGGAAAAAAAGATGACCTCCACGAAAAAGGGTTAAAACCATAGCATCAACATCAAGGAAATTCGAATTTTCCATCCTACGGGGCCATCTGTTTTTCATCCTAGCTTTACGTTTGTGGTTTTGTAAGGGAGATGATATTTCGCTTAAGATAAATGGTGCTCCCATTTAAAAAAAAAATGTCAGAGTAATATTTTCATATAGGTCATGGTAACTATTTATACTTGATATTGAAACAATTTATTTTTTTTATTATAAAATAATCCGAAATTATTGGTACTGTTAGAGACATTTATAGAATAAATATTAAGTAAGATTATGAAATCATCATAAATAAGGGTCGATTTTATTTAATAACATAAATAACAAACTAATTGATTTACTAACAATTTAATTAGCAAAAGTGGACTTATTATAAAGATATTACTTTTTTAATATAATCAAATATGATATGATTGTATGACAATTAACATTCCCAAAATTCAAACTTCAATTTTGTTTTTAAAAAGAAACATTATTAATATTTTAATAATATATAAATAAAGATAGAAAGTTAATTGGGTTTTTCTATGATATACCCCTGTGTTTTTTAAAATTCTATAATGTACCCCTAATGTTTTTTTATTCTACACTGTACCCCTGTGTTTTTTAAGTTTTCTACATATTACCCCTAGTGTGTATTAATGAAAAAGGACGTTAAATATTTTTAAATTCCCATCCAAACCTCCCCGGCCTCCCCCTCCCTCCACCCCGCCCCCCCCCCCCTCCCCTCCCTCCACCGCCGCAGCTCCCAAACCGTCCCCCGCCGGCCCAGACCCCATTCCCATCTCCTCCATTGCAGCCCCCCACCCCTCCCCCCGCCCGACCCCCCCCCCCACCCCATCCCCTTCGATTTCACGCAGCCCCCCAACCCCCTCCCCTTCGATTTCCCGCAGCCCCCCACCCCTCCCCTTCGATTTCCCAGCCCCCACCCCCTCCCCTTCGATTTCCCGTAGCCCCTACCCCCTCCCCTTTGATTTCCCGATTTCCCGGACCTCTACCCCCTCCTCTTCGATTTCCCGTTGCCCCCACCCCTCCCCCGTTGAATCCGGGTTGATTTTTATAACAACATTGGTGGTTGCGGCGGTCATAGTAGTTACGGGGGTGGAGGACTAGGGCCGGCGACTGGTCATGGTGCTTGCGGGGGTGGAGCGGAAGGAGTGGGGACTGGGCTGGGGGGCTGGCAGGTGGGAGGGTTGAGAGAGAAGCCCAGAAATGCAAAGAGATAACGGTAAACGTTACGTTCATTTAACGTAGGGGTACTATGTAGAAAACTTAAAAAACACAGGGGTACAGTGTAGAATAAAAAAACATTAGGGGTACATTATAGAATTTTAAAAAACACAGGGGTATATCATAGAAAAACCCAAGTTAATTTCTTAAATGAACGTTGCAAATCGAACTTTATATTTATTAGAATACGATTTATATAAACTTTATTTGTTATTAACTTTACGGTTCATTTGTTCTTCTTTTCTATCGAAATGTTAATTTATTGCGAGTCTTAAAATAAGTAAAAACACACTATTTAAATGTTGCCAATATAATAAAGGCCCTTAATTTATGTCGTGCAATTTCGTTCAACAAATGGTAACATCGATAATACAACTTAGTACACACCAAATGATATTAAAGCCAAGTGAAGCATTTAAAAATCATAACAAAGAAATATAAATAATACAAATATAATTTTCTATTAATTTAAATGAAAAAGAAACCCATACTAACTTATTCTTTCACATAGTTTATTGTGAAAGTTTATTCGACAAATCTGAAAATGAAAAGTAAATTAGTAATGAATTTGCTATTTGTCTATTACATGAATTGCAAAAAACAATTAACTTCTCGATCACAACGACAAGCTTCACATTTTAAGAAATCATGATAGGCAATAGGGGAATCTTGGTCAATAACCTCCATGTTATTCAATAGCATTATCTGTTCTTCGTATTTATCACATGTTATGATTGGTTTTGAGTCCACAATGATAATGTTCTTAACCCATATAGATCTCATCACATCTCTAAATTATTTCCTACATTCTATAACTCCTTTTTGACCAAGATAAGTCATAATGTTGACCATGTTCTTAAAACCCTTCTCTTTATCTTTACTGCATAAATATAGATTTCCCAATACATAACTTGCGCAAATGCATCCTTCAAAGCATGTATTCTCCAACATCTTCACTCCAGTATAGAATTCATTCTTTGTAAAAATGTGAACCTAAAAAGATTTAGAAAAACAAAAGTTTAGAACAACAATAAAAAATAATTTTTATATTAACAATGAATAATGAATAATTTTAAATATCAAATTCAGTAAAATTACCAAGCCAAACCGAAAAAGACCTTGAGGATTGTTGTACTCTAAACACTTGGTAAAAATATATATTAGAATTATGAATATCACACCATGCTCTATGTATTAAGCCCTCTATTGATACACTTTGTATAACCTTCTTTTGAGAACTAATTTCATTCAATGTTTTGCAACTGTGAAAAAAAAACCCTCAAATTAATTAATGGTTAAATATAATTCATTTATCACGTATATAAAAAAATATATTCAATATAAATGACCTAACCTCAATTTGCAACGAAATAAATCACATGGACTGTCAAGAGCTAAACGTCGCATAATATCCATAATTAGTTCATTTGGAAGAATTAGCAAACTTTGTGTGCTTCTCCTTGATGAGCCCTTCATTGTTCATTTAACTTACAATTTTTTCGGATCACTTATATAAATAAAAAAAGTGTATAATTGCCTAATAACTAATAAACTCATGTATAACTTAGGTCATATCCGATATTATAAGAAGGCCGATTTTTTTAAAAACCTTTCCTAAATTTTGTAGATTTACGAATTATGTAAGCTTTATAATTATCGGATTCATAGACTTATTTAGTAAAAGATTTATAATTTTTGTTATGTAATTTGTAAATATATTTGTTAGCTCATATTTTAATCGAATTATTTAGTCCTAATATCGTGCAAATCACATAAAGTATAAAATCCGATAACATTTTCCTAAAATTGTGCTAAAATCGTGTTAATCAAATGATAGTAGGAATTTTAAACAGTGTTTATTATGTTTAATTGCATAATTAACTCCAACAACATGTATAAGGCCGGATTTTGTGTAAAATTCCTAAATGATATCGATTTTCGAATATGTTATACTTTGCGATTTTCATAGAAATAACCTTATTTACCCCTTAAATTATGAAAATCACATAAATTATGCAAATCGTATCACATAACATTATTTATTCCTAAAACCGTGGCAATCAAATCATTTTTAGTCTATAAAAATGTGGTGATTATGTCTTAAATATTACTAATTGATAATTGTCTTAAATATCCGCATAATGCACTAAAAAGTAATTGATAATCGTATCACATAAGTTATTAATTAATAATTGTACTACAATTGGTTTTTTATATCCGCATAATGTAAATACTATTCACCAAAATATATTAAAAAGTATTATAAATAGGAACTCAATTAAGCAAAAATGGTATATGAATTTAAAAATACAAACAAAAATATTAATAAAAAACATAATATATTATATAGATGATAAGAAAAGATACAAATAAGATAATATAAGAACAAATCTACTAAGACGGAGAACGACTAACATAATCTAAGATAACAAAACACACAACTAAAAATATCAACAACTTAAATTGATAAAAACTACAAACTTAAATATTTTAAAGGCTACAATAGTCATATATTTTGACACACCGTCTTCAAACATCAAAGCTCTTCACTTCATCATGCAAATCTTGAGCAATAGTCTTGGCTTCTTGTGCAGCAAGTTCAATTTGATTGCGATAATATATAATTTGCCCAATGTAACCTATGGTTACTTTACCTTCATCTTTTTCTAGTTTTCGTAATTTGTTATATGCAACCGAAATCCTCTCATCAATAATCGACCAAAATTCTAAAAATTCGAAAGTTGCCTCAGTAGCTTTCTTCACTTGCTCGGCAATTTGAGGATCCATTGACATAATTCTTGATTTTGAGAGTTTTGAGAGTTTTATTTGACCAAGCAAGAAATGAATTGATCTATTGAATAAACAAAGTGAACATGCACTTTTATAATCACAATGACCGATTTTTTTAGGGCAAATTTAATGACTTTAGGTGGATGTTGGTATTTAAGTTGTGTGGTCACTTCAAATAAGAGAAATAAATATGCTCATAGAGTTGACCGTTTTTTTTGCTTGGTCATTATCAATGCATTTAATTGCTATGAATAATTTTTATTTTTTTAGTCAAATTTCATAGGTTAAAGAATCAATATATTACAAAAAGTACAAAAAAAAAACATTGTAAGATATGTTGTTTTTAGTATGTCAAAGCACTTGGCCGAAATATATAGTACATTGATCTTCAATGCATTTAATTATAATGGCATCATAAATTTGGTAGTTGAACTTATATGTAACAAATAATTTGTATGTTCAAAAAATTCATAAAAAGGGCAAAGATAGACACATCCTAAAAGGAATAAAATTATTATTGGACTTCAAAACTAAAAATTCGACTTACAAACTACAAAGAAAAACTAAGTATTATTATTTTAATGACATTTAAATCACCAATATTGCGTAAATTAAGATCATACACTAACATGACAAAAAAAACTAATCACTTTCATTAGATAAATAACGCAACAAAACTGTGTTTTTAGGTGGTATAACACCTCCGTCGTTCATGTTGATTTCTTCAAATGGAATTCGACATAAAAAATGAGCTCGGTGAGGCTTGCAATGAAGAAAGTGTAGTGCCATATATTCTAGATCAATATAAATTCTAGAATCCTTTATTGTAGAAAAGACGTACTCCGACATATACCAATTATCACAATTCAATTCTTCTGGATCTGCGACATCCTTGAAAACTTTGTAGAATTTAATATGACCGGAACGGAACATTGTTAGTATCATACCTTCGTGGTCATAAAAATTAGAATGCTCCACTTTAGGATGCCAAATTTTTAAATTTGTAGGAGGTGAAGATAGTGTGTCAAGTGATTTATATTCATGCTCCATTCGAAATAATATAAAGGTTTTCGGAAGTATATGAATGTGTTTAGGGTATGTGACTTTTGATTGTGTAGTTGTAGGCAAATCTAATGAGGGTATTTATAGTGAAAAAACTAATTAGGTTTCCTCCATTAAAATTATTACATATTGATTTAATCAATCCCTCAAATAACCGGTTTTTACATAGTTTACTTAAAAAAAAGTAAATCAATTTCGGCCATATATGATTTCCCATATTTAGGAGTGATTGAATCAATCCCTTAAATCAAGTTAGGCAATTTAGGAATGATTGAGATATGGGTGATCAAGTTGTACATGATTGAAGATTCTACTTGATTGCATATCGAATCATTTAAGGGAGAGAATAAAAAATTCAGCCAATGCTAGGGGAGAGAAGAAAATTTTCGGCCAATGCATTAGTGCTTTGGATGACACGTGGCGATTTATCCTAGTTGGACAATGTTTTAGTGAAAAAACTCGACACGTGGCAATATTCTTGTGAGAGTGTCGATTTGAGGGTTAATTCTCGAGAGCAATTTTGAAACTGACACGTAGGACAAAATTATCAAGGTTTATTAGTGTATATAGATATACATATTCACTCACAAAGCAATTTGAATACTCCTCTGTGCAACCATCACATTATGGTTTTTTTTTTTTAATAGATCACATTATGGTTTTTTTAACAATCAACAATCTAACAACACTACTCCCGGATGATCTTGCAAGATTCAGGGCACGCTCTAGATCAGAGATACGAGTCATTAGTATCCACTCTTTATCTTCATCCTGATACTTAATCTTGATTCTGCTAACTTCAAGTTCTAGCCGTTCGCCTACTTCTTCCTTGAGTTGTTCCAGACTGGAAGTTAAAGAGAATTCAAATCTCACTATATCCTCGTTATAAGTAGCCTTCACAACGAAGGTGCTTGAACTTTCCTTTCGTTGTACAGAATTTGACAATGCACACTCGTTTTCACCACCCATATGCTCATGGGCAACCTGATTAGTAGAATTCACCAAATTCTGTAGTGAGGAATTATTTACCGAGGGTGCTTTCATATTGCTTTTCCTCTTCTTTCCGTCACTATGTTGTTTCCTTTTTTTGCTTGATGGCCACACCATATTCAAGTCCTTGATTCTTCGCTTCAGTGTAGATCTCGAGACTGAAATTTTTCAACAAATATGGAAATGAGATAAAGCAAGAAATTTATATTCCATGCTTATAGAAAAGTGACAGCAAAATTATGAAATTTTCCTAGTTATGAACATCTAACTCAACATTAGTCTTGACTAGCATAAAAGATATTTTTACTAATTCTTAAATGGGAAAACAATTACTTATTCCTTGAAGTAAATTTCACCCCCAGCAAATAATGACGATGCACAAGCACAAGGAAAAATTCCCATGCCATTCCGAACTTCAGAACCTGGATTCCAATTGCCTATAATGTTCTTCCTTTCCTTTATGTCACACTGGCAATTGGTATATACCTAGTACCATGGATTAACAATTATCGTAGAAATTCAGTAAGAAAGTACTATGCAGTGAATGGATACGTACCATTAAGCTCTTCTGCAGCATCTGTCAGTGATGGGTTTTAAAATATACCGCAAGTGCACGGTGTCTGTTTGGCAGAAACTGGCAAATACGGGTCGATCCACAGGGAGAGGAGTTCTACAGATTTATGTTCAATTATCTAACTACTTCCAGAGAGGAAAAATAATTGAGGAATTAATAACTAAGCTAGAGTAAACTAGAACGCAGAAAAATGAGAATTTATCAAATAATTAAAAACCTAGGGCAATCGATCGGTCCACCATGCTTATACCAGTTTAATCAATATAATATAGTTCAACAACACTTGGATTGAGGTTCGAATAAACGAAGTATTTCGCTAATCCTTGATCAGGCATTAACAACTCTTAGATTAACATATGCCAGTACGGTCGCTCAACATAATCAAATCTACCTATTGTAACAAGCCTCTAATGAATATGATCTTTCGATTCTAATTCTTATTAGCTAAACATAACTCATGATATTGCGCAATTACATGAATTAAACAAGTATAACAAATCAATAGGAATTATTTTAATTCAATCCAATTATTGAAGAACATCAAACCACAATCAAAAAGGTATAAACATGGCTTCCCTCTCTAAACCCTAGAAATAGACTACTCACTCATTATAACAAAGAACTCAATAAACAGGATCAAAGTAAAAGAATTCATTAAATTAAAGAAAGTAAAGAAGAATACCGAATGATTGAAGAACAATGAAAAGGGAAATCGACAATCTATATAATCTTCCAATGTAAAAGTTCAACAAAAGTAGAGAGAATAAACTAAGTGTTTGGCCCTAAAAACGTAGAAAAATCAGATATCCCCACCAAAATACTAAAAACCTATTTATACTAAATACAAAACCGGCTAAAAAAACCCGAAAAATCGCGTCCTGAGAGTCCGCCCTGGCCGACCGGGCGAAATCCGCCCTGGCCGGGCGACGGTGGTAGAGGAACTACGACAGAACAGCAAATCCGCCCGGTCAACCGGGCGAGCCCGCCCTTCGGGCGCGCAAGCGATTTTGGCTCCTTTTCGCCCGGTTGACCGGGCTAACATGCCTTGCATCCTGTGAAAATTTCATTTCGCCCGGTCGGGCGAAAACCGCCCTGGTCGACCGGGCGGGAAAACTGCGATTTTGCGTCAACTTGCGAAGGCCGTATCTCTCAAACCAGAAGTCCGTTTGGGACGTGTGACCTATCGTTGGAAAGCCCTTCAAGTCTAGTTTCCAACCCAACTGGAATTTATTGATTATAAATTTCCTATCAAAAGTTATGATCAAAATAGTGAACATGTGTCAGTTTTGGCACTTCTTTCACTAACTCTTTGCTTCATTCTAACTCGAAATTGTCCCGAACGGATGCATTGTGATCCTTGTGCAAGCTATCTTCATCTTCATTGATTAATAGGATCGATCTTAGATAATCATAATCAATTTGCATCAAAATAACCTGAAAATCATCGAAACAGGCAAACGGGGAGTAGTAGAGCATAACTTACGTAATTCATCACATTATGCGCCGAAATGCTCTAAAAGGAGTTCTAAATGCAATCAAAATGCATCTAAAAACTAAATATAATTATGACATATCAAACTCCCCCAAGTTAAACATTTGCTTGTCCTCAAGCAAACAAGACATGAACATGGATATAATTGCCTCACCCCTCGAATAAGAAAATCACTGTTCAAAATATTTTCATGACTAAGAACCGTTCAAGAAGGCAAAATTCAAGTTCACTTGTTCGGATTACTCTATCCACCAATCGCCCAAATAAGCAATCAAATACGGCTGCCTAATATGACATGCAAATCTCGAAAAGGAACTCACTAGGGTGTCACTCCTCTCAACATTTTTGTGGCAGGGGCAATAGATGTGCCCGATCACTCACCATCCCAACCATAACAACCCTTCCCACTCACACTCTCATGTGTTTAGAAAGGTAATAATGTCACTCATCCTAATCATGTCGACTCAAGTAGAGAACGTACTCTTTAACCTTGACAAACTGACTACACATCAATCCAATAAACAATGTAAACACAAGCTCAAGAGGACTTTTTCAGGATTGTAATGGGGCTTAGGTAAGGGTAGGGAATATGTATAGGAAATGTGGTGGAAAAACCCAAGAATGGGGGAGCAAAAGTCACTAGAAGCATCAACTAAAACACAACCAATAACAATGTCCCAACTCTATGAATCAACAAAATTTTCAATAAACCCATCCTTGAAGCAGTGTAATGAATTTTTCTTTGCAAGCGATTGTGAAGGAAAGAATTTTTAACCTTTTGTTCATTTTTTCAATCTTTCTTTTCTTTTTCTTTGCATCTTTTCGATCCAACAATCACATTTATTTCACTTTGCTTATCCTTTTCTTTTTCTCGAACTTTGAACCTTACAAAATACAATCATCTCCACCCAAAGTAACTCATATAAACCATTTCAGATACTAACTTCGACAGATGCTCCCCCAAGCTAGGCTTGGATTAATATCAAAATAAGGACCATGGGCATGTAATGGGGTTTGGTAATATGAAATAGTCATTAGGCTCAGCGGGGCTAAGGAGGATAATAGTATATCAATAAAAAAAATCACTTTGAGGCTCAAGAATCAGACAAAAGGACGCCTCTATCATAGCAATTGCCACAAGTCATCAGATATCAATAAGTACGTTGTCAAAGTCAAGATCAGTCAACTAATGAGGAATTAACACACAAGAAACAGAATGGATATAGAAATAAATCCATTGGCAAGAATGAGTCCTCACAGTCTAACCAGTTCAAGCTTGCAGTCAAGATAAGCGTGTTATCGTCAAAACTCACTTAAGGTCAAGGCATTTAAAGTTCACATTCCAAAGATCACAATCTCAAGTGCCCAGCTATCCAGATAAAGAGCCCAAATATACTTTCAAAGAACATCATGGGGCACAGGGAAGCAATCAAACCAATCCAGTCAAAACGTATTTTTGGTATTTTTTCAGCAATATTTGATTTTTTTTTTTGAAAGCAAATTAATCTAGCCTAAGAAAGCAAAAAATCTACTCGAAAAGGCAGTAAAAGAGAGAGAAAATACATACAAAAATCCTCCCCCAAGCTGAACGTGGCAATGTCCTCAATGCCGCAAGATGAACTATAGGACGATGCTCAAAGGATAAATTAACGTTAGTACTCTTCCGCTCGCTCACTCTCTAAAATGGAAAAAAAGAAAAAAAAAAAGAGATAAGAGAAAAAAAAAAAACTACGGGCTGCCTCCCGTACAGCGCTGGTTTATAAAGGTCCCGCACGACCATATTACCTCCTCAATCTCAAATCGGAGGGGCTTGGCAATGAGTGCCCCCCTCATCAAACATTTTCCTCCTGCAGCAATTTTGCTCAAGCATAGGAGACTTAACAGCATTGGTTAGTTTAAAAGTGACATTATCATCACCAACACTCAAAGTTAAAGACCCAGACTTGACATCTATAACAGCACCAGCTGTACACAAAAACGGCCTACCAAGAATAATAGGAATTTGGGCATCCTCCTCCATATCAAGCACCACAAAATCAACAGGAATATAAAACTTTCCCACCCTAACAGGGACGTCTTCTAAAACACCTAGAGGGTATTTTATAGAACGATCGGCCATTTGCAAAGTAATTTGAGTGCACTTAAGTGCTCCCATATTCAGTTTCTTATAAACAGATAGAGGCATGACAGACACAGAAGCACCTAAATCACACAATGCCTTATCTATAAATAACGCACCTACATGGCAAGGGATGGAAAAACTACCAGGATCCTTCAACTTAGGTGGGGTTCTATTTTGTAAAACAGCACTACACTCTTCAGTTAGAGCGACTCGATCTACCCCACCAAAGTCTTTCTTTTTAGTAATCATGTCTTTCAAAAACTTAGCATAAACAGGCACTTGAGAAATAAGTTCGAGAAAAGGAATTGTTACCTCAAGGTTCTTGACCATAGTCAAGAACTTACCAAGTTGTTGATCGACCTTCGACTTCTGCATCCTATGGGGAAAAGGTAGCCTTGGTGTAATAGGCGTTTCAGAAACCTTTTCCCTCCGCTTTCCTGTCTGATCTTCCTTAGCTAGTTCAACCTCAGACATCGAATTCTTCTCCGCTTCTTCCTCTACCACTTCTTTCTCCTTGCTAGGAGCATCATCATCAATGGGCATGGGAGGAGCATCATAAACAATCGCTACGAAGTGTAACGACATTGACGGTCTCCTTTGGGATGGGTTGTCCGGCGGATGACCCGGTTGCCTCCGTGCATTATTTTCCGCCACCCGAGCAAGTTGAGTCTCCAAATGCTTGGTGGTGTTCTTCACTCCTTGATGCTCTCCTCATGATTTTTCGCATAGAAACCATCATTTTCATTAGATCGTACATAGTAGGCTCTTGAGAGCCGTTATTATGAGGAGCTTCTTCGTGGATAGCCTTGGGGTGAAGGCCTATTGAAACCGGGAGGGGGTTCCGAGGAGCCCCTTGATAATATGGTGGTCTAGCAAAGCATGTTGTGGTGGGTTTTGATGTGGTGGTGGGTAGGAAGATTGTGGTGGAGGTTGAGGATTTTGAACATTGTTGTTCTTGTAGGGAAAAATTAGGATGTTCTCTCCAACCTGGGTTGTGTGTGTTAGAGTATGGGTTGTGTGGAGGTCTTTCTTTGAAAAACATTTGCATGCGCCCGCTTGATTCGGATCGAGGTTGATTGTAGCAACAATCATGACCAAAGTGGCCTTGAACACCACACACTTCACAAAAGGAAGAAGTAATAGGAGCCATGGAAGACATTGCATTAATACTCATAGGCGGAATAATAGGCGCAAAGATTTCAACGAGTCCATCTTCATGCTCAACTGGGCTACTTGTGAAGACAACAAGGCATATGCATCAACATCCAACTTTTTCTTTGTAATAGTCCTGGAAGAACTATGATCATTCTCTCGCTAAGTTGGCCAGAAAATTATATCCTTCATCCACCTCCTTATCTAAGAAGACTCCCCCGCAGATGAATCAACCGTACTCTTGATATGAGGTTGTAGACCATTGTAGAATGCTTGGGTGATGAACCACTTATCCAGATTGTGGTGTGGGCATTCTCTCTCGCAGATCCTTAAACCTATTCCATGCTTCCTTCAAGTGTTTCATCGAGTTCTTGTTGGAAGGTGGCAAGCTTGTGTCTTATTTCTCAGGTTTTGGTGGGAGGGTAGTACTCTTTCAGGAATGCTTCGAGATATAGCACTCCACTCGGTTTCATTAACATCATTCGGCCACTTCGTGCCCTTGTCCTTTAGTGAAAATTCAAAGACCATAACCTTCAACCGATCGGAGTGACCCCTTGGTGCTTAACGGCACGACAAAGTCGTTGAAACCGTTGTAAATGATTTGCGGGGTCTTCGGATGGATGGCCACCAAATTGATTCTCGCTGGATCATGTTGATGAGGCCGAGCTTGATTTCGAAGTTGGCGCTTGTATATCGGGCATAGTAGGACTCGTGGGAACATTGCCGGAGAAGGTACCCCATAAGATTTCAATGACTTAGGAGGCATGATTGGCTCAGAAGGACCTTCTGTGGATTTTCCTTGGTTAGCAGACTGCTTTTTCTTCTTTTGTTGCTTTTTGAGTTGCCGGATGGTTTTCTCAAGATCAGGATCAGTTGGAACTGGAGTACCTGTTCTCTTAGACCTGGGCATAAAAGAAACAAAGAAAAATGTGCGAGGAGATGGTCTCAATTGGAACTTGAAGTTCCAATGAGACAAAGCAAATAGTTCAAATAATTAATCGAAAAACTATAGAAACTAGCCGTCTCCCAGAACTGGCGCCAAAAACTTGATGGGTTTTAAAATATACCGCAAGTGCACGGTGTCCGTTTGGCGTAAACCGGCAAATACGGGTCGATCCACGGGGAGAGGAGTTCTACGATTTATGTTCAATTATCTAACTACTTCCAGAGAGGAAAAATAATTGAGGAATTAATAACTAAGCTAGAGTAAACTAGAACGCAGAAAAATGAGAATTTATCAAATAATTAAAAACCTAGGGCAATCGATCGGTCCACCATGCTTATACCAGCTTTAATCAATATAATATAGTTCAACAACACTTGGATTGAGGTTCGAATAAACGAAGTATTTCGCTAATCCTTGATCGAGCATTAACAACTCTTAGATTAACATATGCCAAGGTTCGGTCGCTCAACATAATCAAATCTACCTATTGTAACAAGCCTCTAATGAATATGATCTTTCGATTCTAATTCTTATTAGCTAAACATATCTCATGATATTGCGCAATTACATGAATTAAACAAGTATAACAAATCAATAGGAAATATTTTAATTCAATCCAATTATTGAAGAACATCAAACCACAATCAAAAAGGTATAAACATGGCTTCCCTCTCTAAACCCTAGAAATAGACTACTCACTCATTATAACAAAGAACTCAATAAACGGGATCAAAGTAAAAGAATTCATTAAATTAAAGAAAGTAAAGAAGAATACCGAATGATTGAAGAACAATGAAAAGGGAAATCGACAATCTATATAATCTTCCAATGTAAAAGTTCAACAAAAGTAGAGAGAATAAACTAAGTGTTTGGCCCTAAAAACGTAGAAAAATCGAGATATCCCCACCAAAATACTAAAAACCTATTTATACTAAATACAAAACCGGCTAAAAAACCCGAAAAATCGCGTCCGAGAGTCCGCCCGGTCGACCGGGCGAATCCGCCTTGGTCGGGCGACGGTGGTAGAGGAACTACGACGAACAAAGAAATCCGTCCGGTCAACCGGGCGAGCCCGCCTTGGCCGGGCGCGCAAGCGATTTTGGCTCCTTTTTCGCCCGGTTGACCGGGCTAACATGCCTTGCATCCTCGTGAAAATTTCATTTCGCCCGGTCGGGCGAAACCGCCCTGGCCGACCGGGGCGGGAAAACTGCGATTTTGCGTCAACTTGCGAAGGCCAGTATCTCTCAAACCAAAAGTCCGTTTGGGACGTGTGACCTATCGTTGGAAAGCCCTTCAAGTCTAGTTTCCAACCCAACTGGAATTTATTGATTATAAATTTCCTATCAAAAGTTATGATCAAAATAGTGAACATGTGTCAGTTTTGGCACTTCTTTCACTAACTCTTTGCTTCATTCTAACTCGAAATTGTCCCGAACGGATGCATTGTGATCCTTGTGCAAGCTATCTTCATCTTCATTGATTAATAGGATCGATCTTAGATAATCATAATCAATTTGCATCAAAATAACCTGAAAATCATCGAAACAGGCAAACGGGGAGTAGTAGAGCATAACTTACGTAATTCATCACATTATGCGCCGAAATGCTCTAAAAGGAGTTCTAAATGCAATCAAAATGCATCTAAAAACTAAATATAATTATGACATATCAGTCAGCCTCACGTTTTTTGACAAGAATGGTTGTAACATCTCTAGACTAATTTCTCTCTTATGATTCTTGCCCTTCTCATTACAACTTTGACGGTTGTTCAGCTCATTTTCTGAATGTTCTGAATTAATGGTGACCACTTGTCTATCGCGTAAATCACATTGGATGTTCTCGGTGAAAGAATTTGCCTCGTGTAAATTAGCATCTGATTCTACACTTGAGTCATCAACACAGGTTGCCGCATGATCGTTCCCTGAAGGCAATATTTCCAACAAGACATGTTGGTTGTCGTCTCTATTGGTTCATTTCTACATTAATATGAGAATTTTGTTTGGCCAATACATGAATACAATAATTACTCATATCTCTTACCAATCATGGAAACTCTATTAGACCGCATTGATGGGGTTTGCCTTTATGGCGTTATCAGACGAGTCTCGGAACCACAATATTACCAAGAACAAGAAACTAAATTTGAGATTAAAGTTTTCAATGTAAATGATGGCATATGAGTTATTAGAAGCTCGGACCTGCAGGATCATGAGCAGTAACACCTTTTAATGTCTGCTCACAGCAGTCCACGATCTCAGTGTCGGGAGCATTAGGTAGAGGTGGGTTCAATTGTGTATGTGCTAGAGGTGATCATGGGCCGGGCCGGGCCGGGTTTGAGCCGGGCCGAGCCAAAAAAAATTTGCCCATTGACCGGGCCGGGCCAGGCCCAAATCCGGGACAAAAAATTGTGCCCAAAGCCCGTTATTTCGGGCCGGGCCGAGCGGGCTTTTCGGGCCAAAAAATTAGACTAAAACTTCTATTTTGGCTTGTCCAAAGCCCGCCCAAAAAAAAAAAATTTCTACTGCCCAAGCCCGCCAAAAAACCGGGCCGGGCCGGGCTGGAGTTGATCAGCTCTAGTATGTGCTGGTATCTCCTTATTAATGACATTCTGTTCTGGTTCTTCTGAAAGTGCTTCATCAACTTCTAGAATGGAATCATCAATTCATACAAAAAAAATTTATTACTATTAACTCTTACAAATCACGGAAACTCTCTTAGAACCAATTTGTCACTATCATAGAGTCTTGGAAGCACAAAATCGCCAAAAATAAGAAACTAAATTTGAGATAAGAGAATTGTGATCTATACATGATGGCATATGAGTTATCAGAAGCTCCTACCTACAGGATTCTGAGGAATTTCTAGTATCTGCATATAATTGTCCCAAATCATAGTGTCGGTAGTAGCAGGTAGAGGTAGAGTCAGTTTATATGCTGATGTAATTACAGTGGTAGCAATCTGTTCTGTTTCTTTTGAAACTTGTATTCCTTGAGCCATCCCACATCCAATATACCCAAAATATTTTACTGAAATGAGATAAAGCAAGTAGTTTTTATTCCATGTTTATTGAAAACTGACCGTCAAAGCATGAAATTTTCTTAATTATGAACATCAACTCAACATTACTTTGACTAGCATAATAGATACTTTTACTAATTCGTAAAAGTTATTATCATATCTCTTACAAATCATGGAAACTCTATTAGACCGCATTGATCGGGTTTGCCTTTATGGCGTTATCAGACGAGTCTCGGAACCACAATATTACCAAGAACAAGACATTAAATTCGAGATTAAAGTTTTCAATGTAATTGATGGCATATGAGTTATTAGAAGCTCATACCTGCAGGATCGTGAGCAGTAACACCTTCTAATGTCTGCTCACGATATTCCACGATCTCAGGAGCATTAGGTACAGGTGGGTTCCGTTGTGTATGTGCTGGTATCTCCTTAGCAATGACATTCTGTTCTGGTTCTTCTGAAACTGTTTCATCAACTTCTAGAATGGAATCATTAATTCATACAATGAAAAATTCTATTGCAAATCTTGGAAGCACTATTAGAACCAATTTGTCACTATCAGATGAGTCTTGGAAGCACAAAATCACCAAAATAAGAAACTAAACTTGAGATAAGATAATTGCTCTATAAATGATGGTATATGAGTCATCAGAAGCTCGTACCTGCATGATTCTGGGTTCTAACACTTTCAAATGTCTCCACATCATAGTCCACAATCACAGTGTCAGGAGCATTAGGTAAAGGTGGGTTCCATTGTGTATGTGCTCGTATCTCCTTAGCAATGACATTCTGTTCTGGTTCTTCTGAAACTGCTTCATCAACTTCTAGAATGGAATCATTAATTCATACAATGAAAAATTCTATTGCAAATTTTAGAAACACCCTCAGAACCAATTTTTCACTATCAAATGAGTATTGGAAGCACAAAATCACCTTAATATGAAACTAAACATGATATAAGAGAATTGCTCTATAAATGATGGTATACGAGTCATCAGAAGCTCATACCTGCATGATTCTGGGCATTAACACTTTCAAATGTCTCCACATCATAGTCCACAATCACAGTGTCAGGAGCACTCGATAGAGGTGGGTTCCATTGTGTATGTGCTTGTATCTCCTTAGCAATGACATTGACATTCTGTTCTGGTCCTTCTGAAACTGCTTCATCAACTTCTAGAATGGAATCATTAACTCATACAATGAAAAATTCTATTGCAAATTTTAGAAACACTCTTAGAACCCATTTGTCACTATCAAATGAGTCTTGGAAGCACAAAATCACCAAAAAAGAAACTAAACTTAACATAAGAGAATTGATCTATAAATGATGGTATATGAGTCATCAGAAGCTCGTAAGTTGTACCTGCATGATTTTGGGTTTTAACACTTTCAAATGTCTCCACATCATAGTCCACAATCAAAGTGTCAGGAGCATTAGGTAGAGGTGGTTTCCATTGTGTATGTGCTCGTATCTCCTTAGCAATGACATTCTGTTCTGGTTCTTCTGAAACTGCTTCATCAACTTCTAGGATGGAATTTTTAATTAGAAACACTCTTAGAACCAATTTGTTACTATCAAATAAGTCTTGGAAGCACAAAATCACGTAAATAAGAAACTAAACTTGAGATAAGAGAATTGCTCTATAAATGATAGTATATGAGTCATCAAAAGCTCATACCTGCAGGATTCTGAGCATTAACACTTTCAATTATCCCCACATCATAGTCCACAATCACAGTGTCAGGAGCATTAGGTAGAGGTGGATTCCATTGTGTATGTGTTGGTATCTCCTTAGCAATGACATTATGTTCTGGTTCTTCTGAAACTATTTCATCAACTTCTAGAACGGAATCATTAATTCATACAATGAAAAATTCTATTGCAAATCTTGGAAACACTCTTAGAACCAATTTGTCACTATCAGATGAGTCTTGTAAGCACAAAATCACCAAAATAAGAAACTAAACTTGAGATTAGAGAAATGCTCTATAAATGATGGTATATAAGTCATCAAAAGCTCGAACCTGCAGGATGCTGAGGATTAACACTTTTAAATGTCTCCACATCATAGTCCACAATCACAGTGTCAGGAGCATTAGGTAGAGCTGGGTTCCATTGTGTATGTGTTGGTATCTCCTTAGTAATGACATTCTGTTCTGGTTCTTCTGAAACTGTTTCATCAACTTCTAGAATGGAATCACCAATTCATACAATAAAAAATTCTATTGCAAATCTTGGAAACACTTTTAGAACCAATTTGTCACCATGAGATGAGTCTTGAAAGCACACAATCACCAAAATAAGAAACTAAACTTGAGTTAAGAGAAATGCTCTATAAATGATGGTATATGAGTCATCAAAAGCTCATACCTGCAGGATTCTGAGCACTAACACTTTCAAATGTCTCCACATCATAGTCCACAATAACAGTGTCAGGAGCATTAGGTAGAGGTGGGTTCCATTGTGTATGTGTTGGTATCTCCTTAGTAATGACATTCTGTTCTGGTTCTTCTGAAACTGCTTCATCAACTTCTAGAATGGAATCTGTTTACACCAAATCAATTCATACAATAAGAAATTATCACTATTAACTCTTACAAACCTTGGAAACTCTCTTAGAACCAATTTGTCACTATCAAATAAGTCTTGGAATGCGAAAATAAACAAAAATAAGAAACTAAATTTGAGATAAGAGAATTTCTCTATAAATGATGGCATATGAGTTGTCAGAAGCTCGTACCTGCAGGATTTTGAGCAAGAACACCTTCTAATGTTTTATCATTACATTTCATATCGATGGGAGCATTAGGTAAAGATAGGTTCGTCTTCTCAGTAGGGGCGTTCTGTTCTGATTCTTCTGGAACTGCATCATCAACTTCCGGAGTAAAAATATGTTTGCACCAAATTGATTCAAACAATAAAGAGTTAAAACTACAGAATAGTCTCGGAAGCACAATAATTCCAAGAATTTACTTTAAAACGAATCGATACATACCCACAAGCTCTTTTGCAGCATCTACCTGCCTCAAGCTTTTTGACAAGAATGGTTGTATCATCTCTTGAGTAACTTCTTTTTCTTGTGTCTGTAAATTAGAATATGATTTCACAGCTAAGTCATCACCACAGGTTGCCGCGTGATCTTCTTTCCCTGAAGGCAAGATTTCCAACAAGGCATGTTAGTTGTTGTCCCTATTGGGATCTTTTCTGACATTAAAATGAGAATTTGTTGGCCTGAAAACTTGGTTTTCAGCCAATACATGAATACAATAAAAGTTATTACTAATAACTCTTTCAAATCATGGAAACTCTACTAGACCGCTTCGATGGGGTTTGCCATTATCAGACGAGTCTTGGAACCACAATATTACCAAGAACAAGAAACTAGATTTGAGATTGAAAATTTGCAATGTAAATGTTGGCATATGAGTTATTAGAAGCTCATACCTGCAGGATTGTGCGCAATAACACCTTCTTCTAATGTTTTATCATAACAGTTCATATTGTTGGGAGCATTAGGTAGAGATAGGTTCGTCTTCTCAGTAGGGGCGTTCTGTTCTGATTCTTCTGAAACTGCATCATCAACTTCCGGAATAAAAATATGTTTGCACCAAATTGATTCAAACAATAAAAAGTTATTACTTTTAACTCTTACAACTCTTGGAAACTCTCTTGGAAGCACAATAATTCCAAGAACGAGAAACAAAATTTGTGATAAAAGAACTGCAACGTAGAACTGCAACGTAAATAATAGCATATAAGTTATCGGAAGCTGATACCTGCAGGATTTTGAGCAATAACACCTTCTTCTATTGTCTTCTGAGCAACTACTTTCTCAACTTCTGAAGTGGAATCTGGTACAATAACATCACCTTCATTGCAGGTTGTTGAGGTTCCGTAACAAGGATCGTAATAACCCACGTGCTTGTAGTACACTTCATTTGTGTCATCAATGATGGACACCTTTTTTAAATTTTTCGGCAAGCTTCCCTGTCCGAAACACTTGGGGAGGATCACTTGTTGCAACTTGTGTAGCTTTGTGATGCTATCAGGAAGGGACTTAATTCTAGTACCGCTAATATCGAGGGTGCACAATTTAACCAACTTCTTTAGATCTGACGGCAATTCTTTGAGGCTGAAGCAATCTTTGAGTTGTAACTCTCTCAACTTGTGGAGTTTTGCTATGCTAGGGAGGAACTTGACCTTATAACATGTAACAGAGAGCGTCTCTAGGTTCAGACATTCATTGAGGCCATCATGGTCTTCTTCATCATCACAATATTCTTCGGAATGTAAGATTTCAAGGTGAAGTAGGCCAGTAGGATATGACTCGAAAGTGCAATCAGTAAGCTTGAGTTTGGCAAGATTCAATTCTTTTGGCAGTGAATTAAGGCCAAAACATAGATGGAGTTCCAAAGTATTCAGGTTAGGTAGCTTTTTCATGCTATTAGGGAGTGACTCAATATTCTGAAATCGTAAAGAGAGACGTTTAAGGTTAACTAGCACATTCATATATGCTGGCAATTCTATTTGAATCAATTCTAAAGTCTCCAAGTTGGAAAGCTTGCTCAGACTCTCAGAGAGGGACTCAATGTCACAATCCTCAAGAGAGAGATATCTAGGCCCTGTGACTCTGTAAGGGATGTAATCAGAGTCTTGACAACCAGAAATATAGAGGTGGGTTAGCTCTTGTAGCGTCCATATCGAATGCACTATGAACGGAACTTGTTGCAAATCCAAAATCCGAACCGATACACATGAAATGATGTTAATGTATGACTCAAATTTCCCCTTCCATAGGAGATAACCAGGAGGATAAATTCTAAAGAGATTATGAGCGGCTTCCAGTGTCAGTTCTATGATAGTAAGAGGGAGAGAAGCTCAATTAATAAAATTAGAGAAACAAGATAAAGCAAGAAAGAGAATTGCAATAATTACAGGTAGTTGTGCTTCCTCCATCCCAAAATAGTTTGAAAACTATCTATGCTATTGTCAAAACAAAAAAAAAAAGTTTAACCACTTCTTTTTAATATTTAGGCATGGTTCAACCAATTATTAGTTATTTTTCAATCTTTACTTTTGGATCCAATATCTAATAAGTGTTCAACTCAACCTATTATGAGATGGAGTATTTGGCGTAAAGGAGTAATACTGGAAACACTTACTGTAGTCAACAATCGGAATAGGAAAACATATCTCTGTTTTAAGTTGTTTCCAGGTCCTCCGTACGTGGTTTTTCTTAACAGAAACGATGAGGGAATCTTTCAAATGAAGTGGCAATGTTTCGAGTCTGAAATGGGTGGGCAAGAATAGGAATTGCAGTTCTCTTAGCTTTGTGATGCTCCAAGGAAGCCATTTGATTGTAGAATCTGAAATATCGAGAAGCAACAATCCGGGCAACTCACGCAAATCCGTTGGGAATTTATCATCTTTAATGTATAATTGTTGTAAGCTTCGCAGTCCTGGTTTGCCAGATAGGAGCCTGATGTCGGAACGATCAAGTAGAGACAGTCTTTGAAGGTTGATGTTGGGAAGGAAGTGTATGTAGCAATGGCGAAGCTGGAGGTTTAAGACATTTAAATTTACTGGCAGTTCTGTGAGGCATTTACATCCAGTAATACGTAAAGTTTCCAACTTGTATAGATTTTCCATGCTATTAGAAAGGGACTTGATACGCTCGCAACCAGAAAGGGTAAAATGGGTAAGACTCTCCAACTGTCCCAAATTTGCTGGCAAATCTGTGATAGATCTGCAATCAGAGAGGGTAAGATGGGTAAGGCTCTGCAACTGTCCCAAATTTGCTGGCAATTCTATGAGATCATCAACAGTTGAGACTTTTAAAGATGTTAGTGTGGATAGAGTTGCAATGTAATTAGGAAGGGACTTGATGTTCCAGCAATCAGAAAGAGAGAGTTGTTGAATGCTCGCTAAGTGGCCCAAATTTGCCGGTATTTCTTTCAGTTCACAATTTGCAAAATCTAAGTTTACCAACTTGCATAGCCTTTTGACGGTGTCAGGCAGATAGAGGAGTTCAGCCCCCTGGATAATCAGGCGAGTGAGCTCTGTGAGCTCCCCAATGGAATCTGGTATTTTAACACGTACCGTTTCCCAACCACCTGTACACAACTTCAAGGTTCGCACTGACATAAGAGAATCAGTGTTAAAGCTAATCCATATCCCTACATCCCACTTCTCCACATTCAATACCAGGGAACCCTTCGAATCTATGCAAGGATACTCTGCCATTTCCCCTTATTTCCTACCAGGAGAAACTTCAACAAGAACAAGTGGCTACTTCAATTATTATCTTTATTTGTTGACCGTTGTGAAATGGGGAAAAACACAGAGCTAAATATTTTTGCAGCTTTGGGTTTGATGATAACCAGCCAACCAAGTAATTTATACTCACCAAAAGAACTTCATATGTTCATATACAAACAAGTCAATGACATGACACAGAGCTTTCCCACCACTTTCGTGGAAATATCATAACTGTCCTACTTTCAAAGTTGAACCTGAACCCAGCAACCCCAGGAGGCCAAGACCCCAAATCAAACTCAACGTCAACTTTATCCCACTTGTTTCACTAAATTTGACTTTGTCTATTTATTAAAAATTCAACATTTTAACTTACACACTTCACTATTTTATTTAAGAATAAAAGTTAGCCTAATTGATTAGAGGTTCTACTCCTACCCTTGTGATAAGGATTTAATTTTTGACCCTTATAAAGCCGGATTTCCCATTTCCCCCAAACTTGTGCAAGAAATATTCATCTTACCTTATAAAGAAAAACAATTCACTACTTTATTCTCATCAAATCTTTGACCAAACATATTCAAAACAATGTTATTACTTATTATGTAATGTAATCTATATTGATATATATTTTCATAATATTAAAAATTAACTTTTAAATTTTTTTAATAATATTAGTAGTCAAAGTTGTGTTTTTACAAGTTTGCAACACATTGTAGAGCTAAATTCTTTTCCTAACAAAGTAACAATGATTTGGGGATATATTTATAGCTTTAACATGTATAAGGTCAACAACACCACCTTGGATTCATTGCTTCTTTATCTAGTGAAAATGTGGTCAAATAGAGTTTCTAATTTAGCAATAATACACATCCTTCAATTAGATAGCCCAAGTCCACGTGAGTGCATTCATCATACACTCGGGTGTACCATGTGCATGGTACATCCAAGGGTATATTTTGCTCAGTTGGAGCTCTACTTATTATATGCTCATTTGGAGGTTTCAAATGAGCAATAAGTAGAAAAATAGCCTTGAGTGTACCATGCCATGGTACACCTAGGTGTATAATAAAAATTCCCAATCCACCTTGGCTGCCATTCATACTCCAATTTTGATGATATCTTGGTCTCTTAATTAATTATATAAAAAAAAAAAGACTCGGGTGGATTTTTTTTATAAACATTCTACTAGACAGCAAGAAGTTTTTATTCCAAATTGGAAAATTTACGAACATCTAACTACGAGACAATCAATCTTCACTAGCATATATAAAAGATATTTTTACTAATTCATAAATTGGAAAACAATTGCTATTTCCTTAAGATAATTTTCACCACAACAAATAATGATTTACCAAATTGGAATGATGCATGGGGAGTTGAATTAGTGGGAAGTTAGTTAAAAAAATGTATGGAAATAAGATTAATAAATTTTGGCACATTTGCTAAATAAAAGAAAAAATCAATGGGATAATTTAACCAAAAAAGAATAAAATAGAATTAATATGCGAAGGACTTTTAAGAACACCACAAACAACAAGAACAAAATTGAATGAAGAGAGTATAAAAAATTAAATAAAAAGGGTACCATTCTTCTGTCCAATCACAATCCACCACCTCTCTCTCTCCTCTGACTTCTGCTTGACTACTGGGACCCACCAACACATTATCATCTTCTTCATTCTTCTTTTCATTTTTTCCCGCAGATGATATTTAAAACAGCAACATTATCTGCTGCAATTGCCTGAGATTATGTGGAAGATGATGATGATTTGGGTTTGTGTTTTGAGTGTTTAAGATGGTTATGAAGGTGGGAGTAATTTGATGGGTTTTGTGAGACATTAAGTATTGGGTTTTTTCTGGTGGTTTTAGTGTTTGTACTGAGAAATAAGGTTTTAAAGGGTGGGTTATATGGAAGAATTGCTTGTAAAATTGCCATTTTTTTGTTGGGGGATTTTACCAAAGTACGTGGGATTTGGGAAGTTGTTGTACTCATGTTTATTATTGACCATAACTTGTGAAGTATAGTGTTAGAAACTGGTGTTTATTGTGTTGGACTGTTCCTAAGTATTGATAGCCTAGCTTCATCTCTAAAGATAAATACGAAACACTTGGACCTTAATCTCAAAGTAGCAAACTTTACAAAATCAGATCATTCTTGGGATATTGCCCTCCTTCATCAATTTTTACCAGATAATCTCATTTCTAAAATTAAAGGTATTCCTCTCCCTTGTAACAATATAGAAGATACCCCGGCGTGGGGGCCAACACCGTCGGGTAATTTCTCAATAAAATCAGCTAACTGGTTAGCGCATAATATTCCGGAATCTCCCGTCATGTGCTTTCAAATGGATTTGGAAGCTTGATATTCCCCCCAAGATACAAATTTTTCTATGGCAAATCTGCCATAATAGTCTTGGTGTCAGACATGTACTTCATAAACGACAAATCATTCCTATAGATCAATGCCTGAATTGTAATCAACATAGTGAAGCGCTAGATCATCTGTTTCGAAATTGTCATAAGGCTACTATGCTATGGCTAACCATAGAGTGGCTTCAGTTGACTTCACATAATCCCTCTTCTACGTTTTTGTCTCTTCTAGACAAATTTAAAAACCAAAAAAGCATATCTAAAATTATTTTCATACTTTGGAGCCTGTGGAAAGAAAGAAATGTCGTTATTTTTTCCAAAGATTCATGGTGTTTTCAGAGAGTTCTGCATAGAGGTAAATTTTATCATCTCAAATGGACTACCAGGTCCCTTATTGATAGTATTCATTCTCAAGGTTCTCCCTTAAAGGGAGCACTACCCCCTTCCCCTTCTCCCCACTCCTCATCCATCCTCATTTCATGGATCCCACCTCCACCCAACTTCCTCAAACTCAATTTCAATGGCTCGGTTAAAAACGATTTAGCGGCTGCTGGGTTCATCATCAGGTTTCATACCGGTCAAGCCCTTCATGCCAAGATTTCAACCTTGGTTCAACCCCGGTCTTTGTGGCTGAAGCCTCGACTCTTCATATAGGCATTTTATTCGCAACACGGCTTAATATCAACAATCTTCAAATTGAAGGTGACAACCTCATCGTAATTAATGCAATTAATGGTATTTGGAAAGCTCCATGGCAAATCCAAGTTATTATTCGAGACATCCAACTGCTCCTGCAGCAAGTCAACTCCTGGCAAATCTCCCATGTTTTCGGGAAGCAAACAAAGCAGTCGATTGGGTTACAAATGCTGGTCATCTTGTAGATTCCTCTTTTACTATAGATCTTTGTAATGCTCCAGCTATTTCTAGAATCCTTGTAACAGATGCATTAAGTATTCCCCTTGAACGAAGGGTCTTCTAATGCTTTTTTTTTCTTGTCATATAAAAGAAGTATTGATTATAAATACATATACGATCTTGCTAACAGGTGTTCGATCGAGATAGCTGGATAAATAACTTATTTTAACACAAAAGACGTTTATTTTAAAAGTGTAATATAAATATATAAATTATGGAGTAGGACTTAAAAGTCCAATTTTTTTTTTCAAAGGAATTAGTTGTGGCTCAAGCACATATTCTATATTTATAATGGATGTAAAATGTTGTATCAATTTAATAGTGTTAATTTGGTGTGAAAAGGAAATCTACATTTCCTCCCTATTTTTAAGTTTTAACCTTCCACTTTCTTTCCTCCCAAGTCCTATCATGTATCCTCATTCCTCCCCTTTTCATTTCAGTTCTCATTTTTCTCTTATTTTTTCACACAAGGAATCAAACGTAAGAACACTATACCAAAATTATGTTTTATCATGGAACATATTTTACAATAAAAATATTTTACATTCAACCAAACAGATAGCTCGGAATTCCACTCCGAATCCAGGGCTTTGCACAAGGTCTGAATCCTCGTCCCAATAATAATTCGGGATTTCTCTCTTGTGGTGGCAGTGGACTTTTAGGTCTGTTGCCTTGGTTGTTAAGCCTTGTAAGTTGTACCCAGACCCTGTGTTGGTGTGCCCGACAGGCTAGTAGCTTAGGAAGGGTTGGTTTTTTGGTCAATTATCTCTGCTAATAATAAAAAAAAAAGGTTTAAAAATGTAATTGTTTTCCATCGCTGGAAAGAATTATTTAGAAACTATTGTTTATTAATGAAATCTGATCCCGTGCAAATGTTGCTTCAAACATTATAAAACTTCACTCCTCAAAAAAACATTATAAATTCACACAAAAAAAACCTAACAAATATCTCTCTCCAGTATCTAAACATGACATTATGTTTTTTCAAGGATTAATAACTTAACAACACTCCTCCCGGATGATCTCGAGAGACGTAGGGGTTCATGTAACTTAGAGATTTCATTCAGTAGTATCAAATCTCCATCTTCATCCTCATACTTTATCTTAATCTTGCTAACATCAAGTTGTTCTAGCTGCTTGCCTACTTCTTCCTTGAGTTGCTCCATACTTGAAGTTAAAGAGAAATCAAATTTCACTATATCATCTTTATAAATAGCCTTCACAGTGAACGTGCTTGAACTTTCATTTCGTCGTACAGAATTTGGCGATGCACACTCGTTTGCACCATCGGTATGCTCAGGGGCAAGCTGGTTTATAGGATTCACCAAATTATGTTGTGAGGAGTTATTTTCTAAGGGTGATTTACCATTGTTTTTGGTACTCTTTCTGTTAAGATTTTGTTTCCCTTTTTTGCTTGACGGCCACACCATTTCCAAGTCCTCCTTGAGTCTTCGCTTCAGTGTAGATCTCCCAACTAAAAAATTTCAAATAAATATAGAAATGAGATAAAATCAAGAAGTTTTTGTTCCATGCTTGTAGAAAAGCGACAGCAAAAGCACGAAATTTTCCTAATTATGAACATCTAACTCAACATTACTCTTGACTAGCATAGAAGATACTTTTCTAATTCATAAATTGGAAAACAAATACTTTTTTCTTGAAGTAATCTTTACCCCAACAAATAATACTCATACATAAGCACCAGGAAAAATTCTTATGCCATTTGTCACCAAACTTCAGAACCTGGATTCCGATTGCCTATAATATTCTTCCTTTTCTTTATGTCATACTGGCAATAGGTATATATGCCTAGCATCATAGATTAAGAATTCTATTGCAGAAATTCAGTAAGAAAATACTTTGCTAAGAACGGATAAATACCTTTAAGCCCTTTTGCAGCATCTACCAGACTCTTCTTTCCTAACAAGTATGGTTGTATCATCTCTTTAGTAATTACTATCCTTTGTGTCTTTCCCTTATCATTACCACTTCGATGCTTCTCGTTTAGCTGATGTTATGACAGATGTGAGAAAGAACAAATATTGAATGCAAAATTGAGAATAATCACGCACAGATTTAACGTGGTTCACCAATGGATTTTTGGCTACGTCCACGGACAGAGAGAGAACTGATTTATTGATCTTAGAGGAAAAACAGATTACAGATGTGTTATGAACTAATCCCGTCGCATTCACGAAATTAGGGTAAAAAACCTATTTATAAACAAATCCGAAAACGCGTGTCCGTGTTTCCCGCAACCACGCCAAACCACGACTACCGCGAGTCGCGGCGCCGACCGCGAGTCGCGGCGCCTGGCGCGAGTCGCGGTGCCAGACGCGACTCGCGGTCAGCTCTCGGCATCTTGCCGCGAGTCGACCCTCCTCCCGCGAATCGCCCTTTTGTAGATAGCTCGACATAACACGATTCAAGGCATTATTCCTAACAAACTCCACCTTGACTTGAATCCTCTCACAACGAACCAGACAAGCAGATTAACCAGAAGACCAGATGACATATGCATTAAACATAATGCCCAGATGCATTGAACACAATACACAGATTCTCCCTGCAACCAGATTTGCCCCGAAAGACAACCAGAAATACATTTGTCTCTGAAAGACAACCAGAACCAGATTTTTCCCTGAAGAATACCAGACTAGCCCCTCAGGACCCAGACCAGATTAGCCCCTAAGGCCCCAGACTTGCCCCCCCAAAGGGCAACTAACAATCACAACCAGCTTGTAAGTTCAAGCAACCTTGAAACTTACCCTGTGGAACCTGATTCGAACAGATTTGTTCCTTATACTCTTTTCTAGCACAAGTAACACCTTCCTTGGACGGCCCAAAAATATTCACCTCTCCGACATACAGTGCAAAACCCACCATGTCTTCACAACCGTCCCTTTGGGGAGAGTTCCCAAAACTTACATGCCGACCAAGAGCCAAATTTGGTCGACCCGATTTTGACGACGAAGAACACGGAATTTCAGATTCGGATTGTGAGTGTTGACGATTTCTCCCCGACGTGAACCACCACTCCAACCTAGAGTGCCTCTGTGCTCCACCTGTTTCTCAACACTACCACAAACAGCCAATGTAACAACTCCAGACTCAGATAACGTAGACCCTTGCAACACATACAATGTCTCCCGTTTAACCCCTTTCAGGATCATCTTCGAACCCCTGTAGACATACAACCCTCCACCCTCACCTTTGAAACTGAACCCTTTCTTGTCTAACGAGACTAAGTGAAATCGATTCTTTGTGACTGTGGAACATGCCTAACATCATTCAAAGTACGAGACTTTGCCATCACATGTCCTAATTCGATGGACCCTATACCAACCGTCTTGCGGACCTTCTTGTTGGCCATAGTAACACTTCCATCAACCTGCTTATAGTTCATAAACCACTCCCTGCGCGAACACATATGACAAGACGCTCCGAATCTAAAACCCACACATCACCGCAATGTGTTTGTTCATTAGCAACTAAAGCAATATCATCATCGGACGGAAATTTTTGCTGCAACTGACGGCAGTAACCGCACCGCATTCATCGGACCCAGATTTATTTCTCTTTTTAGGACATTCCCTTTTCCAATGCCCCGTTTCCTTACGATAATTACAGACATCACTAGATTTAGGACCCCTAGAAGACGGTTTCTGGATTTTCTCCCCGAATTCCCCATCCCATTACCACTGGCTACTAATCCCGGCATCGATCGACCGTACTGTACCGGACGCCTTATGACGAATCTCCCTAGTATGAAGTGCGAGATCTTACTTCTTCTAAAGACAGACTATCTTTCCCAACAATAAAAGAATCCACAAAATTCTCATACGACGAAGGCAAAGATACTAACGAAATTAAAGCGGCATCCTCATCATCTACTTTAACATCAATATTACGAAGATCTAGTAAGATAGTATTCGGTTTATCTAGATGATCCCTCGAGACATACCTTCTCGCATACGCAAGGGCGAACGACGTTGCTTCAAAAGCAACTTGTTGGTTAGGGATTTTGTCATATACAAACTCTCCAACTTCAACCACGCACTGCCAGCGAGCTTTCTCGCTCCGCGACTTCGGTAATTATGTCGTCGAAAGACACAACATAATCGTTGAATGCGCCTTCTCCTCCCGAACGATCATCGCAGCGAGAATCGAATCCGTTGACTTCTTTGCCAACGGTGCCTACAACCCTTGTTGCTTCGGTAAAGCCCGCATCTTGATCCGCCACGAGACTAAAACTATTTCTCCCGGTGAATTTATCAATTTTCACATTCATCCCGGACATCTTTCTCACCCTGGATCGAACACAAAGCTCTTGATACCAATTTGTTATGACAGATGTGAGAAAGAACAAATATTGAATGCAAAATTGAGAATAATCACGCACGCATTTAACGTGGTTCACCAATGGATTTTTGGCTACGTCCACGGACGAGAGAGAACCGATTTATTGATCTTAGAGGAAAAAGCAGATTACGGATGTGTTATGAACTAATCCCGTCGCATTCACGAAATTAGGGTAAAAACCTATTTATAAACAAATCCAAAACGCGTGTCCGTGTTTCCCGCAACCACGCCAAACCACGACTACCGCGAGTCGCGGCGGCCGACCGCGAGTCGCGGCGCCCGGCGCGAGTCGCGGTGCCGAGCGCGACTCGCGGTCAGCTCTCGGCATCTTGCCGCGAGTCGACCCTCCTCCCGCGAATCGCCCTTTTGTAGATAGCTCGACATAACACGATTCAAGGCATTATTCCTAACAGCTGATTTTCTGAAACATGAGGATTATTCCCATCTTCACATTCTGAATTAATGGTGTTCACTTGTCCATTGCGTAAATCAAGTTGGATGTTCTCGGTGAAAGAATTAGCCCCGTGTGAATTAGCATCCGATTCTACACTTGAGTCATCAACACGAGGTTGCCGCATGATCTTCTTTCCCCTGAAGGCAAGATTTCCAACAAGGCATGTTAGTTGTTGTACGAATTCGGTTCTTTTCTCACATTAATATGAGAATATGTTTGCAGAAAACTTAGATTTCAAGCCAATACATGAATACAATAGAAGTTATTAATAATAACTCATACAAATCATGGAAACTCTATTAGACCACATTGATGGGGTTTGCCATTTATCAGACGAGTCTTGGAACCACACAGTTACAAGAACAAGACACTGAATTTGAGATTAAAAAAATTACAATGTGAATGATGGCATATGAGTTATATCAGTTATTAGAAGCTCATACCTGCAGGATTCGGAGCAATAACACCTTCTTCTGATGTGTGCTCATAATAATCCATAGCATTGGGAGCATTAAGTAGAGATAGGTTCAGTTCTCTATGTGATGATGTCACCCGAGCAATGGCCTTCCGTTCCGATTCTTACGAAACTGCTTCATCAATTTTTGGAATAGAATCTGTGTGCACCAAATCAATTAATACGATAAAAAGTGTTGGTTTCATTTCCAACATAATGGAATGACATTTTTGACATCGTCCCACATTCAAAGAATAAGGAGTTGACATAAAAAATAGAATTTGTTCGCTTAAAACTAGCCAATACATGATTACAGTAAAAGTTACTACTAATAACTCCAAATCATGGAAACTCTATTCAATGGCATTGATGAGGATTGCCATTTATCACATGAGTCACAGAACCACAAATTACCAAGGACAAGTCACTAATTTTCAGATTAAAAAAATTGCAATGTAAAAAATGGCATCTGAGTTATTAGAAGCTCATACCTACAGGATTATCAGCAATAACACCTTCTAATGTCTGCCCATAATCGTCCCTAGCGTTGGGAGCATTAGATAGAGATAGGTTCAGTCGTGCATGGGATGATGTCTTCTGAGCAATTTCCATAGTGGAATCTGTTTGCACCAAATCAATTCATACAATAAAAAGGGTTGGAGTTAGTTTCCAACATAATGGATTGACATTTATGCCATTGTCCACATTGGAAGAATAAGGAGTTCACATTAAAATAAGAATCTGTTTGCACAAAAACTAGCCAATCCATGAATACAATAAAAGTTATTACTATTAACTCCTACAAATCATGGAAAACTCTATTAGACCGCATTCATGGGGTTTACCATTTTCAGATGAGTCTTGGAACCACACATTACCAAGAGATAAAAGAAATTGCAATGCAAATGATGGTATATGAATTATTAGAAGCTCATACCTGCAGGATTCTCAGCAATAACACCTTCTTCAAATGTCTGCTCATAACAGTCCATATTGTTTGGAGCATTAAGTAGAGATAGGTTCAATTGTCTATGTGTTGATGTCTTCTGAGTAATGGCATTCTGTTCTGATTCTTTTGAAACTTCTTCATCAATTTCTGGAATCGAATCTGTTTGCACAAAATTAATTCATACGACAACAGGTGTTGGAGTTATTTCCAACATAATGGAATGGCATTTATGCCATTGTCCCACATTGGAAGAATAAGGAGTTGACATTAAAATGAGACTTTTTTTTTGGGCCCCCTCTCGGGAACCCGTGGTAAGATGAATTTTCTCTGGTGCCCCTCGCACAAGGCCACTCACCCGAGGCCCAGCAAGCCCCAAACCCCCCCCCCCCCCAAGCCATACCATTGGACCCAAGGGTCCTTGGTAACATGAGACTATGTTTGCTTAAAACTAGCCAATACATGAATACAACAAAAGTTATTACTAGTAAGTAATTACTCTTACAAATAATGGAAATTTTATTAGACAACATTGATGGGATTTGCCATTTTCAGACAAGTCTTGGAACCACACGTTACCAAGAACAAGACACTAAATTTGAGATAACAAAATTGCAATGTAGATTATGGAATATGCGTTATTCAAAGTTCATACCTATAGGATTCTGAGCAATGACACCTTCTTCTAATGTCTGCTCATAACAGTCCATATCGTTTGGAGCATTAGGTAGAGATAGGTTCGTCTTCTCGGGAGGGGGGATTACGTTACGATTCTTCCGGAACCACTTCATCAACTTACGGAATAAAAATGTGTTTGCACCAAATCAAATCATACAATAGAAAGTTATTACTATTAACTCATACAAATTTTGGAAACTCTCTCAAACCAATTTATCACTAATCACTATCAGATGAGTCTTGGAAGCACAAAATCACCAAAAATAAGATACTATAATTGAGATAACAAAAAAGCTCCTAATGATGTCATATGAGTTATTAGAAGCTCGTACCTGCAGATTTCTGAGCATTAACACTTTCTAATATCTCCACATCATAGTCCACAATCACAATGTCGGGACCATTAGATAGAGGTAGGTTCAATGGTCTATGTGCTAGTATCTTCTTAGCAATGACATTACGTTCCGGTTCTTCCGAAACAGCCTTCATCAACTTCTAGAATGAAATCTGTTGGCACCAAATCAATTCATACAATAAATTGTTATTACTATTAACTCTTACAAATCTTGGAAACTCTCTTGGACCCAATATTCCACTATAGACGAGTCCTAGAAGCACAATAATTTGAAGAACGAGAAACTAAATTTAAGATAAAAGAATTGCAATGTAAATGATGGCATATAAGTTATTGGAAGCTTGTACCTGCAGGATTCTGAGCAACAACACCTTCTAATGGCTTCCCAGCAACTACTTCATCACTTACTGGAATGGGATTTGGCGCTATATCATTGCCTTCATTGCAGGTTTCCATTGAGGTTCCATAACGAGGATAATAGTAACCCATGTATTTGTAGTATGTTCCATTTGTGTCATCGGTGATGGACACTGTTTTAAATTCCCGGCAAGCTTTCTCGTTTGAAACACTTGGGAAGGATCAACTGTTGAAAATTGTGTAGCTCTGTGATGCTATCAGGGAGGGACTGAATTCTAGTACCGCTAATATTGAGGGTGCACAATTTAACCAACTCAGCCACATTTGACGGCAATTCTTTGAGGCTGAAACAATCTTTGAGTTGTAACTCTCTTAAGTTGCGGAGTTTTGCTATGCTAGGAAGGTACTCAACCTCATAACATGTAATAGAGAGCGTCTCTAGGTTAACCAACTGAATCAAACATTCATCAAGGCTATCATGATTATCTCTATAATGACGGAATCTTTTGGAATGTATGACTTCTAGGTGAAGTAGGCCAGCAGGAAGTGACTTGAAAGTGCAATCACCATACTTGAGTTTGGCAAGTTTCAAATTTTCTGGCAGAGAATTGAGGCTAAAACATTTATAGAGTTCCAAAGTATTCAAGTTGGGTAGCTTTTCCAAGCTATTAGGGAGTGACGTTAGTTTGCTAGATCGTAGAGAAAGATGTTTAAGATTAACTAGCATTTCCATATTTGCTTGGCAATTCTTTTCAATCGGTTCTAAAGTCTCTAAGCTCGAAAGCGTATCGAGAATCTTAGAGAGGAACCGAATGTCACAAACGTCAAGAGAGAGATATCCGGGCCTTGTGACTTCTTCGGGGAAGTTATGAAAGAATTTACAATGAGAAATATAGAGGTGGCTTAGCTCTTCTAGCTTCCATATGAAATGTTCTATGTCTGGTTCCAAATTCAAAATTTGGACCGGTGGTTTGTAAAAATTATATGATGATGGCTTAATTTCCACCACATATGGGACATAACTAGGATCAGGAGATACAAAAGAGTGACACTGAGCTGCTTCCATTGCCAGTCCTGCCATAGGAAGACAGAGAGAGAAGCTCAATTAATAAAATAAGAGAACATAAGTAAGACGACTTGCACCAAAAAAACAATGTAAGACGAGAATTCCCGGTGCTCTCTCCATCACAAAATAGTTAAAACACTTTCCTTTTTCGTCCCCTCACAATAGTTTGACCATTTTCTTTTACTTTGAGTCCGTTAAACAATTAAAAATTAGATATCTAACTCAAAACTCGTTAACATTATCCTTGGGCAACAAGGCAACAAGCCAACAACTATATTTACACAATTACCATTAAAATTCTTTCATATCTAAAACAATGACATTAAAAAAATATATTAATTACATGAGGGTAATTTAGACATTTCTGGAGAACACCAAAGTCCTCGTATCTTCCCTTATAGAAGAGATAATAGAGATTATTCTAAGGGATTAATGGTAATAATACAGCTTTTATTATAGTGAGTTTTTTTTATTCTTTTGTAGTGTCCCCCTAACTTCCTTTATAAAATAAAGAATTAGAGATGTTTCTCCTTTACTTTGGAGTTTGGCGCAATCTTACCAACACTTTATTACTTTTTTTTTTTTAATCTTTTGGATCCTATATCTCTTCTCATTCTCAGTCCTTATTAGAAAAATTAAGTTAAAATAATATCTAATAAGTTCACATAAGTTCGCAAAGATAAGGTTAACATTCACACAAAATCAGACCGAGTAAGTACAAATAAGGTCTAATAAAGACTAATAAGATCCAATAAGTTTAGATAAGTTCAGTAAGTTCAAATAAGTTCAAATAAGTTGAATAGAACAATCCCTTAGAGTAAATAAGTAAACCTCAAAAAACTTACCGTACTCAACAGGAGGAAAAGGAAAATATATCTCTGTTTTGAGTTGTTTCCAGTTTCTTCGTACGTGCTTTCCCTTAACAGAAACGATGAGGGAATCATTCAAATGAGGTGGCAATGTTTGGAGTCTGAAACTGGTGGGTAAGAATAGAAATTGCAGTTCTCTTAGCTTTGTGATGCTCCAAGAAAGCCATTTGATAGTAGAACCCGAAATATCGAGCAGCATTAATCCAGGCAACTCATGCAAATCCGTCGGGAAATGATCACCTTCAAGGTATAATTGTTGTAAGCTTCGCAGTCTTAGTTTGATAGGTAGTAGTATCTTGGTCGGGAAAGGATGAAATATAGAGAGTCTTTGAAGGTTAATGTTGGGAAGGAAGCGAATGTAGCAATGGTCAAGCTCGAGATTTAACACATTTAAATTTACTGGCAGTTCTATGAGGGATTCACATCCAGCAATACTTAAAGTTTCCAACTTGTATAGATTTTCCATGCTATTTGGAAGAGACTTGATGCATTTATTCCACTCAAGAGAAAGATATGTAAGACTCTCCAACTGTCCCAAACTTGCTGGCAATTCTGTGATACCATCACAATGATGAAAGGTAAGACGAGTAAGGCTCTTCAACTGTCCCAAATTTGCTGGTAATTCTGTGAGGGACTCACACGATTCGACATTTAAAGATGTTAGCGTGGACAGAGTTGCAATGCTATTAGGAAGGGACTTGATGTTGCGGCAACGATCAAGAGAGAGTCGTTGAAGGCTCGGTAACATGCCTAAATTCGCCGGCATTTCTTTGAATTCACAATAACGGAAGCCTATGTGTATCAACTTGGGTAGTCTTTTGACGGTGTTAGGCAGGTAGAGGAGTTCAACCCCTTCGATAAACAGGCGGGTGAGCTCTGTGAGCTTCTCAATGGAATCTGGTATCCTTATATCCCTACGGTCCTTACCCCATAAACTCTGTGCATTCAACTCCAACCTCTGCACTGACAGAAGAGAATCAGTGTTATCTTCAATCCATGATCTTACATCCCAATTCTCGACATTCAATCCCAGGGAACCGTTTGAATCTACGCGAGGATACTCCTCCTCCTCCTCCTCCACTATCATCATCATTGATAGTGGCTACTTCAATTATTATCTTTATATGTTGTGATTTGTGAAATGGGGGAAAACAGAGCTATAATATTTGCAGCTTTTGGCTTGATGACACTTACAGCCAATTAAATTGACGAGTATATTTATAGGAGAAAAAATATGTGCCACCGGCCACCACTTTCTTCGAAACATAAAAAATTAAACTTGAACCTGAACCCCACAACCCACCACTTTCCTCCAAAAATAAAATAAAATAAAATCTTGAACCTGAACCCCACAACTACTGAACCCCAAATTAACCTCAACCTTAACTCTATGCTACTTATTTTACTAAATTTTACTTCATTTATTAAAAAATTGCAACCCTCTAAACTTACACTATTCACTACTTTATTTTAATCATATCTTTAACTTAACGTATTCAGACCAATGTTATTAGGTAATGAGTTCTACTTCCTCCGTCTCAAAATATAGCTTTTGTATCTATATTTTTTTATGGGAATTAAGGTAAGTAGAATCTAAGAGGGAAAATAAAGATATATTTTTTTATTTAAATAAATATTGTATGGAAAAAAATGATTTTAGGACATAAATATTGTATGAAAGAGCCTTAAATGTAACCCTTGGGTTGATGGGGACATAAATTATGGGGACACGATTTTTCTAGGCAAATTATAGAAACATATGAAACTAAATATAAAACCAAAAACTATATTTTGGGATACCCAAAATGAAAACAGAAACTATATTTTGGAACGGACGGAGTATATTAATGTATATTTTCATAATTTTAACTCTCTATGCTTTTTACTAAAAAGTAATTAATATTAGGGTTTTTTCTACGTTATACATTGTGCTTTTTCATTTTCTACGGTGTACTCCAACCTTTTTTAAATTGTATACAGTACCCTTAAACTTAAATTTTTTAATGCATAATATCCCTACTGCTATTTATACGCTGTTAATTTCGTTTATTTTTTAAAATTTAGTGGAGCTAATTTAAGGTCTTGTTCTCCCCAACTTATTTTCAGTTCAATTCCAATCAATTCAGTTTAGTTCAATTCAATTCAGTTCAATTACAAATCAGTTCAGTTCAATACAGTTTAGTCCCAAAATTATTATCATTACTACTAGTTACAATTTAATTCAGTTCAGTTCAGTTCAGTTGCAATCAATTCAGTACAGTTCAGTTGCAATCAGTTCAGTTGCAATCAATTCAGTTCAGTTCAGTTACAATCAGTTCAGTTGCAATCAGTTGTTTTATGCCGAAGAGAATAGGTCCTAACTTATACATAGTTTAACCCTTGGAACGGAGTATTTACAAATTAGATTTGTTCTACTAGTTATAAAAAGTAAACGAAATTAATGACGCATAATTAAAGGTAGGAGCATTGTCCATTAAAAAAGTAAGTTCGAGGGTACTGTGTGAAATTTTAAAAAGGTTGAGGTACAAAGTAGAAATTGAAGAAACACAAAGATATAACACAGAAAAACCCTTAATATTATTACTAGTTTACAAGCGTGCAAGTTAACAAGAACTCAAGAAGTAATTACTACTTAGCTATTAAAAGAATTCCAACAATGGTGTGGGGATATTTTCATAACTTTACCATGTATAAAGTCCACAACTAATTCATCCCTTCTTTATCTAATGCAAATTGAACCAAATAGAGTTTTTCATTTAGCAAGAATACATGTTCATCAATTAATATTAAATTTAATTTTTACTAATATGTTTAAGATCCAATAAGTGCATTGGCAAACGCACATAGGTAAAGTAGGAAGTATAAAAAAATATAGAGGGAGTACATCCTATGCAGTGCACTACTTTGATCCTTAATATCTTTAATTTTAGGAAAAATGGATCAGAATACCCCTAACTTTAGGCGGTCCGCTTTTAATACCCCTAACTATGGATTATTTTTAAATACCCCCAACTTTGGGGGTGGTCCGCCAAAAATGAACCCATATGACTTGTAACCTGTTAGCAAGGTAATTTTTTTTTTCCATCCTCTACTTCTTCTTCCTCCATTACAAGTTGCAACCACCACCTAGCCACCAGCCCACCACTACCACGACCTCCCACCAGCCCCACACCCCATCCCTACCCCAGCCACCAACCAGAATCTCCTCCACCCTAGCCACACCTTTGAACCCCTCCCCCAACCCCAACCAAGACCTTTGAACCCCTCCCCCCCCAAAAGCCCGGCCACCACCTTCGAACCCCTCACCCCCAACGCCTAACCCAACCCTTGCGGCCCCCGGCCCCACCCTCTCGGCCTTCCACCTCCCCCCACCACCCCGTCGAATTCCCCCCACCCGGAAAAACTAGCCGTGACCCCTTTTCCTCCCTTTTTTTGGTGGTTTTTTTTAATTCATTTCAATCAATCAACTTTTATCCCTAATTACAATCCATTGCATCTCTTTCTCTCTCCCTCAATTCATCTTCAACTTCAAATCTTCAACACCCACAAAATTAAATTTCGATTTGAGAATTACCGAGTTGAAAAATCTTGAAAAACTTTATAGGGTTTTCAATGGCTTCAAAAAGCTGTTGCTAAAGATATCATCACTCTTTATGGATCCGCAGCAATTGTCAACGAATTCTTTCGTAATCTCTTTCTTCAATTTCTTCATTTTTTCCTGGGTAACTTAATTCCAAATTGTCAAATTTCTTTTTCTTCTCTTCGCTTCAAAAACTCGTTGCTAAAGAAGAAAGTTGTGGCGGTGGTTGTTGAAGGTGGTCGAGAACAAACAAAGAAGGGAGAAATCGGAGGTGGTTGTTGGTGGGAGTGAAGGTGGTGACGAAGTTGGTAGGGAGGAGAGAGAAATGGTGGTGAGGGAAGGTGATAGTGGGGGGGGTTGGGGGTGGGGGATGAGGAGAGGAGAGAGAGAGATGAGCGAGAGGGGGGGTGGGGGGTTTTGGTTTACCAGGTTCATCCCGGTCATGCAGTAAATGGTGCATTTTTGGCGGACCACCCCCAAAGTTGGGGGTATTCTGATCCATTTTTCCCTAATTTTATATACGTTTAAATTGTGAAAAATTAATACAATGAAAATCTATACAAATATATTAAAAGGCGTTCCCATCAAAGGAACGGTACCACGTGACACTCTTCTCAAGCTTCTAATACACATGTTTATAATCTCATTTAAAAATATTAACAATGTGTAGTTACTAAGATTCGAACACATGACCTTTGACTAGAGCTGATCAACTTCAGCCCGGCCCGCGGGCCTGGCCCGGTTTTTGGGCGGGCTTGGGCAGTTTTTTGGCCCGGTCCGATTTTTTTTTTTTGGGCGGGCTTTGGACAAGCCAAAAAAGACATTTTTAGTCTAATTTTTTGGCCCGGCCCGTTTTGGCCCGCAAAAGCCCGCTCGGCCCGCCCCAAAATAACGGGCTTTGGGCACAATTTTTTGGCCCTGATTTGGGCCCGGCCCGGTCAGTGGCAAATTTTTTTTGTCTTGGCCCGGCCCATGATCACCTTTTCCTTTGACATGAAATGTGAGAGTTTAACCACTAATCCACTACAATTTCAATGCTTAACGTTTCAAAGTAAAACATAATAAAGTCTTATAATTATATGTAATTATAAAAACATAGACAGGTTTTTTTATCTCTAACACTTTTATTAAGTAATAACATTCCCTTACCCAAATTCCTTTGAAATTGATATTTTATCTCCAATTCCTTAGAAGTTTTTTTTTTCAAAACAACTTATTATGCCATAATGTCCATTTTCTAATTTCGCACTAGACAGGATATTACGAAAAGCTAATAAAATCAATTATGAAATTTATGACTAATGTATTTGATAATTGTAACTGTCCGGTGCATCGCCCGAGCCAAAATACTAGTTTATGTATTTAAAACTTGTAAATAATATAACAATCAATTCTATGATTATTAGCTTTTATCATTATATTGTGATTAAGCAAAATAGTAAATTTTATATGTTTTCTTCCCTCCTTTTTCTTAAGATCTCGGCCATTATATTTGTGGTTAATCATAACATTTAATTTGCGCTTTGTTCCCCATTTTTAGTTTGACATTATGATTCACAATAATAAAATATAATACTTCGTATGATGTGGTCTAATGCTCTTCTTAGGGTTGCGAATGAGCCAAGGCTACCCGTGACCTGTTCGAGTTCGGCTCGGTCATGACTCGGCTCGTTAAGATCGGCTCAAGTACGAGATCGGCTCGAGACCTCACGAGACGAGCCACGAGCTAGGCTATGCTCGGCTCGAAAAGCTCGCGAAAGGCTTGAGTCATTTTTTTATTAAAAAAATAAAAAATAGTATTATTAATTAGTAAAAAAAAGGTAAAACATTAAAACATATACAATTTTTTCACCAAATTCCCCCGAGTTTTGGATTTATTCACGAGTTACCCTCGCACTTTAGAAAATACATGCGGTACATGCCCTTAGTGACTAACGGCGGTTAACGCCGCTAGTTTTAACCCTTATTAGACCCTAATTAACTCTAATTAACCTAACTAAACCCTAACATCTAACCCTACCCTAACCTAACCTCTAATTTCAAACCTTAACCTTAACCTTAACCTCACTACCACCTAACCACCACCCCCCCCCCACCCTACCCCAACGCCCCCCCCCCCACCCTCCCCCTACCCCACCCCTGCGGCCCCACCCCCACCGCGGCCCCCCACCCCCACAGCAGCCCCTTTCCCCCACCCCTCGTAGCTTTCGCAACCCTTCCCCCACCCCCGCCGATTTGGCACCCCTCCCCCACCCCAGGTCCCACCCCCACTTATTCTCACAACGCCTCCTCCCCCCCACCCTTTAATTTTCCGCGAAAAAGCTGCGAAGGGTGGGGGGAGGGGGAGTTGCGGAGAGGGTGGGGGGTGGGGAGGGGAAGGGTGGGGGAGCTGCGGGTGGTGGGAGGGTGGGGAGGCTGCGGGTGAGGGTGGGGGGGAGTTGCAGGGGTGGTGGGAGGGTGGGTTAGGGTTAGAGGTAAGGGTTCGGATTAGGGTCAGGATTAGGGTTAATTAGGGTTTAAAACACAAAATTAGGGTTAATAACTAATAACAACGGTTAACGCCGTTAGTCATTAAGGACATTTTGGTGTATTATCGTGAAACTGAGGGGTATCCTGTGTATTTCAAAAGTACGAGGGTATCTCGTGAATAAATCGGGGGCATTTGGTGAAAAAACCGAAGCATATATTTCAAAAAAAAGGGAAAAACACAACCAAGCAAATAAACCACTAGGCACCAGTCTACTCTCACGACTTTCTAGAACAACACTTAAAAACTCTTTTGCCAAAAATGCAAAAACTCATAAACTCACAAAAACCCTAAGCGTCTACACTCTACACTCACAAAAATCCAGTCAGCCATATCTACTCACGCCTCACCGTACCACCACTGCTGCTCTCACCTCACCACATCTGCTATCTCGCCTCACCGCTACTCAGTCGCACCGTCGCATCTCTCGAGTCTCACTCACCACCATCACCACCTATTCGAACGGGTATGGCCGGAAACCCATCAACAAGTTATTTCTCATTTTCTCTCAATATGAATTTTTTATTTCTCATTAGTGAGATTTGTATCACTGTCTTATTGATTTTAAGTTTGGGAACTATTCATTTCAATTAAGTGGGGAAAAAAAGTTGAGCTCAATTTCAAGCCTTTATTCGAGCATGAGCCTCGATCCCAACTCGAGCTCGAGCCAAGCCTCAAACGAGCTGGAGCCGAGCCTCTAATTCCAACACACGAGCCCAAGCCGAGCCGAGCCCCATTTTTTAGGCTCAAGCTCGAGCCAAGCCTACCACTATTCGGCCACGGCTCGGCTCATTCCCATCCCTAGCTCTTCTTTATGAATTTTGAATTATCTGTTTTCATGTCGTACATTAGGATTGGTTGACAGATCATGTGGAGTCAGATTCGTGTTTGTGTTGATAATAAACGAGTAAAACGTGTATGAATCCAAACCTAACCTAACTTGTTTATTAAACGGGTTACCAGTTCAACCTCTTTAACCCATTTATATATTTATTACTACTCCCTACGTCCCATAATACAGTGCTCACATTCCTTTTTAGGTGTCCCAAAATGTTGTGCCTAATTTCTTTTTTATCAATTTGTTTGGACTAAATTACCCTTAATTTCTACATAAAGTTTCCAACATACCCTACCTTTCTTTCAAAATATGTGCCCCTATTTATTGTTTTACATCATTCCAAGGAACATTTATTGCTTTTTTGATTTTTGTAAAAGAAAAAGAAAATAAAAAACTAGTTACAAGACAAAAGTACCAAAAAAACACTTCCTTAAATACATTTTTTGGGAAATCCTACTACTTTCATTTTCCGCAAATCCCATGAAAAAGAGAAGTAGGCATTATATTATGGGACAAAAGGAGTATTTGGTTTATATTGAAATAATTATTTTTCAACATAAATTCACCTAAAAGTACACATGATTATAGTTTCTTTTCAGCCAATTTGTTATACAATTAGTACTTCTTAAATTTTCACTATTTTAAACACAACTTTTTAAATTGGTCAAAGCAAGTTAATTTCATGTTGGAAATGCCTACCTTATCCTAACCCGTTTAATTTCATGTTGGAAATGCCTACCTTATCCTAACCCATTTAATTAAATGGGTAAGTCATGTCAATCATTTACTTTAATGGGTGGAAAATTCCAAAACCTAACTTGTTTAACTTTTACCCAAGCCACTTACTTCCTCTTTCTTAAAGGTTGCAAGATTCCATTCATGCAATAACTTTGACCGGAAATATTTGACTAATATATGAAGTACACGAAATTAAGATGTTGAATTTGTTTTAATGTAAAAATTTCACAATATCATCAACTTTTTATAATAAACAGTGATTAATAATTAAAGATATTAATGCTCAAAGTTACGCGTTGACAAGTCTGTAAATTAAAATGTTACGCCCTGTTATAAACGGAGGAAGTATTTCCTTATAACCCACTACAACCTCACCTTTCTAAGAAGGCCATATAAATCTAAGGGACTTTCACGTTACTTGCCCATGACCTACATATTGAGAAACTGAGATGCAGGAAATGATGGCAGCAAAAACTCAAGAGAAACAAAAACCATGAACTTTTTAACATCAAAAACCCCAAATCATGCTTTTTTTCACCCATCATAAAAGAGATGTATGCATATACACACATATAGCAGTATTGGTTAGAGTAGTTGGACCTCACAGTAGTAACCAGGGGAAAAAAACGCAGTCGCGGTCGCGGGAACGGTCGCGTTGTCGCGGAAACGGCTTGTAATGGGGAAATACAACGTTTCGCGGCGTGAATTTTTTAAAACAAATCACATTAATATATTCTAATCTTATTTGCATTGTTTTAGTTTATGAAGCATTATTACAACACAATATAATCAAATCTATCATAATATCATGTTTCATCAGCTATATAATCAAATCATAAAATATTTTTGGCCAATGTTTGAAAAGAAAGGATGTAACGGCGATAAAAGTGTTCTAACGCGGCGAGTTCGCGTTACGGAACGGACAACGCGGCGAGAAGTATGTGATTTTTATTATGGCGTTCCGTAACGGGATTTCGTGGAACGGCAAATCCAAAATCCGTTACAGAACGGGAGAGTTTTAATTCCATGGTAGTAACACAACCTGTACAGCATTGGAATGAATGAAAACCCACCATAAATTCTTGCCAGCTCTAAATACAGAGTAACAAAGAGCTCACCACAACCTTTTTCCCAATCTGTCAGTGTCTCAATAAAACTCTTCCATCAACCTCCTACCCATCAACCCTAAAACAAGTAAATGCAGCTTATAATAAGTTCTATTAAATTTTCCTTTTTCCTTTCTATATAAAAACAGCAAGGGTTTTTTGTAGTACTTAGTGTTCAGACATTAAAAAGGAAGATAGAGTATGTAAAACATTATCATGTAACATTGACTTGGGAATTGGAATCAATTCCAGGATCTTCATGGAAAACAACATAAGTGTACTAGGGAAAGAAAATTACCTTCAGAAAACAACTTTGTTTCTTGTTTTGCTAATATTTGTATTAGGATTCCCTTCTTCTTCTCATGGGTTTTCCATGGAATTCTATGCAATGTCATGCCCGGGTGTAAAGTTCATAGTTAGAGATACTGTGAGATCAGCAGCTTCTACTGACCCGACTATTCCCGGGAAACTTCTGCGCTTGCTCTTCCATGACTGCTTCGTCGAAGTGAGTTTCTGTTCCTTGTGTTTTCTACATTTGTGTACCCGAAAGAGAGAAACTAGAATAATTAAGGGTTAACTAAATACATGGTTATAAATCTCAGATGGGGTCACTATTGCAATTACAGTCTCAGGAGTCAGGACAGCTTTCGCGGGTAATGCAGATGGTTTGTGGCTGTTGTGACCTTATATCTCAGTCGCAACACTCAAAAACCCTTACAACGAGGTTGCAATGCGGTGATGCAGCCGAAATTTAAAACCATAAAACAGTAAGCATCACAGTAGTATCATTATGGTAATTATTCTAGATTATAGCTATATTCTTGCAGGGTTGTGATGCATCCGTGCTAGTAAAAGGGGATGGAACAGAAAGAGCACTCTTGGAGGATTTGAAGTCATTGAAAAGAGCTAGAACTTTTCTGCCCTGGAACTGTTTCAAGTGCTGATATTCTGCATTGGCTGCTAGTGCTAGGAAATAGGAATGCTGTTGTCAGGCCAGCTGGAGCGTGCTTGATAACTGCTGGAACTTCAGGTGGTGAAATAGTACTGTGCCCAAAGTGGTAAGGCATCATATCCCATGGCCAACTTTATTCATCGACTTCCTGTATTCTGCAAGTCTGCAACCTAGGTGTCAGAAGACTTCAGATTCAAGTAGAGTTCCTTTGTTGGACTTTTCTCTGTGATTAAAACCTCATTTGAGACGAGAGGAAGCCCATGCCTTGCTGGAACACCTTACTAGCATTTTGATGAAATACCACGTGGGAAAGAATTTAGCAAGAGGTGATCTTTTAGTGGTTCCAAACCTTACAATGAGCATGGACCATATTGCAACCAACTCAAATCCTGCATGAATTTTAGTTTCACAACCAGTTATGACTTATGATACACAACCTCCTCAGAAGTCAAATATATACTAAATCAAAAGACAGATCTTGGAATTATTATCAAAATAAGTTTGTCACCACTCAATGAAAGACATCCTCCGGCCCAATTCCTATTCAACACTTTGATTGAAAGAGCCCGGTGAATTAGTGTTTCTCTCCCTTCTCATCAACTATCTCTCGACTATTCCGAAGCTCACATGGTGCGTCGAACCTGAGAAACATAGTTCCTTTGCTTTGAAATAGTCGAGAGATACCAGCCAGCAAACACTAATGTGAACCTGAGAACCAGAGTTCCTTTGCTTTTCCATAGTCACTATTATGGGACCATTTACAAGAAATTGTGTCTACATCTCAAGGTTTCGTTTGGCAAACTAGTTGATACAGTTTATTAAAGTTGACGAGTTAGCTAAATGCTACTAACTGAAAGCCAAAAGCTAGTTTAATGCATTAGAAGTTTCTGATAAACTAATGGAACCAGTAAATATGCATGAATGCTTCAGTTCCCTTGCTAGCCACCCCTGCTAAAACGCCCCTCCATGCTCAGCCATCACTCCTCCTCCCAAGCTTACACCACCACAAGAGAATTTAACATGGCCTAACACACTCCACAACACTCCCCACCCTCCCAGCTCCAACACATCTTTGTCAAGAGCGATCTCCTAATCCCACATCTACAAAATCTTAAGACTAACACTACAAAATTATGAGACTAAGTGGTGTATGAAAAGTTCATAAAAGCAAGCAATAACAAAATCATTTTCAGGTTATAATTCACTAAGGACTGATTTGGGAAGACAATCCTATATAGTCATGCTGACATTTTAGTTAATCAAACGATAAAATGGGATCTTTGTAGAGGCTATAGCAGAGGTGAGATTACTATTGTCAAATTTTCCTTTTTTTGAGATGCTATCGACTTTTTATCCAATTCAATTTTCGATTAGGAATTGCATAATGTGAGAGTCAAAACTTTACAATTACAGTCTAAGAGTTCAACCTTCTCAAGTTTTATTTAAGTTCAAGTGTTCAACAACTAAAACAATATAATTATTTCATACTACTATTTTTTTTTTTTTTGGCAAATGGACTAAAACAATACTATGACAGAGCCTTACCCATAAATCTACCACAAGCAGAAAACCTCTAAAATAACAGAGGCTTAACTAAGACAGATCATCAATTCTAATAACAACTTAATAAGTACATATCCTTTTGTTTCTCTTTTCTTTTCTTTTCTTTTCTTTTCTTTTATATTTATAATAATATCAGAAATTACATAGGCTTAAATAAGACAACATAAATCTTCACAGAAATTCTAAAAGATCATCAATTTAATCCCCTGAAATTACCTCAAAATTACCCAGCAACTTCATACAGTCCAAATTATAAAGCTTTAATAAAAGATCATCATTTTAATCCCCGGAAATAAACCCCAAATTACCTAAAACTTCATACAGTAAGAAAAAAATTAAAGCAAACTTATAAGTCTAATTATAAAGCCTTAATTTAGTAAAATAAATTAAATGAGGAAAACTTTGAAGTAAAAAATAGAAAAAAATTACCTATGTGGACAACGATCTTCATAACACCTTAGCTGACCAGAAGCATCACGATATAAAACAAGTTGTTTATGAAACACAGTGAGTCCAAAGGAGCATCATCTGGTATATTATTTGTCAAATAAAGAGGGTACCATTCTTCTGTCCAATCACAATCCACCACCTCTCTCTCTCCTCTGACTTCTGCTTGACTACTGGGACCCACCAAAACATTATCATCTTCTTCATTCTTCTTTCTTTTTCTCCAGAAGATGATGGTTCAACTGTAACATTATCTGCTGCAATTGCCTGACATTTTGTGGAAGATGATGATGGTGAATTGGGTTTTTGATTTGAGTGTTTAAGATGGTTACGAAGGTGGGAGTAATTTGATGGGTTTTGTGAGAGATTGATAAGTATTGGGTTTTTTCTGGTAGTTTTAATTAGTGGTTGTACTGAGAAATAAGGTTTTTGAGGGTGGGTTATATGGAAGAATTGCTTGCAAAATTGCCATTTTTTATGTTGGGGGGTTTTAGCAAAGTGGAAGGTGCTCAAATTGATTGGTTATATTGGGGGGAGAGAATCAGAGGATGAAGAAGAACCAAAGAAGGGCAAGGTTGCTTGGTACGCTCGGGCCCTGGCCACATGTTAGTACGTGGGATCTGGGAAGCTGTTGTACTCATGTTTATTGTTGACCATAACTTGTGAATTAGGCTCTTTCAACATTATAGGCGTGTTCGGCAACGGTAGCTATGGACGCATGTGGTAATAGCTTTTAGTTGTGAGAATAGATGTTAGTTGTGCGGATAGCTGTTAGTGGTTGGTGTGTAGTTGTTAGTTGTCCAATTAACTGTATAAGATATTAATGTTCGATAAAAAACATTGTCAAAGTAGCTGTTTACAAATAACTAGTTATAGACACTGTCCAAGTAACGATATAAGATATTGATGTTTGGTAAAAGACATTGTCCAAGTAACGGTATAAGATATTGATGTTTGGTAAAAGACACTGTCAAAGTAGTTGTTTACAAATAACTAGTTAATATATAATTTATACACTACTAAACGTTACCTCAAAAGCTACAGATTGTAGCTTTTGACAAACACTACTAAAACACTACTTATACCACTAAAAGCTATTTATACCATTACCTAACCAAACACTACTATTTTTCTTAATTATTGTCTTGACTGAGTCTAAACACTAAAAGTTACTTCAAAAGTTTGTGCCGAACAGGCCCATAGTGTTAGAAACTGGTGTTTATTATGTTGGACTGTTCCTAAGTGTTGATTATAAATATATAACTAGATATTTAGCTATTTAAGTTAGTTGCACATAACTCGTAGATAGGCCCATATTATTAACCATATACAAGTGTTTGATATTACAGTTGATCTTGTAAAAGACCGCCTACTTTTAATTTAAAATTAGGCATGACCTAAGCCCGATATTAAGAAGAGAACATGCCACCTTTTTTAATATAGTGACTAGTTTAATCTATTCAGGGACCAATTTAATCTATTTTGTAACCAGTTTAATCTATTTAATAATGATATTTTTTTAATCCATTTAGTGACTAGTTTAATCGGTTCGGTAAGACTACCGAGTTACTTTTTGAAATCGTTCGTTGTAGTTCGAGAATCAAGAAAACAAAAGGAAGGAGAATAGAAGGGATGACTAGGATAGTGTTGACTTAGAGTGAAATAGAATGGGCTTGTTAGAAAATTTCAGTCTTGGATTCGTCTAATTTATGATAAAATTAGACCGCATATTCAAATAATTTGGTTTGATATTATAATAATTTATCTTTACGTTAGAAATAACTCCAACAAATATCATTAACCATATACTGATATACAAGTAAGGTTGAGGTGGTGGAGTAGTGGTATCGCTTCCCATCTCTTACCCCTGAGGTCTAGGGATCAAACCTCATGTGACTCATTCGAGAAATTCCCCATATTCCCCCCTCAAGTGAGTCCCCTTCATCTTACCAAAAATATATATATATATACTGATATACAAGTGTTTGATGTAGTAGGACTTTAAAGTCTGTATTTTTTTTTCCAACAGAAAAGTAGGTGTGACTCAAGCACATATTCTATTGATGTAAAAATGTTGTATCAATTTAGTAGTTTAATTTGGTGTGATAATTTGGTGTGAAAAGGAAATCCATATTTCCTCTCTATTTTTTACATTACACTTTCTTTCCTCCCAAGTCTTATCATGTATCCTCCCCCTTTCATTTCAATTCTTACTTTTCTCTAAATAATTTTTAAATTCAAGGAATCAAGCAAAAGAAAATATACTAAAATTATGTTTTCCATTAGAAAATTTTTTCATGGAAAATAATTTACAAAACTGAAAAATGTTTATTGAAAATATTTTAAATTCAACCAAACAAAGTGTAACCATTTTTTGTCACTGGGAGAACTATTCAGAAACTATTACTCCATCCGTCTCATAACATAAGTCATGTTTCCTTTTGGAGTCAAACTTTACAATCTTTGATCAAATATTCTTACTAATATATATACAACAAAAAAAAACTCATCATGTAGGATCTTGTTAGATTCTCCATATGTACTTTCATGTTACATCTTTTTATAATTTTTAGCAATACGGAAATGAAGATATCGAATGTCAAAAGTATATCTTAGAGACTGCGCAAAATGAAACATGAATTATATTATGGGAGGGGGGAGTATTTATTAATAAAATATGAACCAACGCAAATGTTGCTTCAAACATTATAAAACTTCACTCCTATGAAAAAAAAACATTATAAATCTTAACAGAAACAACGAACTAAGCAATTTATTTCTCCAGAAATAGTATCCAAACATGACATTATGTTTTTTTAGCAATTAATAACCTAACAAAATTCCTCCCGGATGATCTTGAAAGACGTAGGGATTCATGTAGCTTAGAGATTTTAGTCAATAGTATCCAATCTCCATCTTCATCCTGATACTTTATCTTAATCTTGCTAACGTCAAGTTCTTCTAGCTCCTTGCCTAATTCTTCCTTGAGTTGCTCCATACTTGAAGTTAAAGAGAGATCAAATCTCACTGTATCACCTTCGTAATCAGCCTTCACAGTAAAGGTGCTTGAGCTTTCATTTCGTCGTACAGAATTTGACAGTGCACACTCGTTTGCACCATCGGTATGCTCAGGGGCAAGCTGAATAGTTGGATTCACCAAATTATGTTGTGAGGAGTTAGTTTCTGAGGGCGATTTACCTTTTTTTTTTGTGTTCTTTCCGTCAAGATGTTGTTTCCCTTTTTTGCTTGACGGCCACACCATTTTCAAGTCCTTGTTCACTCTTCGCTTCAGTGAAGATCTCGAGACTGAAATGTTTCAACAAATATGGAAATGAGATTATGCAAGAAGTTTTTTGTTCCATGCTTATAAAAAAGTGACACCAAAAATATGAAATTTCCAAATTATGAATATCTAACTCCACATTACTCTTGACTAGCATATATAACATATATTTTTACTAATTTATAAATTGGAGAACAATTACTTTTTCCTTGAAGTAATATTCACCCCAAAAGTAATATTTTTACACATCCGAAAACTCGAAAATGGCTCACAGTTGGTTTCATCTTCCTTAGCTCCTCAAATGGTGAGCAGGGCCGTTCCTGACAATTTATGGGCCCATGGCGAAAACTTATATAAGGGCCATATGATCCAGAAAAAATATTTAGTGGGTTTAAATTAAAAATTATCAATTTTAAATCTAACAAAATTCTTAAACTTTATAAAGAGAATTTACAACATATTCATAACTCAAGCGGGGTCAATTGACCCCATTATTTCTTAGAGATGGCCACTGGTGCGGGCTGGGTGGGCTGGTCCGCGGGCCCTAGTGGGCCGGGCTGAGATTTCACGGCTCAGGTTCAGACCGTGAAATTCACGGTTTGGGCGGGCTGGTCCACAGGTGAAAAATCTTGGCCCACACCGCTCTGTTACCGGTTTTCACGGTTCGAACAGCGGTTTTGGCGGTTCGTGGGCCTACTGGGCTGGCGGGCCGGCATGAGATTTTTTTTTTCAGAATTATTTAATCATTAGAATCATTTATTATTGTTACATAAAACCTTCAAAATTAATTAAAATATATACAATTATTAATATTAATGAATAATTTCATTATTTTTGAATTTGATTGAATTATAATATATGAAATTTCATTAAAATATATATAATTTGATTGAAATATACACAATTTGGTTGAATAATTACTTGGGCTGGGCTGGTCCGGTTCATGGGCCGGGCTGGACCGATTTCATGGACCGGGCTGGGCGGCTTTAGTAGCGGGCTTTCGTGGGTTGGGCTCAATAAATCTGGCCCACGGCCCACCCACCAATTTCACGGTTCGAGCTGGACCGGGCTTTTCGTGGGCTCAGCCCACACGGCCCAAGAGGCGGGCTGGGCTGGATGGGCTGGATTGGCCCGCACTGTTGGCCATCTCTATTATTTCTATACTAGCTCTACCTCTGCCCTATACATGTATTAAAAATGCAACCTCATTTTATAAGAGAATGAAACCTGTAATATCAATATAAATGCTGAATAAGTTAATGATCAATTACCAAGTTTAATATAGCAAAAGAAATTCTTCTCTCAAACCCTAGCCTTCTCTACCCCTTCTTCATCAGTTAGGGGCTGCCATGGATAATTTCATCCATGGTAAGCCTCTTTTCCCCTTTTATTTTCAGTTTTTAATTCATTTTCTTGTTTTGTTTAATAAATTAGTATCTCTTTATGAGATCTTTTCAAACACTGTTATGAGGTTTTTAGTTTCTGTTTTGGAAATCTCCTTCTCCCCTATGGGAGTTGTGAGTATGGTTTTTTTGTTTTTAGGTATGAGAAATTGTTCTCATTGGTTGAAGTTCGAGACTCAACATGAAGGTGTTGGAATCTCGGATGCGGTCAACATGACTCGGTCAAGAATGTTCTTCCCAAACTACATCAGAATGATAAACTTCCTCATCAATAGCTGCTTGATTAAGCAAATACAAGGGGGCTGCGCTGTATTGCTCGATTTGGTTCATTGTAGTTCCTTCGAAGACGAATTTGATTTAGCCTTGTTTAATTGTATCTTTTCTTTCTTTAATATCTATTATAGATGCCGTTTGACCTTCAATTAATGAAATTTCTCTTTCAAAAAAAAAGTGAATAAGTTAACAATTAACATCTTCTAGATAAGAACTTTTTTTTTTTTTAAATTGTATATATGAACTTTAAATCACTTAAAAAAAAGAACTTTTTCTGTCAAAATAAAATAAAATAATAACTTTAAACAATTGAACTAGGAAGTTAAATTACTAACATCAATATAGAATAATGACCAAAGTCTAAAGGGACTTCCATCAATTGACTAACGAAAACACGGTAAATAAACATGAGAAATATTTTTTAAGGATATCGTCATAATAGTGAGATGAGAGAGAAAGAGAGAAATTCTAGTGAGAGAGTGAGTGAGTTGAGGAGTCATGACAATGGCTGGACCGTGGTAACCAGGAAGAAGAAGACCCATCCTTTCTCCCATAACCATCCATCTGCTTCAAGAACCTGCCACATAGACTTCCTCCCTTCCAACCTCCATCCCCAGCAACTTGCTTATATCTCCGCACCCCATGGCCCTATTGTTGGAATCACCATTCCCCTCAAACTCCGCCCAAACTGGAAAGACCGATACGTGTTCATCATGTATCAAAGCCACACCTCGTTGCACCAAGCAATCACAAAAGAGCATGGTAGGAAAATTGGTAACATAACCTTTCTTCTCCTCCAATTCATCATCCTTCTTCAACTCTATTCCCCCACCCCCTCCTCCCCCCACCTCATCACTCACCTCCACCTCCCCCTCCCCCTCCTCCCCCTCCTCCACCCCCTCCCCGCTCACCAACACAAAAATATCTCATCCCATCCCAACACGTACGTCGCCTTTCTCACAGATGCTTACATGCCCTACCACGAGCATGATCCCCAACCCGAGTTCATCGTAAATGAAATGACCAAGTACTGGACAATGAGTGCTCGCTTCTTGGGTGAAGATGTGGAAAATGTAAGAAATGAATTAGACACTGATGTCCTTGATGATACGGTGGTTGGTGTGATCAAGGGAACTATATCTCATGACAATGAGGAACTTTTTGAGCGAAGAATCATTGGGTTTGCGTCATCTTCCTTGTCCTCTGAAACAATTCTCAATCATATCTTGGCTGAAGGGGTCAGTTGTCTATCAATCAAGTCACTGTGGGGGCCCGCTCCACCTCATTTCATTCGAAACGGTAGAAGACAAGAATGAAATAGTCAAGAGTAATTGGCTTGACCAGTGGTTCACTGAGCTTAAGGAAATCAACAAGACAATCTCATGCATCTGGCGCAATACTTGGATCAACATCTATGGCGTCCCACTTAAAGCGTGGAACTATGATAATTTTTACCGAATCGGTTGCATATATGGTAAAGTTCTTTCAGTTGATTACTCAAGATGGGATTATGCAAAACTTCAAGTTACCACTGATTGTCTCTTCAGATTGAACTGCAAAATGTTTATGGAGATTGAAGGTAAACGTCAAATTTTCATGTTCGAAGATTTCCAATTTCCTGAGCCTACCGTCAACTTTTCCCCTCCATTTCCATGTTCAAATTCTGATGATCCACCTTCCCCCTCCCAAAATTCCGTTGACAAAGCTGCAGTTAATGACTCACCTTTCCAGTCCCCCACACAATCATTAAAAGAAGTCACTTCTCCCAATGATTCCAATCACTCCTTGTTTCCCGCTTTTACCGACCATCATTTAATTATACTTTGTTCTCCCACCCAACAGCCTCTGTCACCAATCATTCCCTTGTCTCCCAATCATGATGACGTCACATCTCATTCCCCAACAAAAAAATTGCCCATCCTCTTTCCCTTGTCTGGCTCCCTTACTGGGCCTGACCCAAGCCCTATCACTCATTCCTCCCCACCTTTACCTATCCTAACCTCTAACAGATTTGGGCCTTTACTAAGGCCGAATCCATCCTCATCAAAATCTTCCTCATCCTCTGGGCCATTATTTCCGCCCGGATTTGAAGCCAACATCCCCACCCCACTAAAATCAGTCCACAAAAAGAAAATGCTTGCATCCAAAGCCTTGAAGAAAAAACTCAAAAAATCCTTCCCTCCCCCTAAAAACTTTCCATCGTCTTCTCCTATCTCCTCTGAAGAAATTCTAAGATTTGCATCTGAATTGGGACTGAAATTTGATGGTCCTATCTCCGAACTCAAAGATAGAATTGACCAAGTACTGAAGAAACAAGAAATGGACTGGAAGTCCAGCCGCCAGTAATTCTCCGCAATTCATCAATTCAACAATCCTCTCAATGATTGTATTTTCATGGAACATTAGGGGTCTTAATGCAAGACCCAAGCGTGCAACGCTTAGAAAAATCATTGCAAAGCATAATCCACACTTCATTTTCATACAAGAAACCAAAATTGAAGGCACCTCCCTAAGACTCATAAAATCCTTTTGGAACGATGTAAATGTGTTGTGGATTGCCAGTCCCTCATCTGGTTTGTCAGGGGGCATCTTATCACTATGGAACCCCGCTCTATTCGCTCTGGAATCCAGCAACATCAATCAACATTGGATTGCGATAATTGGCACTCACCTCCCCTCAAAATTCAAATGTGCCCTGGTCAACATTTATAACTCATGTAATCATGAGATAAGAGCTAATATATGGCTGGACATTCATGAATTTTGGGCTACGCTCAAACTCCCTTGCCTTATTTTGGGGGATTTCAACGAAGTCTTGGGGACTGAAGATAGAAGGAGTCAAACAATTCATCCTACGGGGGTTAATGACTTCAAAGAATTCCGTCAAAACACTTAGTTGATTGAAATCAATGCGGGCAACGGTTTTTTCACTTGGTTTAGAGGCCAATCCAAGTCGAAGCTTGATTGACTTTTAGTGAATCCCGAATGGATCAATTACTTTCCTAACCTCAAAGTATCCCTTCTCTCCCGCTCCTTGTCATATCAATGCCCCCTCCTTGCCTCTTCCTATGAGCTTGATTGGGGTCCAAAACCCTTTTGCTTTGTTAATTGTTGGCTCTCGCATCCCAACTGTCTGAAAATCATCAAAGAGGCGTGGAATAGTGCATCACACCTCCCTCCCTCTGACAAATTGAAAGTTGTTAAAAAAAAGAACTCAAAATATGGAACCAATTTGAGTTCGGGAATATCGATGAAAAGATTCTTCAACTGGAATCTAAGATTCAAGAACTCGACACTACTGCCTCCTCTAGACTTCTTGACGAGGGCGAGATCTCATCTTGGAAATTGGCGCAACATGATCTTTGGCTGTGGCTAAAACGGAAAGAAGCAATATGGGCTCGAAAATCCCGTGTCTCATGGCTCATGGAAGGGGATCGAATACCAAGTTTTTCCATACAAGAGCTTCAATCCGGAAAAGAAAAAATCTTCTTTCTTCCCTGGTTATCAATGGTTCAGTCACTCATGACCCTGCAACAATAAAAAAAACGAGGCTGTGGCCTTCTTCAAAAACATCTTTGCCGAGGAATTCCCCTCTCGTCCTTTCTTTGAGGACCTTGGATTCAACAAACTCCTTCCCACCCAGGTATCACTTCTTATACAATCTTTCTCTCATGATGAAATTAATATGGCGGTTGCTTCTTGTGATGGACAGAAATCTCCAGGCCCCAATGGATTCAATTTCACCTTCATCAAACAGTCATGGGAATTTATTAAAGATGATTTTTACAGAATTGTTGAAAATGTCTGGGAATCCTCATCTATTCCTGAAGGGTGCAGTACTGCGTTTATCGCTTTGATTGCAAAAATTGACAATCCATCAGGTTTTAAAGACTTTAGGCCCATCAGTATGGTGGGTTGTATTTACAAAGTTATCTCAAAACTTCTTGCACGAAGACTCCAACAGGTTATGGATCATCTCATTGGGCCTTTCCAAAACTCATTTATTCAAGGCCGACAAATACTCGACGGAGCGCTTATAGCAGGCGAGATAATTGATCATTGCAAAAGCAAAAAGAAAAAAGCCATCATTCTCAAACTTGTCTTTCATAAGGCCTTCGACAACATCTCTTGGGGTTTTTTGGACTGGACTTTGATCCAAATGGGCTTTCCTCTCAAGTGGAGGCAATGGTTAAAAACCTGCGTTATGAAAGCCTGTGCATCCCTGCTCATAAACGGCTCTCCAACAATCCCATTTAATCTTCATCGTGGACTTCAACAGGGCGACCCTCTTTCGCCCTTCTTCTTCAATCTTGCAGTTGAAACACTCAATTTACTAGATCAAGAAAGCACTAGATAAGCAGTTATGGGAGGGCATTCAAATCGGAAATAATGATGAATTGATCTCAATATCGCATCTTCAATATGCGGATGATACAGTTTTATTTTGCCCTCAAAACATGGATTTCTTGAAAAATATTAAGAAAACTCTAATCTTATTCCACCTCTCATCCGGTCTCTCTGTCAATTTCCACAAGAGCTCTATGATTGGAATAAATGTGGAATCTTCATGGATCAATGAGGCTGCTGAAATTCTTCAATGCCAAGCTGGATCACTTCCATTCAACTATCTCGGGTTACCAGTAGGATGTTCCGCTTCACTCTCTCGCACTTGGAACCCGATTATCTTAAGATTGGAAAAGAAGCTTGCCTCTTGGAAATGTAGCACCCTCTCCATCGTAGGTAAACTCACGCTCATTAAGTAATCTCTATCCAATCTACCTCTGTATTACATGTCATTATTCGCCTTGCCGAAAACTGTGATTGAGAAAATTAACAAAATCCAACATAACTTCTTGTGGAGTGGTTTTGAAGGGAAGAAAAGTCTACCTCTAATTGCATGGGCCTGTATTGAACTCCCTAAACTGCTTGGAGGCTTGGGAGTTGGTAATTTAATGTTCAGAAATCTTGCCCTAATGTTTAAATGGGTGTGGCGTTACTTTTGTGAGCCCCAAGCCTTATGGCGTCAAGTAGTCCAGTACAAGTATGGATACCCTTCGTCACTTGTTATCTTCCAATTATCCATCCCACCTCATGGTGGACCCTGGCGAAACATTTGCAAATCACTCCTTTCCCATGATGTGGCCAAAACCTTCAATACATATCGGGTTAGAAAGAAAGTAGGAAATGGGCTTTCAACACTTTTTTGGCATGAGTGGTGGCTTGGGCAAAAGCCACTAAACGAAATTTTTCCTCGACTATTCTCAATTTCACTCTCCCTTGATGCAACTATTGGCTCCTTAGGCTTTTGGGATGGTCAGGTTTGGAGATGGTTTTTTTGTGGCGTCGTACTTTAAGATCAAGAGATGAGGAGGAAAGAAATCATCTCCAACATCTTTTAAATTCGGTATTTCTATCTCCTCATGAAGAGGATGCTCTTATATGGACTCCCCACATGTCAGGCCAATTTTCGGTCAAATCTGCAACATATGAATTCTTCAAGTCCACGCATAATGAAGATTTGAACATTTTGAAAGGATTCTGAAAAAATTTGGTCCCTCTGCGGATCGAAATCTTTGTTTGGTTAGCAATCCTGGGTAAGATCAATACAAAAATGAAACTGGTGACCATCTCTTCCTTCACTGCCACTTCGCAAGGAATCTGTGGTCATGGTGGCTCAAAATTTGAAATATTGGATGGGTCTTTCCTCATGATCTTCAATCAATTTTTTTCCAATGGAATCGAGTAGGTTCCTCACCATTCTTCAAAAAAATCTGGAGTGCAATATTTTACATCATCATATGGACCATATGGAAGGAGAGAAATGCAAAAATCTTCAGAAACATCTCGTGTAACTCGGATGAACTTCATAACCTCATCCTAATTCGACTCTGGTGGTCGATTACTGGTTGGTCAATCCCTTTCCCTACTCAATTGAGGAAGTACTCAGACATCCCTCGTGCCTCCAATGGTCTCCTTCATACTCATCTCCTTTGAAGATCGCACCAAACTCTACCACCCCTTCATGGTCCCCTCCACCGAGAGGTTACCTTAAGTGGAATGTAGATGCATCCTTTGATCAATCCTTTCCTCATGCAGCAGTTGGTGGAGTTCTACGTTCATCTCATGGACTCTTTGTGTGTGTGTTCTCGTCTCCTATCCCTTTAATGGAGATTAATTCTGCTGAAATTTTTGCCATCTTCAAAGCCCTCAAGATATCTCTCTCATGTGACCGAATTGATAAAGACAAAATCATCATTGAATCCGACTCCGCTAATGCGGTTCGATGGTGTAATGCAGAAAGTGGGGGCCCTTGGAACATGAATTTCATCCTCAATTTCATCTGAAATTTCAGAAAATCAACCTCCAACCTATCCATTATCCACAAGATCAGAGAAACTAATATGGTGGCAGACGCATTGGCTAAGCAAGGATTAAGAAGAGATGCTGAATTTTTGGCATGGTGCTAATCATTTTCAACTGTTTTGATGTAATTGCATTTAATCAGCGCTAGTCATAAGTTTACCTCTTTGGACTATGCTCTGAATTGTATGACTAATCCTTATTAATAATATAAGCTATGGAATTTATCAAAAAAAAACATGAGAAATATTTTTTTTTTGAAAGGATAAACATGTGAAAGATAGAATACTAAAAGTCTAAAACCGTGACATATTCCTCCTCTAAGACAAAACTAAAGAAGAAATAGGGACTTTTAGAGGGAGAGAGAAAAAGATTACAACTAAAAAGGAGTACAAATAATGCTTTTCAAAACATGAGATATGAGGAGCCAATCAATTAGCATAAAAATGGTAAGATTACGAGGAAGAGCTCTAAATGCTCCTTAATTCTTGTGCATACGTAAACATCAAATGCTACGGATGAAAACTTAAGTGTATTTAGTTTATTGCTGAGATTGAATTTATTGTGTTTTGCCCCAAGATTATGCAGTTCATATATCGGTTCCGATATATACAGCCCTAAGGGTTGTTCATAAAAATTAGCAAATTCTCATAATTAATGATTTATTCAATCTTCCAAAGAAATCTTTAGTAAAAATTCTTGGTACTTAAATGATAAAGTATTAAATGCTCCAAGAAAACTGTCAACTTTGATTTCAATGGATATGTGACAAAGCATTTATTATCCTTTTAGCAAGAAACAAAACTTTACAGTTGAACCAAACGTAAATAAAGAAGCATAGAAAATTTACTTGTATGTGTATGTCTACTGAAAATAATAATCTGGAAAGTCAATCGTATCCGGTTCCAATTTTCTTATTTTTGACCAAGCTTAGCTTGACTCACTTAGTAGGAATTCCACCTCATAACCTCAAGATCAGGGGTTCGAATCCAACTAAGTGAGGGGCACTTGAAGGAGAATTCCCCTTACAACTCTCCCTCCTTCCAAGTGCCTGGGCCTCTGGGTTAAGCCATGTGCGAGGGCAGTCCAAAGGTTATTCATCTTACCAATAATAAAAAAAAAAATTCTTATTTTTGAGGTTAAATATGTGGAGAGGTTATAAAATAATTGAATTATGCAAACTAGTTATGTGATGGGTTGATGTTTGTAAATTGTTTAATGGCGGCAACTGGTAAAATTTATTGGTAAAGTTTGGCGGTAACAAGTTACTTTTTGGTAGAAGTTTGAAGATTGTGAATTGATAAAGAAGTATTAGGCAGCAAATCTGATTTTTTTAAAAAATTGGCGGTGCAAATAGTTAGCTAGAGAAGTTTGGCGGTTTAAGATTTTACAAATACAATCTTACTTTACTGCAAGTAATCCAAATTAGTGAGACAGAAATCCGTATTTAATTCGAAGAGTAATTCCGTTTTCCGGGCCAATACTAAAGTTGTATTCACATGGAAGAGGAGGCGGTGCTAATAGTTAGTTGGAGAAATTTAATAGCTTTATGCTTTACAAGTAAGATTCTATTTTGTTTTGAAAAAATAAGAATATATAAGGAAACATTAATGCTTATATACAACCCTAAGGGTTGTATTTATCATTTGCCTTCATATATTTAGTGTTAGATAGTTTAATTAGAGCCACTAATTTGGGCCCCTTTTCTTGCTGGCGTGGGCGGTTGCCCCATCTGGCCTACCCTCAGGGCCAGCCCTAATGGTGAGACAAACCCTAGTATCGCATGAGGTAATCGATTCGTCACATGTGCTACTGTTTTCATACACTCAACCTAAAAACGTGGTGGTACGTTTTTGGCATGTAACATGCTTCTGCATGTCTCTGCAAGATGTTGATTCTTTCTCTCAACTACTCCATTTTGATGTGGAGTATTTGGACAAGTGAGGTGGCATCGGATCTTGCAATCTTGCAAATATTCGGAAAATTTTCTGGATGTATACTCTCCTCCGTTGTCTGTATGTAGACACTGAATTTTGCCACCAACTTGTTTTTCCACTGTTTCCTTAAACAACTTAAACTTGCCAAGTGCTTCAGATTTCTCTTTCATGAAATTGACCCAGACATATCTTAAAAAATCATCAATAAAAGTTATCATGTAGCGTAATCCACTCACATAATGTTGCTTTACCGGACCAAACACATCTGAGTGAACCAACTCCAAAGATTCATTCAATTTGTACTTCGAATCTTCATATGGAAGTTGGTGTGCTTTACCAAATAGACATCCAACACGAACTATATCTTCCTTGACATCTAGTTGAGGAAGACCCTTGAGCATCGACTTCTTCATCATCACCTTGAGCTTGTTGTAGCTCACGTGACCCAAACTTGCATGCCATAAATCAGCTGTCTCATTTTTCCTTGCTTTGTCTATATATGCCGTTTGAGCAAACATCACGTAGACTGATTCAAGACGTCGTCCCTCCAAGATAGGAGAAGAATTTCCCTCCATCGTCTTGTACACCTACGCATCACGAGGACCGAAAACAACATGGTTTCCTGATGACGTTAGTTGTGAAACTGACAACAGGTTCTTTGTCATACTAGGAACATGGTAGACATTATCCAGTTGGACTTGCTTGTTGTTAAATCGTGGAATTACCACTGCCTTGCCAATATGGGTTATTGGCAACTCTGAGTTGTTTGTTGTTATCACAATGCAACCACTCTTACTCGAACATGCTCAGAAATTTCACTTTGTCTCCAGTCATGTGATTGGAGCAACCAGAATCGATGATCCAATCATCTTTGTAATTGATCATCTTGTCGTTGACTAAGACAAGTGCAACTTCCGGTGTTTCCATGTTGCTGGGTGACACTACCTCCATGTCGAAGATCTGCTCCTCTTCAACTGCGTTGGATGCTTGTACATCCCACTTGACTTCACTCCGGCTTTCGTTCTCCGCCGAAGTTGCAGCATTCCCTTCTACTGGTTTAGACCAACAATCTCGAGCATAGTGCCCCTTCTTCTTGCAGTTATAACACACGACATCTCGTCGTGTTTGATTTTTCCCTTCCTTCTCGTCTTGTTGTGGATCTTGTCGAGCTCCCCCTCGACAGAAGCCTCCTCTACGTTGTCCTTTTGTGATCCCCCTGACTGTCTGTTTGACTTGCCAGGTTGATTACTCGACTCACCTGTTTTATCGTCTCCCTTATTTGACTTATTATTGCCAAAAAGAGCTCTCTCTTCATCCTTGACGGAAACTCCAGACATCTGATTTTCTAGAGCCTCCTGGTTGGCTAACACATTCTCAAACTCAATTAGAGATGGTTGTGTAACCCAACCTCGAATCGTCGTGACAAGACTACTATATCCAGGCTTTATGCCGCTGCCAATAATCCTGCGCATCCTTGTCTCTGTGATGGGATTTTCAGGATCACACTTCGTGATTTGCACACACAAAGTCTTGACTTTCGTGAAATACTGGCTCAACGTCATGTTGTTCTGCTGGATCGACAATAACTATTCTCGAGAAGCTAAAGCTGAGCATTGTTCTTCTTAGAGAACAAAGCTGCAAGGGCGTAGGACGCCTCCTTGGGTGTCTTCGCATCCTTGATACGATATAGCAACTCGTCCTCGACGGTTGCTGCTAGCACGTACATGGCTCTACCGGCCCTAATCTTCCACTTCTTTAACTCTTCTGGATGGGTTGGTATTGTAACTTCACTACCACCGATTATACCCCAAATATCTTGTCCCAACAAATAGAATTGCATATGTGTACTCCACGTACGGTAATTTCCATTGTTGAGTTTCTCAATATTACTAGATGAACTAGCAATATTCGTCATCTGTGACTTGGTGTTGCTCGGCAATACACAAGTAAGCCTGGTCCCGATCAACAAGGTTCATAGTCCCGGACTGTGCATTAATGGAAAATCACATCGCAATAAGGTCCCTGACCGTTGAGATAGCCAAATATATTTTTGACTATACCTCTGTGATGTATCGACCCCCGACCGATAATTTTGCCAAAAGATGATCCCGAAAAATTTAACGAAAAGAATGACTCTGATACCAATTGTAGGATATTTTGGGGTAATAATGTAGAAAGTTTAACAACAAATAAGTGGGTATAAGAATTAAAGTGTTGCTCACATTTAAACACTAAACACACTTATATTATTTAGTGATAGAACATTCTTACATGAAAATGATAGAATTAACTCTTTTACAATTTCTCTCCACTTACAAATAAGCTCTCGTAGTAGTATTATACTTGAAGCTACCACTCAAAAATGGTTGAGCACACTTTGCCTCAAGCAAATAACACTCTTATTTACACTACTACAAAATGCTATTCCTTTTGTTGCTTTCACATTGCATATTGCTAATTGTTCCAAAATTCCAAGTATAGCATGTAGGGTGGGGGTAATAGGTGGCTTGAAAAATTCATCCAAACATTATTTGGGGTATACTAGATTAGTTGATTATAATAGCAATGAAAAATATTGTAAGATCTTTCACTAGGATTAAGTGAGTCTAAAAAGCAATGCAAACTAATAGTGTTATTGTTAGGTATCGTGTTAGGGTTGTGAGTGCGTAGCGGAAGCAGATTACAGATGTAGAGATTGAGCAAAATAATAGAGTTGGAAATATGTGGCAAGAAAATTAGTAAAAGTGGACACACAATATTTAACATGGGAAAAATCATCTAATAGAGGCAAAAAACCACGGACGACGAGTAACCGAAATCCACTATATGAAAATAGGAGAGTACAAGAACCTCAATTAAGAGGGTGAGTAATACAATAAGACTCTCACTATACAATAAACTCACAAAAGAGTAATACATAAGGTAATAGTGGATTAATGAGATTGTGTGTAGGTGGAACACTCAAAGAGTGATAAGAGGAATGAAACCTCATAAACTTTGGAGGATAGATCGGTTCCATAAAGATTCCTTAGGGATAACTTGGTGGATTATTCCATAATGATGGCCCGGCTCTAGTATATATAGTGCAAGTAATGTCGGCTTGTTAAGGAATTCTCAAGAGAATTCTAGGTTCATATATGTTGACTTGATATTTTATTAGCCGACATAATGTTGCTCAAGCTCAGGATGATTTCTAGAGAAATCACTAGAAATCATGAACTTTGACCAAAACTAGAGCACTTTCATTACTTAATACATTGTAGAAGTTTTGTGTTAAGTGGGCTAAGAAATTTGGGCCACACTTACCCAACATATTGTAATAAGGGTTTCTTATTGACTAACACAATCAAGAGTCTTAAAGCTAAATTGCTTTGGACGGAGATGCTCTACGAGTGTGGGTTGTATTTAGACTAGTAGGGTATTGGTGGAAAACTCCAGAAATAGCAAAGAAAAGCTCATTATACAGAAAAAAGTGCTATATTAGTATATTATAAAAAGATAGTGAAATGAGAGAAATCAACAAGTTTTTGTTCCATGCTTATAGAAAATTGACGACAAAAGCATGAAATTTACCTAATTATGAACATCTAACTCAACATTACTAACTAGCATAAAACATACTTTTACTGATTCATAAATGGGAAAACAATTACTTTTGCCTTGGAAGTAATTTTCACCCCAACAAGTAATGATGGTGCATAAGCACTAGGAAAAATTCTCATGCCTTTTCTCACCGAACTTCAGAATCTGGATTCCGATTTTATGTCATACTGGCAATTGGTATATGCCTAATATCATAGATTAACAGTTCTATCATAGAAAGTACTTTGCAATGAATGGATACATACCGTGAAGCTCTTCTGCAGAATCCTCCAGCGTCATTTCCTTTGACCAGCATTGTTGTATCATCTCTAGAGTAATATCTTTCCTTTTTATCTTGCCCTTCTCATTACAACTTTGATGGTTGTTGATCAGCTCATTTTCTGAAGCACGAGGAGTATTCCCATGTTCATGTTCTGAATTAATGGTGACCACTTGTCTATCGCGTAAATCATTATGGATGTTCTCGGTGAAAGAATTTGCCTGGTGCAAATTAGCATCTGATTCTACAATTGAGTCATCAACACAGGTTGCCACATGATTGTTCCCTGAAAGCAATATTTCCAACAAGACATGTTGGTTGTCGTCTCTATTGGTTCTTTTCTACATTAAAATGAGAATTTGTTTGGCCAATACATGTATACCATAAAAGTTATTACTCATATCTTTTACAAATCATGGAAACTCTATTAGACGCATTGTTCGAGTTTGCCTTTATGGCGTTATCAGACGAGTCTCGGAACCACGGTATTACCAAGAACAAGAAACTAAATTTGAGATTAAAGTTTTCAATGTAAATGATGGCATATGAGTTATTAGAAGCTCATACCTGCAGGATCCTGAGCAGTAACACTTAATGTCTGCTCACAATAGTCCACGATCTCAGTGTCAGGAGCATTAGGTAGAGGTGGGTTCAATTGTGTATGTGCTGGTATCTCCTTAGTAATGACATTTTGTTCTGGTTCTTCTGAAAGTGCTTCATCAACTTCTAGAACGGAATCATCAATTCATAAAAAAAAAATATTACTATTAACTCTTACAAATCACGGAAACTCTCTTAGAACCAATTTGTCACTATCATAGAGTCTTGGAAGCACAAAATCACCAAAAATAAGAAACTAAATTTGAGATAAGAGAATTGTGATCTATACATGATGGCATATGAGTTATCAGAAGGTCCTACCTACAGGATTCTGAGATGATTGTCCCCAATCATAGTGTCAGTAGTAGCAGGTAGAGGTAGAGTCAGTTTATATGCTGATGTAATTACAGTGGTAGCAATCTGTTCTGTTTCTTTTGAAACTTGTATTCCTTGAGCCATCCCACATCCAATATACCCAAAATATTTTACAGAAGTGAGATAAAGCAAGCAGTTTTTATTCCATGTTTATAGAAAACTGACCATCAAAGCATGAAATTTTCTTAATTATGGACATCAACTCAACATTACTCTGACTAGCATAAAAGATACTATTACTAATTCGTAACTTTGCAAATAAGAGAAAGTTATTACTAATTAACTCTTACAAATCGTGGAAATTCTATTAGACCGCATTGATGGGGTTTGCCATTATGGCGTTATCAGACGAGTCTTGCACCACAATATTACCAAGAACAAGAAACTAAATTTGAGATTAAAATTTTCGATGTAAATGATGGCATATGAGTTATTAGAAGCTCATACCTGCAGCAGTAACACCTTCTTCTAATGTCTGCTGCACGATCTCAGTGTCTGGGGCATTAGGTAGAGGTGGGTTCAATTGTGTATGTGCTGGTATCTCCTTAGCAATGACATTTTGTTCGGGTTCTTCTGAAACTGCTTCATCAAGTTCCAGAATGGAATAATCAATTCATACAATAAAAAATTATTACCATCAACTCTTGCAAATCTTGGAAACACTCTTAGAACCAATTTGTCACTATCAGAAGTCTTAGAAGCACAAAATCACCAAAATAAGAAACTAAACTTCAGATAAGAGAATTGCTCTATAAATGATGGTGTAAGAGTTATCAGAAGCTCGTACCTGCAGGATTCTGAGCATCAACACTTTCTAATGTCTCCACATCATAGTCCACAATCACAGTGTCAGGAGCATTAGGTTGAAATAGGTTCGATTGTCTATCTGCTGCTATCTTCTTAGCAATGACAGTCTGTTCTGGTTCTGCTGAAACTGCTTGATCGACTTCTACAATGAAATCTGTTTGCACCAAATCAATTCATACAATAAAAAATTATTACTATTAACTCTTGCAAATCTTGGAAACACTCGTAGAACCAATTTGTTACTATCAGACGAGTCTTGGAAGCAGAAAATCACCAAAAATAAGAAACTAAATTTGAGATACGAGAATTGCTCTACAAAAGATGGCATCTAAGTTATCAGAAGCTCGTACCTGCAGGACTCTGAGCACCAAGACTTTCTAATGTCTCAAAATAGTCCCAAGTTATAGTGTCGGGAGTAGCAGGTTGAGTTCGATTCGATTGTCTGTATGCTGAAACTGCTTCATGAACTTCTGGCATGGAATCTCGCGCAATATCATTGCCTTCATTGCAATTTTCTACTGATGTTTCATAACGAGGATCATCGTAACCCACATGCTTATAGTATAATTCATCCGTGTCAGGAGTGATGGGCACCTTTTCTAAATTCCTCGGCAAGCTTCCCTGTTCGAAACACCTGGGGAGGATCAACTGTTGCAAATTCTGTAGCTTTGTGATGCTATCGGGAAGGGACTTGATTCTAGTACCGCTAATATCGAGGGTGCGCAATTTGACCAGCTCATCCAGATTCTCTGGTAATTCTTTGAGGCTGAAACAATCTTTGAGTTCCAACTCTTCTAAGTTGTGGAGTTTTGCTATTCTAGGAAGGAACTTGACCTTATAACATGTAAAAGAGAGCGTCTTCAGGTTAACCAACTGATTCAAACATTCATCTTCGTGATTACCGAAATCTTTGGAATGTAAGATTTCAAGGTGAAGTAGGCCAGTAGGAAATGACTTCAAAGTGCAATCACTAAGCTTGAGTTTGGCAAGATTCAATTTTTTGGGCAGTGAATTGAGTTGGAAACATTTATGGAGTTCCAAAGTATTCAAGTTCCGTAGCAATTTAATCCTAGCGAGTGACTTAATATTACCCGATCGTAGAGAGAGACGTTTAAGGTTAACTAGCATTTCCATATTTGCTGGCAATTCTGTTCCAATCAACTCTAAAGTCTCTAAGTTGGAAAGCTTGCTCAAACTCTCAGATAGGGACTCAATGTTACAACACTTAAGAGAAAGATATTTAAGCCCTGTGCATCTGTCAGGGATGTAAAGAAAGGTTTGAGAAAAAGAAATATAGAGGTGGGTTAGCTCTTTTGGCTTCCATATTGACTGTCCTATGACCTTAACATCTACCAAATCCAAAACCCGAACGAACTTACGCGAATCCTTGTTTTCACAAATCCATGAATCGATTTCCTGTTCGAATAGGAGATAACCAGGAGGACATATGACAGAGGGATTATGAGCTGCTTCCATTTCCGGTTCTATGATTGGAAAAGGGAGAGGGGAGAAGCTCAATTAATAATATTAGAGAAACAAAAGCAAGATGAGAAATGCAATAATTAGACCTAGTGAATGATATTCCCTCCACCCAAAATAGTTTGAACATTTGAGCAATGAGCACTTTCCTTTATTTTGGCATAGTTTTACCAGTTGTGTTTTTTTTTCTTTACTTCAATAAAATCCATTATATAGAGTGATAAAGTGTTCAACCTATTATGAGATGGAGGGAGTATTAGAGTAATACTAGAAACACTTACCGCCAGCAACAGGAAAACATATCTCTGCTTTGAGTTGTTTCCAGGTTCTCCGTACATGCTTATCCTCAGCAGAAACAACGAGGGAATCTTTCAAATGAGGTGGCAATGTTTCGAGTCTGAAATGGGTGGGCAAGAATAGGAATTGCAGTTCTCTTATCTTTGTGATGCTCCAAGGAAGCCAATTGATTATAGAACCCGAGATATCGAGAAGCAATAATCCGGGCAACTCATGCAAATCCGTCGGGAGTATATCATCTTGAAGGCATAATTGTTGTAAGCTTCGCAGTCCTGGTGTGACAGATAGGAGGTTGTTGTTGATTATATGAAGTATAGAGAGTCTTTGAAGGTTGATGTTGGGAAGGAAGCGGATGTAGCAATGGTTAAGCCGGAGGTTTAAGACATTTAAATTTACTGGCAGTTCTGTAAGGGATTCACATCGAGTAATACTTAAAGTTTGCAACTTGTATAGATTTTCCATGCTATTTGGAAGGGACTTGATGCCGTCACAATAAAGAAGAGAGAAGAATGTAAGGGTCTTCAACTGTCCCAAATTTGCTGGCAATTCTGTGATACCATGGCAATAAGAAAGGGTAAGATGGGTAAGGCTCTCCAACTGTCCCAAATTTGCTGGTAATTCTGTGATACCATGGCAATAATCAAGGGTAAGATGGGTAAGGCTCTTCAACTGTCCCAAACTCGCTGGCAACTCAGTGATACCATGGCAATAATCAAGGGTAAGATGGGTAAGGCTCTTCAACTGTCCCAAACTCGCTGGCAACTCTGTGATACCAATGCAATGATTGAGGGAAAGATTGGTAAGGCTCTCCAACTGTCCCAAATTTGCTGGTAATTCTATGACACAAAGGCAATAATCGAGGGTAAGATGGGTAAGGCTCTTCAAGTGTCCCAAATTTGCTGGCAGTTCTATGAGAGAATCACAATCACGGATTTTTAAAGTTGTTAAGGTGGATAGAGTTGCAATGCTATTAGGAAGGGACTTGATGTTGCGGCACCTGGAAAGAGAGAGTTGTTGAAGGCTCCCCAACTGGCCCAAGTTTGCCGGCATTTCTTCGAATCCACACAGATTAAAATCCAAGTCTACCAACTTGTGTAGCCTTTCGACGGGGTCAGGCAGGCAGAGGAGTCCAACCCCTTCGATAACCAGGCGGGTGAGCTCTGTGAGCTCCCCAATGGAATCTGGTATATCCACACGGACCCTATCCAAACTCCGTGCATACAACTTCAATGTTCGCACTGACAGAAGAGAATCAGTGTTATTTTCAATCCATAACCCTACATCCCACCTTATGGGATCCAATGTCAGGGACCCATCGGAATCTACGCGAGGACATTGTGCCATTTCCCCTAATTTCCTACCAGGAGGAACAACAGCAAGAAGTGCCTACTTCAATTATTATCTTTATTTCTTCACTATTGTGAATTCAGGAAAAACACAGAGCTAAATTTTTTTTTTTTTTTTTTTTTATGAGAACCACCAACTAGGAGTGTTGCTTAGTCATTTAACAGAGTTGTTGGAGATAAGTATGTGAGAAGGGAGTAGGAGGAGACCGCGTCGTATAGATATATTATTCATATGTTCATATACAAACAAGTATACGACATGACATGGAGCGTTCCCACCACTTTCGTGGAAAAATCAAAATTGTCCTACTTTCTAAGTTGAACCTGAACCTGAACCTGAACCTGAAGACCCCAAATCAACCTCAACCTCAAACTTTTTTTTTTTTTTGGGTGAAAAAGGCAACCTCAACTTTATTCCACTTATTTCACTAAATTTGACTTCGTCCCTTTATTAAAAATTCTACATTTTAACTTAAACAATTCACTATTTTATTTAAGAATTAAAGTTGACCTAATTGATTAGAGGTCCTCCTTCTACTCTTGTGATAAGGGTTTAATTTTTGACTCTTATAAAGTGGGATTTTCCATTTCCCTCAAACTTGTGCAACAAATATTCATCTTACCTTATAAAGAAAAACAATTCACTACTTTATATTCATCATATCTTTGACCAAACATATTCAAAACAATGTTATTACTTATTATATAATGTGTTCTAAATTAATGTATATTTTCATAATATTAATATTAATATTAACTTTTTTTAATTTTTAATACTTCCTCTGTTTTTATTTAGTTGCAAGTCTTGCAACAATTTCTATTTATAGGTGTTTTTATTTAGATACAACATTTCCATTCTTGTTGGACAAATTGATAATTTTATCCTCACTTTAACTACCCCACATGCAAAAAGTATGGGTAATTGAGTCAAATTTTACTCTCTCCTCTTTCCTTTAATATTTGTGCAAAAAGACATTTGTTGCAACTATAAAAAAAAGGTAGGACTACATCCGTGCCTAAATAATCTACACATTTTGCTTTTCATTAGAACCAAGATAAAAGTGAAAAAGTAGGAGAGGAGAGAAATTATGAAAAGTAGGGAATAAGAATTACAAAAGTAAATAAAAAAAATAAAGGAGAGAGAAAAAGGGGTAGGTTGGGGGTTTAAGTGGCGTAATTTATTTGGTGAAGGACCACATGAGAGACAAAAGTGGGGAATAATGATTAGACATTTTACCTTATTTAGATAAAGTAACAGTGTAACTATTAAGAAGAAATAGCCCAAAAAATAAAGTGTGTTGATTAAAAGATAAATAATGTAGGTAGTTATAAATAATTAATAATATTAGTAGTCAAAGCTGTGCTTTTACAAGCGTGCAACACGTTGTAGAGCTATATTCTTTTCCTAACAAAGTAAGGATGGTTTGGAGATATTTTCATAGCTTTAAAATGTAGAAGGTCCACAACTCCACCACTGATTCATTGCTTCTTTATCTAGTGAAAATTTGGTCAAATAGAGTTTCTAATTTAGCAATAATACATGTCCTTCAATTAGAGAGCTCTACTTATTATATGATTATGCTCATTTGGAGGTTTCAAATGAGCAATGAGCTAAAAAAAAGTATTGGGTATCCCATGCTGATGGTACACCTAGGTGTATAATAAAAATTCTCAGTCCACCTAGGCTGCCATTCATACTCCAATTTTGATGATATCTTGGTCTCTTAATTAATTATATAAAAAAAATCGGGTGGATATTTGTATAAACATTTTAAAGTATTCTCCTATCATATTACATAACTCCTAGACATCAAGAAGTTATTATTCAATGCTTATGGAAAAGTGACAGCAAAAGTATGAAAATTTCCAAATTACGAACATCTAACTCAACATTTCTCTTGACTAGCATATATAAAAGATATTTTTACTAATTCATAAATTGGAAAACAATTGTTTTTTCCTTAAAGTTTGGAGTCATAACTTTGACCAATGTCTCTCATCAACCTATCATACTAACTTTTAAAACAATAAACATATAATGAAGGTAAACCTAAAATTGTAATAAATATTTGGACAAACTTATGATCAAATTTTAAATTAGCAAAATTTATTCACCAAAACTAATAAGACCTATTTGTTTAGTCCGCTTGTCCAACAAGTAAGATGTAGATGGTGCTTTCTTGTCGAGCAAGTAAACTAGTATCCCTTAGATGTTCTTCTTTGGAGACTTGTGCAACAATGTCTGAATCAACCAAGTCCTGGGCTCGAGCTTCGTTCCCGAACTCCGCAAAAGGACCCACCCCGGGAGGTTTGGGTGGTGGTTCCCCCTCCGATGCTTAAGTCAGATATCAGGAGTTGTAAGAGAAAGTAGAGATAGAGAGAGAAAGTGAGAGAGTAGTTTTACGGAGTAACTTTCTTGCAGCATTTGCATTGAATTGTGTGTCTCCCGATTTTAGGGGTATTTATAGTGATAAAGAGTTGGCCATATCCTTAATACCCGCCCTAGAATAGTGGCTTCGATTGGGTGAGGAATCAAAACACGACACGTGGCGGATCATGACTAGTGGATATCTATTAACCAATCTCCTTCACCACCTTGGCTGACTTATGACCGGGCCGGAATCCAGGACCTTTTAACTCTCCCGAGGGTAGCCCCAAAGATGCAAGGCATTTCTTCTCTTTAACTCGGGTGACACGTGTACGGCTGCCCGATAAGCCCAAGTGTCCCAAAAAGAGTCGTAGATGTTAGACTACAACATTTGCCCCTAAAAGGGCTTTTTTACCGTAGGTCCATCCGACGGTTAAGGCCCTTTTACCCTCAAGGTAGTTCAAATCCGGGTAAAGTGGTGCGCCTTCTTCCCGGGTTCTACCTGGTCATATTCGACCGTTGTATGATTTTTTGTGCATTCGTTCGTGACCGGTTCTACAAGTTTCTTATTCCTCTATAAATACCCTTGGAGCGAAGACATTGAATCATTTAGCACTTCGAACGAATTTTTCTAGAGAGAGAAACTCTGAGAATTTTCTAGAGAGAGAGAGATAGATCGTCCAGCTTCAGCATCTTTCACCGAAACGCTCAGACGTTCTTAGCAGGTATCGTTTCTTTGAACTCTTCACTCTTTATTCTTTATTTTTTCTTAGAAAATCAATAAAATGGAATCATCTTCGTCAAATAATCTTAGCCAACCAAGAGCTTGTCTTGACCCTAGAACCGATACTTCTTCTTCGGCACATTCTAGAGTTGGGCCTCTTCCGCCGAGTATTTATATTTTCATAGTTTTGGCCGAGAAAGTCGACGACCCAGGTCTTTACAGTGCGGGGTAATCCGGCGCGCGTCCAGCAACGGCCGTCTAAGACGAAAAGCAATAATTCCGTCAAATAGCTCGGACATGGAGGAATCCACTTGGACGGGTGCCCGAGGAGGCAAGAGAGGTCCAAAGTGCTCGGTCTTTGGACAGGCACCCTTTGACCATGAGGCGTAAAACTCCGAAAATAAATCCCGAAACCAAGAGTACTTCGGTAGGGGTGCCGAAATGGTAGAGATCGGCGAAGGCAATAACGGTAGCAATTAAGCCGCTGAGGAATCGACGAGGTTTCTACTACTTCGTCGGAGATTAGAAGACGTTTAGGTCCCCTTTCGATCCAGGTTTCATTTTGGTCAACCGTAAGTGGTTAGAGAAACTAGGACCGGACCCTAATTACCTATCGTCTTTCATGCCCATGCCTGGCTTTTCCTTTGTCATTCCTAACAAGGACGCGACGATCTTGAGCGCTCCAAAGAACCATTTCGTTGCCTATAAACTAGCCTTAGACGCGGGATCGAGGTTTCCCCTTCATGATTTCATAGAACAAGTGCTACAAGACTACCACATCGGCCATAATCAGTGGCTCCCAACGCTTGGCACAACGTCCCGACGTTTATCGCCGTCTGCGAGCTACGCGGCCTAGCCCTTTCTTCTTGGCCTTTACCCACATCCACTATGCGGCAAGGTACCGGGCCGTGGACGGGAACATGGCTCGCATTCGCAACCGTCCCGGCTTCCCGACCATTGGGGAAGCCTTCGAAAATGCATGAATGGAAAGCCGACTTCATCTTTTTTAACGGCGGCCAATGATTCGGCTACGAGAGCTATAGATTCCATAACCTAGGTCCGTCACGAATACGGGACGGAAGGCGATCTGGGCCGGAATTGGAGGACAATTTCGATGAAGAAGTTGTGGAGTACTTCAGACAAAAGAGTACTCCGTGCCCTACCGACGTTACGTTAAAGGGCCATCCAATTGGATACCTTTTTAAGGAAATGTTTTACCAAGACGACTTCTTGGTTGCTTTCGAGCTGAGGTTGGCCGATGATAAAGGTACATTTAAAATCATCCAACTAAAATTCTTCGTCTATAGTCCTTTTGACGAACACATTTTTGTTTTTTGCGGACTCGGCCGACAACGCCTCGAAGCTTCTTGGACGGGGGAGATCAAGGCATGTCCCAATTTACGCCAACCTTTGGAAGGAGTTTGCAAAGAGCAAAGGCTTAGAAGAGGCGAAACATTGGTAATAATTTTTTTTTTTTTTTTTTTTTTTTTTTTTTCCGAGGATCATATGAGATCGTCCGAAATTGGCATCCAATTTTTGGTCGAGGGTCACCCAAAGAAGGAGAGCGTCCGGACTTGGACGGTCACCTTCAGGCGCCATACTCGTCCGAAATTGGCATCCAATTCTCGGACGAGGGTCACCCAAAGAAGGAGACCGTCCGGACTTGGACGGTCACCTTCTTGGCGCCATACTCGTCCGAAATTGACATTCAATTTCGGACGAGGGTCGCCCAAAGAAGGAGAGCGTCCAGACTTGGACGGTCACCTTCTGGGCGCCATACTCGTCCGAAATTGGCATCCAATTCTCGGACGAAGGTCACCCAAAGAAGGAGAGCGTCCGAGACTTGGACCGGTCACCTTCTTGGCGCCATACTCGTCCGAAATTGGCATTCAATTTTCGGACGAGGGTCGCCCAAAGAAGGAGAGCTCCGGACTTGGACGGTCACCTTCTTGGCGCCATACTCGTCCGAAATTGGCATTCAATTTTCGGACGAGGGTCGCCCAAAGAAGGAGAGCGTCCAGACTTGGACGGTCACCTTCTTGGCACCATCCTCGCCCGAAATTGGCATCCAATTTTTGGATGGGACCACCAAAAGTATGAGAACATCCAGACTCGGACGGGCACCTTCTTGGTGCCCTACTCGTCTGGAGTTGCACAATTTTTTGGACGAGGGCCACCAAAAGTATGAGAACATCCAGACTCGGACGGGCACCTTCTTGGTGCCCTGCTCGTCTAGAGTTGCACAAATTTTTTTTTTTTTTTTTTTTTTTTTTTGGGACGAGGGCCACCAAATGTATGTGAACGTCTAGACTTGGACGGGCACCTTCTTGGCGCCCTTCTCGTCTGGGATTTGCACAATTTTTTGGACGAAAGTCTTGGGCCATACTCGTCGCATATTTGCAAATCATCTTTCATTTCGTCTTTCAAATAAGTCTTTGTAATAACAGCTTATAACTTTTGTTCGTAGGACGATCAATTTGATGACTTGTTTACTTTTTTGAAAAAAATGCTCCTACAAACAAACTTCCACCCGGGAAGTCGTCCTCGTCCAAAAAGAGGCCAACTACGGCCGCGACCGACCCCTTCAACGAAGAAACCTAAGAGCTTCACAAGGAAGATGGCAGATAAGACGACTCCTCTTGGCGAGGTTGGGGAGAGAAGTATGCCTCCCCCATCAGCCAAGGTTCCTAAAAAGGGGCCTTCCGCTGTTGCCCCGGCTGAGGAGGGAGAGGGTGCTCATGCGGCTGTTCCACTCAACGTGTTGCCGGCCGACTCTACTGAGGTCGAACCTGAGTCTGCCTTGGCTATAGTTGCACCGCATCCGGAGCCGCGCCGAGAACTATCCGGGGTTCGGCGGCTCGGTAGCTAAGCCGGTGCCACAAATGCCCTTAACTGTTAGGGACGGCATCTATTTCGTCCCAAGTGAGTCGTATTACCCCAATATAGTTAGGACGGTGCGGGTCGGTGGACGGTCCATGAGTCCGTCCGATGAGACAATCCATCGTCATTCCTATCAAGATTACTGACTCTCCCCCTCTTTCAGATAAGGGCAAAGGCCCTGCTATTCCCCCTGCTCCTCCTCTCGCTGATTCGGACGAGGAGTCTTCTCCCGCTTTCGCCAAAATGTCGAAGCCGGAGAAGGAGCGACTTAAGCAGGAGCTCTTCAAGTGCTACCCCGAATCCTACATAAAGGGATTAAGGGGGCGTCTCGTCGGGCATGTGGGCTACATGTCTCGACTACGCCGAGGTATTGCTTTTAGCCTCGCTTTATTTTATACTTGATACAAATTTTGATTCTTTTACTCGTCTAATAACTTCGATTTGTTTTCATTGTTCCAAACTTCGGCTCGCAAAGATGCTAACCGAAGAATGGGCGAGGGAGCTCGAAAGGAGAACAAGCACCTCGTCCATCTTGCTACAACGGCCGGCGACAAGGCCATTCATGATATTGAGATGGCGAATACTCTCCATCGTCGGGCCACTCGATGCATTGGAGAAAAGGTCGGCAGATCTTGAGTCCAAGAACAAGAAATATCTTGTTACCATCAATGATCGATACAAGGAGAGCGACCATCCGAAGATGATTATCAACACTCTCTCTACCGATCTTAAGGGCGAGAGACGCCGCCCTTCTTGTCGCCGCCGCCCGAGAAGGGAGAATATTCTTCCGAGGGCGAGAACGCTCGTCCGGAAAAAAGACGGTTTCCCAAACCTTTGACGATGCCAAAAAGGGGCTTGAACATGTTGTAGAAACGTCCAAAGTTTGGGCCGTCAAGGCCTTCGAAATGCCGGGCCGGGCCGAGGAGGTCCCTAGCTTTGTCCGTCGCTCGGAATACCAACAGAGTGTCCATAGGGCCATGGTCTCAGGCCGAGGATCCTCCGGAGTTTATAGAGTCGGGCGACGAGGCTTCACCGAAGATGAGGAGCCCGAGGACAACCAAGAAACTCATGTCGAAGACGAAGCCTAGTTTTAGGTTTATTTTTCTAGTTTCTTTAGTTATCTCGCCGTTGTAGCCTTCGTAGTCATATTTTGTAAATTTACTCATGATATATATGAAAGACTTTTGCCACTTGCTTGCCTCTTATTTTCATCAATTCCCATTTGACTATCACATTAACTTTGAATTGTTTCCAAGTACAAAAGTTGACTCGTCTTGAACATTGTAGACGATCCGCATAATATGATTGAAACACTTGTTTTGGACGACCTTGTTAGTTTCTTTTGAGCTCGTCTTTTGAGGCTTCTACCATTCCCCCCCCCTCTTGGGGCTTAGTTCAACCGTACTGGTGGGCGAGCCAAAGGCCAAGAAGGAAAACGACAATCATTGGCCGAGCCTCGCTTGAAACTATTGGACGAGCTTGTTATATATGCTGAACGCATGTTTTAGCCGGCTTCCTTGAGGGAGCAACACTCGTCATTAAGTAGCGATCCCTTACTAGGGTCTAGACTACTTAGTCGGCCGTGCTTGTGAAGATAAGTATCCTTTACTAAGGACTTATTTCGAGCCGCCTTTCTCTCGAGACTTTGACGTTACTCTTACTAGAGGTTTTGTCGGTTTGTGGCCTTGTATGTGCAATACTTTGGCCTGTCTCTTCGATGGAGTGATGTTCGGCCTAAAAATGAGTAATTGTGACGCTATTCTTTTTTATCCAAGTTACTTTCACTTTTAGACGAGTAACTCGATTTAATGCCCCAGAGTGAATTAACTTGGTGACAATAAACAAGGAAATAAGAAAGTAGAAATTGTATTATATGGATTTTGCTTGACGGAATGCCAAGATGCATGTATACAATTCTTTTTTCTAACATGTGCCGCGGCACTTTGGATTAACTACAAACTACTTCATAGACATTCGACGGTGGATTGAATTAGACGTGATACTTTTTCAAATTATCGAATTCCAAGTACGGCGTGACCGTCGTCCATCCATATCTTGAAGACGAAAAGTACCACTTGCGCAGCTCTTGGATAATCATGTAAGGTCCTTCCCAATTAGGTGTTAGCTTCCCTAACTCTTTTGCTCGTCCAACCGCTTCCATCTTTCTAAGGACAAGATCCCCTACTTTGAGCGGTCGTCTAACAACTCTTTTGTTAAACTCCCGAGCCATACGCAGCTTGTACAATTGCATTCTTAGCAAGGCATTGCCCCGACTTCGGCACTGGGTCTAAAGCCGTGCGCAATGCGGCCAGTTGGCATCTTCCGAGTACACAATAACTCGCAGGGTGGGTTCTTCAATCTCTATGGGCAAGACCGCTTCGTGCCGTAGACTAACATGAAGGGCGTCTCCCAGGTAGAGTTCTTGGCGGTTGTTCCGATGGACCATAAGACCAACCGCAGCCTCTTCAACCCATTGTCCCTTGGCGTTTTCTAGCTTCTTTTTGATTCCATTTGATAGAATCTTGTTGAAGGACTCTACCTTGCCCATTTGCTTGTGGGTGAGCAACGGCGGCGAAGTGTGCTTTTATTTCTCTTTCTCGCCAACCACTCCTTCGCTTTAGGTGTTTCAAATTGTGGGCCATTATCGAAAACGATGGACTCGTGGTATGCCAAAACGGGTTATAATGCTTTTCCGCATGAAGCCCTTGACGTCGTTCGTTGTTATTCCTCGCATGGCCTCCGCCTCTATCCATTTAGTGAAGTAATCAACGGCCACTATCACAAACTTCTTTTGTCCCAGCGGCCACCGGGAAAGGTCCTAGGATATCCATGCCCCATTTGGCAAAGGGCAAAGGGAACAAGATGGGGGTTAAGTAGTTGGACGGCTTCGATGCACATTTCCATGCTTCGGCAACCGTCACACTTCTTTGCATGGACAAGAGCGTCTTCCTTTAATGTTGGCGCAAGTACCCGTCCTTAGAGCCTTCTCCCCTAAAGCTCTTCCCCCAATATGAGAAGCACAAGCTCCTTCATGGAGTTCTTTCAGGACCTCCAGACCATCTTCTCTCGGTGACGCACTTGAGCAGCAGGCCGATTAATGATTTCTTGTAAAGTGTCTCGTCCCATAGCTCAAACCACTTGTCCCTAGCCTTCACATACTTGGCCTCTACGGGATCCCAAGGCACCGTCCCCGTCTTCTTGTATTCTATGATCGGTTCCATCCGCATAGCCCCGCGACCGAGAAACATAATCTGCTCTTGATCTATGCTCTTTTTGGGTTTGACTTCCCAAAATACCGTTCTTGGCACATCACCTTCACGTAGCCGGCTAACTTCGAGAGTGCATCCGCTGATGATTTTCTCGACCTTGGTACTTGGTCGAGGACAAATCGTTTTAATGGCTCTATCTCATCTTTGATGAGTTGCATGTATTTGCTCATTGATGCTTCTTTGCATTCAAAATCTCCATTAACCTGGGCCGACCACTAAGAGGGAGTCCGATTTGGCCTCGATCTCAACAGCCTCCGCCGCTTTGCACATTTTGATTCCCGCCAAGAGTGCCTCATATTCAGCTTCGTTATTGGATGCTCGAACCGGAACCTTAATGCATATTCAAACTTGTCCCCTTCGGGAGATTGGCAAATGATTCTCGCTCCACATCCATTGATTGTGGACGAGCCATCAACCATGAGCGTCCAATGCCTTCTTCCTTCTGGCTGGATCGATATCTCGGCTCTATGGTCGGCCGAGTAAGTTCGACTATAAAATCTCGCCAAGGCTTGCCCTTTAATGGTCAGTCCCTGGGTTCAAAGGATATATCAAACATGTTAAGCTCCACCGCCCATTTTAACATTCGTCCGAACAGCCTTCCATCTTCGTAGAACTTGCTTCAAAGGCCGATCGGTGTAGACGATTATACTGGTGCGCCAAGAAATAGGAGCCTTAGCTTTTCTGGCGCCATGACGAGTGCCAATCCAAACTTCTCAACGGGAGTGTACCTATTTTCCGCGTCTTTGAGTACGTGACTCACGAAGTATATTGGGACTTGGACGGATTCTCTTTCACCACAGAAATAAAGACTTACAAACTGAGCGGACATCGCCAAATATACAAACAACTTTCTCCCCCTCAACCGGGCCGACTAACCTAGGCATGCCGAAGGTGGTCCTTGACTCCGTCAGTAGTGCTTCGCTCCGCCTCATTTGTCCATTCAAACTTTGCTTTCTTCTTAATTGTGGCGAAGAAGTGATGGCACTTGTCGCCCGACTTAGACAAGAAACGTCCAAGGGCGGCCAAGCAACCCGTCGCCCTCGAACTTCCTTCACCTTTGACGGAGACTTCATGTCTAAAATAGCTTGTATCTTTTCTGGATTTGCTTCAATTCCCCTTTCGATCCACCAAAAAGCCTAAAAACTTCCCCGACAAAACTCCAAACACACATTTGCTTGGGGTTCAGCTTTTAACTTGTATTTCCCGAGAGTTTCAAAGGTTTCTCTCAAATCACCAACATGATTTTCTTCTTGACGGCTTTTGACTATCATATCGTCAATGTATGCCTCCATATTTCTTCCCAATTGTGGCCGAAAAACAAGATTGATCAATCTTTGAAAAGTGGCCAGGGCATTGCGCAGCCGAATGGCATTCTCAACCCCCATACAAATCCTTTTTCCGTAATGAAGGACGTCTTGTCCCGATCCTCGAGCCACATTGGGATTTGATGAAAGCCAGAATAAGCGTCCATGAAGCTCAAGAAAGCATGACCAACGTAGAGTCCACCGACGATCCAACTTAGGCAAGGGGAAACTGTCCTTAGGACAAGCCTTGTTGAGATCGGTGTAGTCCACACACATCCTCCAAAGCCATTGGGCTTTGGCACCATGACCACATTTGCTATCCAGGCCTGGGTAATAGGTTTCTTTGATGAACTTGGATTCCAACAACTTCCGAACTTCTTGGTCAACCGCCTTGATTTCTAGCCTGGCCCCAAATGCCTCTTCTTCCGACGAACGATTTTGTTTTGGGGTCAACATTTAACCGATGGACGGCTACTTCGGATCAATTCCGGGCATTTCTTCAACACAATAGGCAAACACGTCCCGAAATTCTTTCGGTAGGGCCGATTAAGAGGCTTTTTAAGCCCAAAGAGAGTGAAGAACCAATTTTCAAGGTTCGCTCCGGGACGAGCCTCATCCGCACGGACGTCTTCCGGGGCCTCTACCGGTTCCCGGACGCCTATTGCTAGTCCCACGATGGCCATCACTTCTTCGAGACAAGGGAGGCTCTTCCTTGATGATTTCATATTTTCTCTTTTTCTTGGGAAGATGCTCGAACGCCTTCCTTGAGGGAGCGAGAGGCGTCCGAGGGCTCTCAATGGCCGTCTTTAATGAGGCCAAGTGGTCCTTGACTATTCCGACGTTTTCCTCTCGCTAACCACCTTCGTCTTATCCTTCTCTATTTCGGACGTTTTCCTTTCACCAAAGAACTCCGCGTCTCGATCTTCATTGCACATCTTCCATGATGACGGCTGAGGGTAGTCGATAACACTCCCTAGCCACCTGTCGGTCCCCATATAATGAGCCAATCTTGCCATCATCACACTCATACTTCATCAACATCGGGTGGGTAACTATAACGGCTTTGACGTGATTCGGGAGTTGGTCGCCCGAGAATGACATTGTAGGGTCATCAAATCTCTGACTACCAAGAACTTGATAAACAAAGTTCTAGCGGCATCCTTTTCTCCCACTCGAACAGTAAAGTAACAGCTCCCATTGGGTGGATGACTCCTCCCCCAAACCCTATGATGGGATGGTGAACGGAACCAAGTTCTTCTCATCAAATTTTAACTGACAAGCAACAAGACCGATGATGTCCGTCGAGCTTCCAAAGTGTCGATCGAATTCTTCTTACTCTCAAGTTTGCTATTTTCATCTCTACAACCAATGGATCGTCATGGGGAGTCCTCAACCCGCCCGATCTTGCTCACTAACTACCACCCTTGGGAAGGGCTCAGCCTTTGTTTGATCGCCTAACAAAACTTGGCCAAGCTCCCTAAGGTAGTTTTTGTGGGCCTCTATTGGTTGGTCCTCCAAAGAAGAAACCCTCCGAAATTACGAGAACAACATCCTCGTCTCGTGCTCTCACTTTCCTTCTTCTTAGTCCGCCAATTGTCTTTTCTTTGAAACTTCCTTCCCCCCGAGGCATATAGGAGTTCATCTTTCCCTTTCGAGCTAGCTCCTCCAAAGCCTTCTTGAGGTGCTTACATTCATTAGTTTCGTGACCGCAATCCTTGTGGAAGTGGCAATACTTGCTCTTATCCCTATTTCTATAAGGGGTTTTCATTTCACTTGGGGCCTTCAACTCATATTGATCCTTAATCTCCATGAGAATGGAGTATTGGTCCTTGTTAAATTCAATAGGGTTGGATGAGGATGGCTCGACCTCTTTTCTCTTGCTCCTTCTAGATGAAGTAGTGGAGGTTATAGCCCAAGTCTCGGCCTTCTTGGGGTTGCTCTTCTTTGCCGAGCAACCTCTTCAGGCTTCTTAGACTCGGGATGCTTTGCCTCGAGACACACTTCGGTAGCGTGAATAAACGCTTCGGCTTCCCTTAAGGCTTCGGCAAGAGTGGAGATTTTCTTTTAACAAGATCAAACTTAAAGCTTCCCGGCCTTAGACCCCCTTATGAAGGCGTCAAAGGCCACTCCAAAGATTAAGATCTTGGATCCGAAGGGCTTCAAGGTTGAATCTCTTAACGAAACTTCTAAGAGCCTCCTTAGGTCCCCTGGACGACCTTGCCTAGGTGCATGCTTGTTTTTTGTTCTTGCTTGTTGGCAACAAAGTGACTAGTGAATAAGAAACCGAGTTCCGTGAAATTATTGAGTCGAATTAGGTGGAAGATTGTTAAACCACTTCGAGCTACTCCCTTCGAGTTCTTTGGGAAGTTCTTACACCGGGTAGCATCATCTACTCCTTGGACGTACATCCGATGTTTGTAAGCGGACAAGTGATCATCGGGATCTGTTGTTCCATCAAAAGGTTCTATAGTAGGAAGTTTAACCTTTGGGAAGGGGGGCGCCTCCATTATCCCGGCCGAGAATGGAGTGGGCCGCTTAATCCGGAGGGCTCCCATCTCGTCCCTCAATGGGTATGTACTCCTTACGATATTCCTTTAACACCGGGTCGGACGATGTGTTTGCGAGCAATGGACGCCTATAGGCCATGGGTTGAGCCACTGTCTTCTCTTGTCGTGGATGAACAAGAGAGTGACTTAAACTTCGTCCCTCCCCTCCCGGACGACAACCTCAAAGGAGGGTCTCTCGGGTATGATGTAGAACCCGTCGCCGATCGTTGTATTGCCGCGCTCTCTTTTGCTTCTAGATATTCTCCGGCATCTGTTTCCATTCGGTGCCCGGCTGACGAACATGGTCCCGGGTCCTTACCACCGTGTTCCATCCATCTTCCTTCGCCGACCCTTATCCTCCGGGTTGCTTTCCTCCTGCCGTTCTCCTAGAGGGTTCCCGACGAACAAGTCGACTAGGACCCGGACGATCGTCTTGGGAACGTCCCCTAGGGGGAGGTGGATTGTTAGCGGTAGCTCGGGGTTAAGCCTTAAAAACAACATATTGCTCTTGATACGTTCCCGGACGATCGTCGCCATCTTTGCACCTGGAAATCATTCAAGGCGTTCTCTAGATGGGCGGCGATCACCGGACGTTCAAGATTCTCTTGAATGACAAGTTGCTGGGCTTGGTCCAAGAACCTGGGACGATGGACGGGGTCTATCCCTTCCTCGAGGTGGTCTCTCGTGTTCTACCGTGTCTTCGACATTAACCCGAAGACTTCGGTTTACGCGAGGTTGGACGATTGACAATCGGGCCATCGTCGCTGCGTCTCCCCAGACGGCGCCAAATGTTTAGTCCGCTTGTCACAACAAGTAAGATGTAGATGGTGCTTTCTTGTCGAGCAAGTAAACTAGTATCCCTTAGATGTTCTTCTTTGGAGACTTGTGCAACAATGTCTGAATCAACCAAGTCCAAGCCTGAGCTTCGTTCCCGAACCTGCAAAAAGGGACCCACCCTGGAGGTTTGGGTGGTGGTTCCCCCTCCGATGCTTAAGTCAGATATCAGGAGTTGTAAGAGAAAGTAGAGATAGAGAGAGAAAGTGAGAGAGTAGTTTTACAGAGTAACTTTGCACTGTTTGCATTGAATTGTGTGTCTCCCGATTTTAGGGGTATTTATAGTGATAAACGAGTTGACAAATATCCTTAATACCCGCCTCAGAATAGTGGCTTCGATTGGGTGAGGAATCAAAACACGACACGTGGCGGATCATGACTAGTGGATATCTATTAACCAATCTCCTTCACCACCTTACATTGTTGTTGGATGACCGTCGCCGAGAATCTGCACCTTTTAACTCTCCTGAGGGTAGCCCAAAGATGCAAGGCATTTCTTCTCTTTAACTCAGGTGACACGTGTGCGGCTCTGATAAGCCCAAGTGTCCCAAAAAGAGCTGTGTTTTGTGTCATTACACGTGTCATGAGATGAGTGAAAACAATTCATTAGAACGTTTTGTTGCTTATATACTCCACATTATTTCAAAAGGGAAATAAATTCAAAGAAATATTTATATGATAAGGAGATTGATACATCTACCTGCTAAAAATAGACAATTAAAAAATAATTAACTTTGCTGAGTTGTACGCCATTAATTATTAATATCTATTTCTAATGGGTGGATTACCACTAGATAGACAAAGTTTTTCCATTATTTGTTGGAGTTTTAAGTTTTTCATTAAAGAGCCAAAAAAAGAGAGGCAGGATTGGATTACTGGCCATAATTACGAAGACCAAGAGGCGAAAAAAGGTGGATAATCATTTATCATCCAGAACATCATTAAGTGAAAGAATCTTCCTAAAGCATCAGATAAGCCTTCAGTTAGAGAAGAGAAAATATTATCAGGGTCTGGACATATTAGAGCCAAGCAAGGAATTCAGATTGGCGTCCCTGTTTAGCTAACGCATCAGCAACCATGTACATGCTTCTTCCTCTGTGACTTGTGAGTGATGGAGTCATGGAGATGATGAGGCAGTACTTTTTTTTTTTTGAAGTATAAAATTAAAAGGCTACCAAGTTTTTTTTTTTTTTGAATTAGGCTCAAAATGTATTTTCCAAATATCAATTTCTTTTTTATATTTTCACAATTTAATGGTTAAGATATTAATTGGTAAATACGTACATTAGGAAGAGTGTAATCAACAAATAGACATTACTAATACTAGCCTTCTATGCATGTGATGTGTGCGTCGATTACTTGAGTCTGTTCTTAAATTTCATCTAAATATAATTTTGAAAGTGTAATTTATAATCATCATAGTACAAACTAATGTAATTTATAAAGTGTTTAGAAATTGTGATGAACACTTAGATGTAAAGTCTTATAGTCAAATTAAATTTGTAAAAGTTTTATTTTTCTCATTAATCAACCATTTTTCTCATTATGTCAAGTTACTTTGTTAATGCTTATTTAGTTTATTAATGAAATTTTTAAGGAGATGCCAATACACATCATGACCCATCTTTAAAATAGGAAGGATATAATTGTAGAAAATTTGAATACAATTATATATTTAGCCAAGGACAAAAAAGACTTTTCATAGGGGATACCATAGCTCCCCTCTTGGCTTATATAATAGATATTATGCCCAAGAGAAAAGATCTTATGTGATTAACTTTTACCCAAGCCACTTTCTTTTTTATTTTTTGAAGGTTGCAAATTCCATTCATGCAATTTTGACTAATATACAACTAAATTTTTATGTTGAATTTGTTTTTTATGTATAATTTCACAATATTATTAACTTTCTATAATATAAAATAATTAATAATTAAAGATATTGATGCAAAAATTTACGCGTTGACAAATGTGTAAATCAAAATATTACAACTTGTTAAACACGGAGGAAGTATTTCCTTATAACCCACTACGATCCTCATTCCTCACCTTGTCTAAAAAGCCATATAAATCTAAGGGACTTTCACGTTACTTGCCAACCTACATATTGAGAAACTGAGATGCAGGAAATGAAGGCAGCAAAAACTTAAAGAGAAACAAAAAACCATGAACTTTTAACATCAAAACCCCCCCAAAATCATGCTTTTTTACACCCATCATAAAAGAGATGTATGCATATACACACATATAGCAGTATTGGTTAGGGTAGTTGGACCTCACAGTAGTAACACAACCTGTACAGCATTGGAATGAATGAAAACCCACCATAAATTCTTGCCAGCTCTAAATACAGAGAAACAAAGAGCTCACCACAACCTTTTTCCCAATCTGTCAGTCTCTCAATAAAACTCTTCCATCAACCTCCTACCCATCAACCCTAAAACAAGTAAATGCAGCTTTTAATAACTTCTATTAAATTCTCCTTTCTCCTTCCTATATATAAAAACAGCAAGGTTTTTGTTTGTAGTATTTCATAGTGTTCAGACATTAAAAAGGAAGATAGAGTGTGTTATAGATTATCATGTTACATTGACTTGGGAATTGGAATCAATCCCAGGATCTTCATGGAAAACAACACAAGTGTACTAGGGAAAGAAAATTACCTTCAGAAAACAACCTTGTTTCTTGTTTTGCTAATATTTGTGTTAGGATTCCCTTCTTCTTCTCATGGGTTTTCCATGGAATTCTATGCATTGTCATGCCCGGGTGTAGAGTTCATAGTTAGAGATAATGTGAGATCAGCAGCTTCTACTGACCCGACTATTCCCGGGAAACTTCTGCGCTTGCTCTTTCATGACTGCTTCGTCGAAGTGAGTTTCTGTTCCTTGTGTTTTCTACATTTGTGTGCCTGAAGGAGAGAAACTAGAATAATTAAGGGTTAACTAAAAACATGGTTATAAATCTCGGATGGGGTCATCACTATTGCAATTACGGGTAATGCAGATGGTTTGTGGCAGTTGTGACCTTATATCTTAGTCGCAACGCTCAAAAACCTTTACAATGAGGTTGCAATACGGTGATGCAGCCGAGATTTAAAACCATAAAACAGTAAGCATCACAGTAGTATCATTATGGTAATTATGTCTAGATTATAGCTATATTCTTGCAGGGTTGTGATGCATCAGTGCTAGTAAAAGGGGATGGAACAGAAAGAGCAGACCCTGCAAACGCCTCTCTTGGAGGATTTGAAGTCATTGAAACGGCCAAAAGAGAGCTAGAACTGTTCTGCCCTGAAACTGTTTCGTGTGCTGATATTCTAGCACTGGCTGCTAGAGATGCTGTTGTCATGGTATAACAAAATCCACCCCCTTTTTTTATTGAGCATTGTTATTTAGCTAAATTTGCATGCGATCAGTCTAATTGGGGTGTTTTTGTAACTTCACTATATGGGGCGTACAATGCTCCTATCTCTTCTTTCGCTAACAAAAATTTAGCCAAATAGAGTTTTTCTTTTTTTATCGTCGTATGTATACATTTTAATGATGTGGGGATTCTGATGATAGTCAGGAGGACCAGATATACAGATGCCAACTGGTAGGCTAGACGGAATGGTTTCTGCGATATCGAACGTCAGGCCAAACATTGTTGACACAAGTTTCACAGTGGATGATATGATTAAGATATTCAGCTCTAAAGGGTTGAGTTTGGCTGATCTAGTCATTCTATCAGGTACACATTTTATTTCTGGAAAAAGTTATGCAAGTATGTAATTTAAATTTGTGATTTAAGTTAAACAGCCAAATAGGGGAACATCATGTATATTTCTTCATGAGGCAAGAACAGTTTTTTTATTCATATTGGCTCATCAGTCAAGACAGGCCTTATAAGTACAATGCTACTTGTAACGCTTCCAAAAGAAGTAAATGTTATGAAAAAACAATAATGCTACTGCTCCTGCACATGTTTTTGGCTCATAGGCTTAAAACTTTTTTCTTAAATCTCTTTATATATTCAAAATAAATACTTCCTCCACCCTAAAGTAGTTGCAGCATTTTTTTTATAGTCAAATTTCATCAACTTTGACTTCATTTTTTTGAGGGGAACTTTGACTTCATTTAGTCTCAATTGTATTTGCATGTTATTAACTTTGTATAATTTCTTTTAATATGTAATTACATATAGTAATGGTTAGATATGCACCTTGGAAATCGTTAAAAAGCATATGTTACATAATGAATTGACAGGGGAAAAATCATAATTCTCCTAACAAGAAATATTGATCAATGGAAAGTCTATTTGAAGTCGATTTCCGGTAATCGGAAATATAAGTTAAATCTTGAATTAGTCAATAAACATTTCCTAGAAAAAACATCTAACTAGAGAACAGAGATACTCTGAATAACGTGTATGGAAGAGAGGATTAATAAGGAAAGGAATGAGAAGTAGATGATCTGATTTCCTTGCCCATTAATAAACCAACTCCTTCCATTGCTGAAAAGGACTCGGTTAAAATCCAAAGCCTACGCTACTGGCCGAGTTCCCTGCTATTCCTTTCCCCTTCTTTCTCGTGCCCTCCTCTCCCCTTCCCTCCGTCGTTACTATCCAAACACATTCTAAGAGAATTTCTGAATGATATATATACATAGTATGTAATATGTTTTGATGTTGCAGGTGCACACACAATTGGGATAGCTCATTGTACAGCTTTCAGTGACCGCATTCAATTTGATTCAAAGGGAAACCTCACTTCTGCTGACTCTTCTTTAGACAAAGATTATGCATCAAAGTTGGCTAAAAAGTGTGCAGCAAGCAAATCAGCAACAGTTAACATAGATCCCAACACATCCTTCTCATTTGACAATCAATACTACAACAATCTCATAGCAAAAAGGGGACTTCTACAAACTGACTCGATTCTGTTTGATGACCAAAGGACAAGGTTCTTGGTTGAGCAATTCGCTAGTGATCTGAACACTTTCTATGAAGCATGGAGTGAATCATTTTTGAAGCTCAGCAGTATAGGAATTAAGGCTGATGGCGAAGGTGAGGTTCGACAAATTTGTTCTAGGATAAATGGGTGAAGACTGATCAAACTCAAAACCACTTCATTGCTAGAATCTCATGGAAGTGTTTTGTAGCTCCATTTCTGAGCAGTAGATTTTGTATGTATTGCATATAAATTTTCTTAAACACAATATCTTGAATGATTGTTTTCCTACAATATATTTTTTAGCTCTTCAATGAATAAGATACCCAACAACATATGAAGTTCAATTTCAACTTTGGATTACAATGGAGTACTTGAATATCCCACTGAACCTACATCACTTGCACTTACTCGTATCAGATCCTTGACACTTCGACATGGTTATGGACAGTTGAAGTCTTAACACTCCAATTTGAGCCAAAATCATGAAGATTTTCATAAAATAGCCAAGTCATACACGTGGACACGTACCCGACTCCGAGCAACATAGACTGAAGTCACTGAATTGATTCTATGTCAAACAGTTTTAGCAATATACTTTTCTTTTCAGTCATACCAGTAAGGTAAAGTTTGCAGATGAAATTCTAATATAAGGCACTTCAAATTCAAAATTTTCATTTTCTGAGTTAAAGAAGACTCACAGTGAATAATTAATGATTCTCCACCTCCTAGCTGATGAGTGAAGAACAGGCTTCTAATCTCGATCATTATCTACATTATATGCTTTTAGGAGGCTAGACAGATAAGAAGTACCAACTTTCATCACTTGCAGTATAGCCATTAACCAATTTCTTCCTTGAGAATCCTGACAGCTTCTAAGACTCCATTCTCCTGAGAAATTTTCTCAGAAATCTCTAGAGCACGTGCTTTCATATCAGGACTAAGAGCACGAATTATAGCATTCTCTAACACGTAAGCACTTTGCCTGATGCCCACGTCATCACAATTATCGGGAAGCAATTGATTTCCTTTCAAGGGTTCTGGAGCTACTCCAAGCCAGCACATCCTTTCAGCCCAGTAAAACTGATCTAGCATAAAGGGACAGACAACTTGGGGTATCCCAGCTCTCAATGCTGCTGCAGTGGATCCACTACCTCCATGATGGATAGCAATAGCGCATTTTTGAAAGAGCCAACTGTAGGGAATGGATCCAGAAAAGCAAAATAAATTCCCATTGCACAGAGAAATCCCATTACTTAAAACTGATGAACCCATTTCAGCAGCAACTTGCAGAGCCTCATCCAATGGTGCATGTCCAGCTGTCAGAAGAATGAACCTACATTTTGTCTTTTCAACAGCAGCTTGTAAGATGCAAAGTAATGCTTTAGGATTTTTTATGAAACCCATATTCCCAGCTGAACTCAAACCTACGAAAACAAGAGGCGTTGACTGATTAGCAGTAAGAAATCTGTACAACCCTGTATGATTTGAGCAGAGTTCACTCCTTGCATCAAAGATATATTGGCAGTTGCTGCATGAAAACTGCCACCTGGATGGGAGAAACCAAAACCCAGAAACACGAGAGTTTGAAGGCCAATAATCAGGACATTCAACAACCTCTCTGCTGAATCCGTACAATAGTAAAGGAGATGAAGGCCTTTCATGCCACATAGGATGGCCTGTCACTGGGTCTGTAAAAGGCAAAGGGCTAAGATACAGTTCATCCCTCCTCCACGATCCCCAATCTTCGGAGAAAAGCGGCCACATCCAATGAATCACATCTTTCCAGCCGAGTTTACCACAAGGAGCCTCTTGAAGGTATTGATAAAGAAATGGAAGTTCTCTTCTGAACTGTCTCTGAAATGAAGAAGGGGCAGTATAGTTTACAACATAGGGAGCTGCAACAACACACCGAACGTGAAACTGTTCAGCAAGACTCCATCCTTCCAATGCAAAAAAATTAATCAAAACAAAATCATCCTCAATGTTTAGCCCATCTCCAAAGATGCTTTCCATAATGGATAAACATTCTTGTCTATGTTCCTTGGTCACCATGCGTTTCTGGCTACAGAATGACAGAGCGAGAGACTTGTCATTCTCATCACTTTCTGGAGGAGGAAGAACTGGTAGAGAAGAAACGGGAGTGTATCTTACATTACTTTCAGCCAAGTGTGCAGATAAGTCCTGATGGGCAGCGTGACTGATGAAAATCACTTCATAGTTCCTTTGATCACAGGCAAAGGCTGCAGCTACTGCAGCAATAGGGTAGACATCACCCTTTGTGCCAAAGGCCATAAATACTGCAATTGGTCTACTTCTTTCTGTTTTCAACTCCATCTATATTATTAATACTTAGCTCAACATGACATTTGTGATGGAAAATCAGGTCTGAGAACTTGCATGTTCATAGCCATTGATATGCAAGAAAGCCCTGCACCAGACAGTGCATCATGTTATTCAGTGAATTGGTGATTCATGTGTCATAACCATATAGAAATGAAAACAAGAAGTCAATTGTCTTCAGAGAACATAGGACTAATTGGGGTATATTTCGGTTATCAATTGGTCTCCTGGCAGATTGTCCGACCTAGTCAAACCGCTAACTTTTTATGTATTGGAGTCTATATCTGATTCCGTTTCTTGAGACCCTTTTAAAGCTGAGTAGCTATTCACAGATCACAGAGTAACTTTTATGTTACTTTTGTAATTTCAACAGTTTGTTTTGTTTAACTAATAGTCGTCTAACTTGGTCAGAACGCTACAGAAATTTCCGCTAACTAGGCTATATGATCATATGCAAAACGATATTGCAAAACTTGCATATCACGATGATAAATTTGGAGTTTCTCGTCTACACACCTTAACACAATTTTATAAAACCAATCAACGACTCAATATATCGACAATGTGAAGTCTTCATCCAACGCAATTAGACAAATTAGCGATCTACGAAACACTATTAGTGGGGATGGGGGGATCAGCAATGACTCAGCAGTTAAGGATCAAAATCTCATCCCATAAAATGGAAGGTATATGCTCAATGCTCAAATCAATAAACTCGTCAGATGAATAACAGAAATTGAACACAATAACAATAAAATGAACAAAAGACTATACTCAGAAGTCAGAAACATGAACAAATTTGAAAGAATTCTAAACAATACTCAGAAATTTTTTAACTTATCAGATGAATAACAGAAACTGAACACAATAACAACAAAATGAACAAAAGAAAATTCAAGATAACCAAAATCATAATAATAAAATTTATATCCCTTAAACTTAAGCACTACAAGTTTACAACTGACTGAAAAAAAATTAGCATCAAAATTTTCGTATAATATATTAATAATTGCACAATTTCACTTTCAATATTAAAATTAAATAAACAAGTTTTATCCTAATTATATTTTTTTCATGTATTTCCAAAATAAATATAAATAATAAGCTAGGAAAAATAATACTTACATACCATGGTTTTAACTTTTAAGGTTGTCTCCATTTTTCAATCCTTCACCAGCAGAAGTAGAAGAGAGAGAAACTCACATGGGTCAAATTGCAGGCCACTTTTTCTGAGAACTTGTTTGGGCCTAGCCCAATAACTACTTTCTAATTTTGGGGCCCAAACAATGTATCTCTACTGGGCCTTACTTGGGCCTTTTTAATTTTTCCTTTTTGTTCTATGCCTTAATTCTTCCCTCTTATTATTCGTTTCAAAAATACAAGTTTTTTTTGGGAAAAAACGGTCATTTTTACCAGATGAATGAGGACATTGAAATCAGTATACAAAAGCTGTTTTTACGAAGTTCCTTCAATTCATTGCCGAGAATTGAAGTTGGGAATTATAGAAAATTCATACGTTACAAACAAGATTATTACTGGGTATGCAAAATGCGGTCATTTGGGGATTGCACGCCAAGTGTTCGACGATATGTCTCACAGAGATACAGTTTCTTGGAACACTATGATTGCTGGGTATGTAAATGTTGGGTGTTTTGGTACAAGTTGGGAACTTTTCAATGACATGAGACGGCGTAAATTTGGGGTTGATGAGTACACTTTTGGTAGTATTCTTAAGGGGATTGCTTGCAATGGTAAGCTTATTTGTGGGGAGCAATTACATTCTATGGTTATTAAGGTTGGTTGTGAATTGGATGTTTATACTGCAAGTTCACTTTTGGATATGTATTCCAAGTGTGGGAAACTCGGGGATGCGTACATGGTGTTTAAGATGATGCCAGAGCGTAGTTCTGTGTCTTGGAATGCTATGATTGCAGGGTTTGTGGAGCAAGCTGATTTCGAGGCGGCATTTGAGCTGTTTTGTTGTATGGAGAAAGAGGGTATGAAGATTCATGATGGAACTGTTGCTCCTTTGTTGACTCTGCTTAATGACCCGGATTATTTTAGGCTAACGATTCAGCTGCATTCGAAGATTATTAAGCATGGGTTGAGTTCTAATACTACTGTATGTAATGCTCTCCTTACATCATATTCTGAATGTGGATCGTTAGAACATGCTGAGAACTTGTTTAATGATAATTCTGATGTGCATGATTCGATAACTTGGAATTCGATGTTGGGGGCTTACCTTCTACATAACAAGGAAAAACTTGCAATTAAAATCTTCTTTGACATGCAAGAGTTTGGTTTTGAACGTGATATATATACATATACTACTGTCATCAGTGCCTGCTTTGAAGAGCCATATCAGGTTTATGGTAAATGTTTCCATTGCTTGATAATAAAGGCGGGACTTGAGAGTTCCACAGCAATAGCCAATACATTGATAGCTATGTATCTGAAGTCGAGTAGAAAAGCCATGGCAGATGCACTGAGACTTTTTGAATCAATAGACCATAAAGATTCTGTCTCTTGGAATTCTGTATTGACTGGGTTGTCACAGTATGGCTTGAATGAAGATGCCGTGAAGTTCTTCAGGGAGATGCGGTCACATGATGTTGGGATCGATCACTATTCTTTTTCTGCAGTTCTCAGATCTTGTGCTGACTTAGCAGCCCTGCAATTGGGTCGACAAGTTCATGTGTTGGCTCTCAAGTCAGGATTAGAATCAAATGAACATGTAGCTGGCTCATTAATATTCATGTATTCTAAGTGTGGCTTACTTGATGATGCTAGAAAGTCCTTTGAAGAAACCCCAAAAGACAGCCCAATTACCTGGAACATTGCCATTTTTGGGTATGCTCAGCATGGACAAGGCGAACTCGCCCTTGAGCTGTTCCATCAAATGACAAAAAGTAAGGTGAAGCTTGACCATGTAACCTTTGTTGCTGTCCTAACTGCTTGTAGCCACATGGGTTGGGTGGAAGAAGGTCGACATATTCTTAAAACAATGGAATCTAAGTATGGGATTCCACTAAGAGTGGAGCATTATGCTTGTGCTATTGATTTGTTTGGGAGAGCTGGGCACTTAGATGAAGCGAAGACCTTGGTCAAATCAATGCCATTTGAGCCTGATGCAATGGTGTGGAAAACTCTCTTAGGTGCATGTAGAAACTGTGGGGATGTTGAATATGCAAATCAAATTGCAAGTCATCTGCTCGAAATCGTTCCTGAAGAGCACTGTACCTATGTTATTTTATCTGATATGTATGGGCGTCTTAAGAGGTGGGATGAGAGAGCTAATCTGACAAGGTTGATGAGGGAAAGGGGGGTGCGGAAGGTCCCAGGCTGGAGCTGGATGGAAATAAACAACGAATCTCATGCTTTTAATGCCGAGGATACTTCTCATCCCAATTCCAAGGAGATATATGATACCTTGGAAGGACTTATGAACGAGATCAGAATGCTTAAAAAAGCCTCTAACTCAGAGGCTTCTGTCCAGGAATGGGCCGTCCTTGATGGATGCTGCGGTTGATTGTGATGACTGACAATTCTTTGTGATACTTTGCCAAGTTATCATGTGTTCGGTTCCTGGAAAACGGGCTGATGAACATGTAAGTTCAAGCATATATCTTGGATGATATACCTGAAATTTTGTCAATCAACTTAATTTTACATATTAGTTAGTCTTGATTGGATTTGCATACAAAGAATGGCATGATAAACTGTTTCACAACTCGCAATACACATCTTCATGGATATATAATATATATGTATGCTTACCACAGTTTGCTACTTGTCTACTTCAAGATGTAATACATTCTAGGCTAGCAAGTTTGCTCAAACACTTATGATGGATGTATCTGCATAATCAATACGAATTTGATTTTTTTTATGCATATCATGTGTGTAATTTAGATATTTCCATATTTTGAAATGTTGAGACTTGCCCCCCTCAGAAACCTAAATTAAGAGAAGAGTATTTCTAACCTATGCACTAAGTGAATAATGTCTTTAATTAACTATGTCATATTTATCAGTTTTGTTGAGCACGGGTGAAAACAAATAACTAAACCTACACACTTGGTACATAGGTTAGAAAAACCCTTATTATAAATGGGTAAAATAATGTAAACGACTTTAAAGAACGAACTAAAACAGAAAGTATGACTAAATCAAAAATTCATGCTCGATCAATTGTTAATGTATAATCAATTGAGTAAATCTTAAGCCGTTTTAGATGTGAAATATATATTTGAAGAGAGTGGATACTATTTCACTGCTCCAAGCCTCTATTTTTTATCATTATTCACATGATGCAGCTGAATAGTGGAAGATGAATGTCATAGCATTTTCTTAGGGAACTCAAAATCAAACATGGGGAGAAAAAAGAGATAAATCTCCACCTTAGTGGGTGGTTGAGTTCCTCATAATAAGTTGGGTGGAAGATGAATGTGGTATGGGGGTTTACTTTGACTATGTTATGGCTAATTATAATTGGATGCATTGTCGAACTTTTGAAAGTGTGACCAACTTTTTCAGTTTTTTGTCCTCAGAAAGGAATGATAATAGAAAAACTGGAGTGATCAACGATGAAATCAGATTTGTTAACATGGTAAAAAGTTGTGTATAATGATTCTTTTGATGCCATGGTGTTTGCTTAAAAGAGAAGTCTTTGATGAACATAATTAGGATTTAGGAGTATGTTATATTGCTGATATTTGTTTTGATTTTTTTTTTTTTTTTAGGAAAGATGATTGGTCCGAAGACCAACCCCTGCTAGGCTACTAGCCTGCAGGGCACACCAGCTCAAAGGTTGGATGCAAGGCTAAACATCCCAGAAGTGAATGCCCGAGCATATTGTTGTATGAGGATTCGAACCCTGAGCAATGTCCTGAAATTCGGAGTGATACTCCACTGAGCTACTACCTCTCCACTGAATGCCCCAAATATTGCTGGTATTTGTTTTGAATGAAAATAGACGATGTCTTTTTTTATTACTTGATACACTTTGACCTTTGAACTATTAATCTTTTGACTTTGGTCGAAATTTGCTTTTCAAACGAATTATAAAATAATATCAATACGAAGATGTTACTTGATATATCTCAATGTATGTTTACAAAATATGAAATTTCAATAATTTAAAGATAAATATTAGTCAAAAGTGTTCATCTGAGTCAAAGTATTGCAACTTATTAGAATTGGAGAAAGTATTTGATTGAATTTGGCTCAAAACAGCAATGTTTTATTGATATTAAGTTGATCTGGTGTCAATGTCAATAGGATCAACAATATACTTTAAATGATACAACTCAAAAAACTGAAGAAGTATATTCCGATCAATAGAGCATGACAGGTAATGCCTTTTGGGATGGGGCACTTCCTAATTTGATATTATTTCTGGTGACAAGCAACTGAATGATAAATGATATGTTTCAACAATGCATTTGTAGTTATCAAATGACTATTAAAGCGTTAAAGGTACTTATGATGACTTCAAAACTCCTTGCCTAAGTATTCTAATTTTACAATATTTTTTAAAAAGGTTTATTAAAGAACCTCTTTACCGTATGGAGAGGATAAATTATTGTGCGGTTCAGTGCTCACATAAGATAGATTTATTAGAGTTGATGTATGTTATAATCAGGACTTTATATTTATATTATTATATATATTACTAGGGCTACTTATCGAAAGGTATGTCGTATTTCCAATCCTAAAATTCACTATTATCAATCATTTTTTTCACTTGTTGAAAGTAGACAAGTTTTCCAAATAACCAAACTAGGTTATTTTTTGTGGGGGTACAAATTCTCCTTTTGCCTTTCATGTCGTTATAAGTAATAACGTGTTAGCTTTGGAACATGGATTAGCATCCCAAGTTTGTTAGCACATCAATCCCTTTCATTCTTTCCCTTTGAGGGCAGGTTCCACCCTAAAATTGTGATTTGTTGAAATTATATGGCATTGTTATCGAGATTCTAGCATCTTTAGCCATAGAACATGGCAACATGCCCCTGTTCTCCATACATATAAGAGGATTCCAAACTAATAATGATTGTCAAATTACTCTCTCTGCCCCTAATTATCATGGGAACCCAATTCCCTCAAGTAAGAAATGTGGGCAGTTAGTGCCACTGCTATATAAGATTCCAAACATAGTGAAAGTGAGTGACTTGATGTAATTCCTTCAACCAAGCTGGCTAAGTTGACCTTTTTTATGTTTTTCTTTTTCATAAGCCGAATAAATTACATAACAGCAGTGAATCCTAAACAAGTAGCGGCATATTGCTGAGCCACATCATGTGCTTGCTGAACTTGTTGGCGATTCACTAAACTTATTTATACATCTCCGAAAAAAAATTAATTATTCCACGCCAGCTAATTAATTAGATGAAGACGCGTGTCACTATGGATGGAAAATTTTTAGGAGGCAATGATGTTTTAGTAGAATTTCTTTTAATCTTTTTTCATCCTGAAAAGAATCGAAAACAAACATTTCCATATAATACTTTTTTTTTTTTACAGGCATTTCCATATAATACTATCATGTCATGTCATTGCTTAACATGTTACTAACTTTCTAAGCACGCGATGAGTGCGATGATAATTTTTTTATTGTGATATTTTGTTATGTCGAGTAGTTAGTTTTACATGCACGCAATACATGTAGCGACAACTCATTATAGTATAGTTTAAGTTGACAATTTTTTTCAATAAAGGCTCTGTTTTGTTCAACTTATTAGAAGTTATTTTCAGCAAAAATAAGTACAGATCAGTTCAGATAAGCAAAAATAAATTGAATAAACCGGAACCAAAGTAGTTAAAGAAAACATCCATTTCTAATTGATATTTTAAACATAGTACTAAAAAAATGTCCACAAGAATATTGCATAGTCACCTCTTTTGTCAAGTTTATCTAATTTGATTAGCAAATTAGTGTATCATTGCAAAATTATATTTATCTTTATTTATCCATGGAAATCAAACAAAAAAGAATCTTCCTTTTCTATTTTTTTGCCATAATTGCAAAGATTACCTTTATATGTTTGTGCTTTTCTTTTGACTTCTTTTGAATTTTGATTGTGAACTATTTTCAATTCTAACTCTTATTTATCTACCACTGATAGTATAACTAAAACTTCAAATGTAATATGTTGTGCTTGATCTGACCTTATTATCCTCTATGTAATTAACTTACACAAATTGAAATTATGTAAACCCATTAAAATGATCATTTCTTTACATGACTATAATATTGTGGAAGTATATTGCTGATTTTTTATTTTGAAAATTTTTCCTTTTGATGGAATATTTTGATATTCTTAAATGAATTTGTTATCTTTGCTTTTTTTGTAAACTTTTTTTTTTCTTTCCTGTTTTTTAAACCTAAAATTTTAAGTTATTTTAATTTTAGTTTTTTAAAATGACAAATATTTTGATTGATTGATTACCCGTTATTATTTTAAAATTTTAAACAAAATTGATGTAATTTAAAAAATAAGGGTATGATAGCCATTTAATAGGGGGACACCATGCCTCCCCCCTTTACTTATATAATACTAGCCTTCTTTGCACGCGATGCGTGCGTGGATTATTTTGGCGATTATTCTTAAATTTCATCTAAATGTATTCTGAAGGATGTAAATTACAATCATCATTAGTTCTAATTAAATATCATGTGGTGTAAATACAAAAAATAAAAATTACTTGATGAAGAAGTTGTTTTCTCGGTATTTCTATGACTTATTAATGGATGTTGGTATTGTTATTGCATTTCAAAGTTTAGGTAGGATTAAAATTTATGTCTTTGAATTTGTAATTGATTTGAAAACTACTTTAGTTATGTTAATTTATTCTTCAATTAAACTTTTTCTTTCACTACACATATTTTTATGTCAGTTTATTTTAGCTACTTTGAAGTTCCTTTGATATACATATTTTAAATTAGGAAGGGCTATAATTGAGGAAAATATCAAAATCTTAATAGGTAATAATTTTTATTGAATTAAGGGTTAAAGAGTCTTTTCAAATGGGGACACCATAGCTCCCCCCTTGGCTTATATAATAGAGACTAGCTACACTATGCGTGCAGCGACATTTTGGAAAGCTCAGCAATAAAAGAATCAAAAATGAAATTATGAAAGTACATATCTAAGTTCACCTCCATTTGGTGAGTAAGAAAGATTTAAATACTCACAAATAGTATTTAAAAACATTTGAGTAAGAAAGATTTAAATACTTACAAATAGTATTTAAAAACATTTTGATAAGTAAGTATAAGTGACGAAATTGCATATCCAAGTAATGAAGAAAACTGGATTTTTTTTGAAGTTTGTGTTCGTAATTAATTTGGTATTATGGAATTTTTTTTAGTTTGAATATGAGTTGCTCTGTAATGAGAATGCCATGTTTTTTTTTATTGCCTATGGTATTAATTTTTGGTATGTTCTTGGTTATGAATTTTTTTGTTGATTAGATGTAAATTTAATTTGATTGAATCTTTTTTATTGGTAAGTTTATGTGATTGACCATTATATGAGTTGATTTGGTTTAATAGAGATTTTATTGAATTTTTTTGGCAAGTTTATGCGTGTAATGATTTTTGATTTACTATTGGAGGGTGTAGTTGGATTGTAATATTCATGTTGTGGAGGGGTGGATATGTAAATTCAAGGGGGGACACCATTGCTCACCCTTGGTTTATATAATAGAGATATAGAGATTATAACGTTTGTGTTCCAATTGGGGGTTGTCTTGTGCATATATACATAATATTTTCTTCTTAGATTTAGGATATATTATTGTAAAATAGTATCTTAATATATTTTGTTAGATATCTTTACAAAAAAAAATAGACTAAGAAATCATGAATCTGTCATTTGCAAGATAAGTTCCCCCCACCAGGTACCGTACCAAGGGGTATAATATAGGAGCACTAGCACTATATGCACGCGATGCGTCTGTGATATATTAATATCAATATTAACATCAAAAAGTGTTAAAAAGCTAACTTCAGAGTTTAATATTTATGGTGAATATTGATGAACGTTATGATTTTTTATTTGCGTTGCTCTAGTGTAAAGAGTAATGTTTTCCATAAAAAAACTATGCCGAGGTAGGATATGTTATCTTATATTTGGTAGATAATTCAATAATTCTCCTTTTAAACAATTACCTAGGTTATTTTTTTTATTTATTTAAAAATACATAAGTATATTTTATAGGCGTATTTAATGAGTAGTAGTTCAATTTAATTTCAGTGGGTAATTGAGGTTTTTAGGCATACTATGGTGAGCAGTGCTTCAATAAAAAAAAATTAAAAATTGATATTATCTAATGATGTTTGTTTATCTCATTAATTATTTATTATCTCAATTGATTGTGAGCCCCAAAAAATAAAAAAAATGAATATTCTCTAAGTTTCTTAATTCTTTTATGGTTTGTTAATGCATGATATTTGAAAGTGTTATTAGAACTGAGAGTTTAAATAGTAAGAATCTTTGTAAATCTTTGCTTTTATAATAGTTTGAAAATTGATTTAGTCACCAATTTATATTTTCAATTGTGAGTTTCCTCTTTTTACACATTTTTATGTATTTCTTTTTGAAAATGTAGAACTTTCCTTATTACCCATATTTGTACGTAAATGAGGAAAGAATTAAGAAAATCTTTTCTTTATTATTTTTTATGAGATTGAGGGTATATAAGTCTTTTCAAGAGGGGAACACCATAGCTCCCCCCTTGGCTTATATAATAAAGACTAGTTTTTTATGCACGCTATGCGTGCGGTGACATTTTGGGCATAAATATTGCTTAGTAATAAAATAAAAACGAAAGTTCGTATATAAGTCCATCTCCATTTGGTGAGTAAGAAAGATTGAAATATTTACAAATAGTTTTTAAAAACATTTTAATAAATAAGTATAAGTAATGAAATTGCATATCTACTACTGTTTTTTTGTTGACTTTAACTAATTTTCCTGAAAATGTACGCACACTCATTAGCCTAATCAACTTCAAATATATAATCAACCTTATGTCCTTAGAAAGGGACTTTAAAAAAAATTAGAATAGTATTTACCCTTGAGAAAACATTTCACATCAAGAAACTCAAGAAAACCTTCATTGAATTCATTGCTTTTTCTCAGGGAAAAAAAACCCAAAAAATATTCTACACCACCCTCATTGATTCACCTTTTCTCTCTCTCCTTCTCACGCCTTCAACCATTTTTGTTCTCTCCTTCTCTCTCTCCTCTCACGCATTCACCTTCACCGATTTACCTTATCTCTCTCTCCTCTCTTACTCCAAATTAACCCTATTTTCAAAATACTCGATTTCTTCTTCGATTGTGCCGCCGTCTGAACTTTCTAAGCATGCTATGATGTTCAAAATTCATAAACTTTAGGATAAGTTTAAGGTTCTACAATTCTACTATTATAAGCTTATATATGGTGAGAAAGGATGCAGTGGGTGAGGCGGTGATTATGGTGACAAATGATGCAGTAGGTGAGGCGGCGACAGTAAGGTAGTTTCCGATTCATTTTTCCTCTATGAAACCAATTTTTATCCCTTTTATCTTATGATCCCAATTTTAACTTCTCCATATCTCACCTTCGCCTCTCCATTTTTTCTATATGATCCCAATTTTTTTTCCATTTTCTAACTTTTACAATTCTTGTTTCTTTCCATCTTTAAAATTTGATTTGAAAAATTGATCAATTTTCTTTATGGGCTGAAATTCAAGTTGATCTAATTTTTTTCAGCAATTGTCTATGTTGTCAAGTTATTTTTTACTAAATATGATTTTTTTCTGTTCATAATTGTTGATGTAATTTTGATATTTGATTTAAAATTATTTGAATTTCAATTATATTTGAATGAAATCTTAAATTTACTGTAATTTGAGTTTTATTTTTAAAAAAAAATCTCTTATACACTGTTATTTTAAAATTTACTCGAACATAGTACATATTATTGCATATATTCTTATTATCAACTAACAAATTGCGTACCTGATTAACAGCGAAGTGTCCGCAAATTTGAGAATGTCGTGAAGCTCCAATTAATGAAGAATATTTGAGTTTGTGTTTGTAATTGATTTTGTAATTTGAAAAAAGATGTTTGAGTTTGTAATTGATTTTGTATGTCGTGAAGCTTCATATGAGTATAGTGTATCTTTTTGTTATTGTCTCTAGCATTAATTTTTGGTAAATTTATCCTGCTTTTTTGTTATTTTTATGTGGTATTAATTTGGGTAATTTTTTTGATTATGAATCTTTTTTATTGGCAATTGTATCAATTGATTGGGTTTTTAGAGATTTGATTGAAATTATTTTGGCAAGTTTATGCGTGACATACTGTTGATTAGTGTTGATGGCGGGAGCTGTGATTTAGCAAGTTTATGCGTTATAATTTATGCGTGATTTTTTTTTTGGTATTGAGATTCCTTTTGTAATTGAGAAAGGGAAGGGGGGCAAAATAGTCAGTTCAAAAGAGGACACCGTTGCTCCCCCCTTCCCTTATGTAATAGAGATATATAGGGTCTTTGTTTTGACTCTTTGGACTTAAATCTCCAACACTCTACCATATATTTTTGCAATTTTTTCATTTTTTTGATAAATATTTAAGTCCTCTAGATGATCCTAAATTTTCAACTATCTGCTTTGTCTGGTAAATAGTGATATGGACAGAATTAATTGTGTATGAAAAAACATGCTACCTACTAAGATTGTCCCTTCGAATAGATACATGCATAAATCCTTCACCAATATATATATATATATATATATATATATATATATATATATATATATATATATTAAAAGAGGAAGTACAGCCTAATGCTAATACAACCAAACCTAAAACAAACAACCAAACCTAAATGAGCTTATATGGTGCATCCGAAAGCACATTGTAGGTTTGTTACTTGTTAGTTGTATGATACACCCAATAAGTAGGCTATACCTAAACTTTTTAAAATTTCACATAATATTCTTAATTTTACTTTTATAATGCACAATGCCCTCATTGTTAACTATGCGTCATTTAAACATTTACTTATTGTAACTTAGTGAAACTAATTTAACTTACTTATTATAAATATTTCTCTCAAAGCTAAACTATGTTTAAGTTAGATTAGTTCCACTAAATTACAAAATGTAGCGAATTTAATGACATCTATTTAACAGCGGGGCATTATGCATTAAAAAAAGTAAGTTTAAGGGCATTGTATGGAATTTTGAAAAGATTTGGATACATCGTAGAAATTGAAGAAACATAGGAGAATAACTTAACAAAATCCAACTACTTTTGTCTTTGTTAACAACACATAGGGGTGTAAATGAGACGAGACAACTAGTGAATTACTCGAGATCGACTCGGTAAAAATTCGGTCAAAGCTCGACTCGATTAGGCTCGACTCAAACTCGAGCTCGACTCGATGACTAATGAGTCAAGCTTGAGCTACTATCTACTCGACTAGAAAATCTCGTGATAAACTCGAAAAAAATTATATATATATATATATATATATATAATACTTGCAATTTCAATAAATAATTCTCAAACTTTTTCAAATAATTTAATCCATGAAATAAAATTAACACTTACTCCCTCTGTATTTTTTTATCTTTCCTACTTTGACTTTGCACGTTTGCCAATGCACTTATTCTACCTTAAATATCTTTCATTACATATTAGTAAAAATTATAATAATTGAATATTAATAAACTACTCATTTAGACGAATCAAACAAGACCCCACATGACTATATTTTTTCTTATATATTGAGAAAAATTTAAAAGATTCTCTCTAGTTGTGAATAGTGTAAAAGATTCTAAGTGAGAAAGATAAAAAAATACAGAGGGAGTACATAGGAAAATATTTTCATGGTGACTTAATTATAGTTTGTATTTAGGTTATGGTTAACAAGTCGAGCACAAGATTTTAACGAGCCTTAGCCTTGGCTCGACTCAAAAGCTCATGGACAACTAGAAAATTATTAAAGACGATCTTTTATACATGTAAAATATTAAATGTCCCGCATTGGTTTCTACGGTAAACAATAGCCTATTTTTCTCTATAAAATGTTACTACTCTAGCTATACTTATTGTTTGAATTTATGTTGTCTCACATTGGTTGAGAAACAAAAGTTTAGCTTTGTAATCTTTGTAAATGGAACAAAAGCTATTTGGTTAAAAACAATTGTTCTTTATGAAAGCTCGTTTCATAAAGTCCCACATTAGTTGGACAATGAAACACCCAACTTTTTTTTTTCTTTATCCAGGCACCTAACTCAAGGTACATGGATTGACTCAAGTTTGAGTTGAGCCTTGATTTGAGTTCGAGCTTCGGGTTCGAGTTTTGTATTTCGAGTTCAAGTTTGATTCGAGTTCGAGCTCGTGTTTAGGATTTCGAGTTCGAGTCGAGTTTGATTTTTCCAAGCTCGCGAGTTTTCGAGTTGAGTCAAGCTTGACTTCGAGTTTTCGAGTTCGAGTAGAACTTAACCAAACCCGAGCTCGACTCGCATCATTTACGCCCCTAAACTCTTTCTTCTTCAAAATTTAATTAAGCTAAGATAGAACGAATCAAATTTTCCTAAGTCTACGATAATAAAAATAAGATTTAATTCTATTTCAAAGCTACAACAGGTCAAAAGACCCAACCCCTCGTGGAAGGTTGTATCAAACAATAATCGAAAGTGGGTATGCGAAAGTGTTAGTTATCAACTCCAACGATAGTAGTTTTGCCAATTTAGAATTTTATTTGACCAAAATCTATTTCATCTAATTATATACTCCCTCCGTTTCTTTTTGTTCTTCTGGTTTAGAATCTTGACACTATTTACAATTGGAGAGAATCTTCTAAATTATTTTCAACATATATATGATATAGTCATGTGGGGTCTTGTTTGATTCGTCTCAATGAGTACTTTATTAATATTTAATCATTATAATTTTTACTAATACATAATAAAAGATATTTAAGGTCAAAGACGTGCATTGATAAATGTAAAAGTCAAAATAGCAAGAACAAAAAGAAACAGAGGGAGTATATGATATGACATTCACTAAGGAATCGACACATGACATTCCTTTTGAATGTCAAGTGTCATTATATTTATCTAAGAGTACCACACATATATATTTGACATTAGTTTCATATGTAATATTTCCATAATAGTATATGTGATCATAACAAATAAGAATATTAAGATAATATGGAAGATAGTTGAAATAATTAATCATAAGTAATGTTTCCATAATATTTGTTTTCAAATCAATAGACAATATTTATTTTAATTAATTACTTCTTCATCCTTTACAAAATTTTAAATTTGTAATTTTTAGAATAATGAATATACTTTTAGTATACAAATTTAACTCCGTGTATGACACGAGGCACAGTTCTAGTTGTTGGCTCTGTTTGGTAATACTACCTGAAATGTAGCTGAAACTGATAAGGTAGCTGAAACTGATGCTGAAACTGATAAGGTAGCTGAAACTAATAAGGTACCTGTTTAGTTTAACTGTTTGGCAGAACTAGTTGCATAAGTTGATTAATTATTTAAATTTTTTAATTTTTTATTATATACTCCCTATGTTCTCTATTAGTTTATGCCTTTATTTTGCACAGAGTTTTAGGAGAAACAATGTTGTGGGACAGAGAAAGAAAGTGAAACTATTATTTTATATTAAAAATTGAATGTATGTGTGATGGAAAGTTGGTGGTCTCATTCCAAAAATAGAAACAAAAGAAATGGGTAAACTAATAAGGGACATCCCAAAAACGAATACGGGTAAACTAATAAAGACCGGAGGGAGTATATTTCAACGCTACTTGTTTTCAATGTATTTAAATAATAAAATAACAATATAAATATTTGAAATTATAGCTCACTTGAATAAAAGTACCTACATTAGGAAATTTCACTACTTCTTCATAAGCAATTATGAAACTATTTCTTTAAATTTATACTATCATATTATGCGTAGAAACCGTCACAAAAAAAATACTATACTTATAAAATATAATAACAAATCATGTTCTACTCCATATTTAACTAGCAATACGGTCAAGAACTAAATCCATCTCTTTAGAAGTTCCTCTTAAAGTTTCGCTACTTCTGTAATTAACAACGTCTGTGATTTCTTTGTATGACATATGATCCGGATTATTATCGAGCATACTAAATATAAGGTCATTTATTGTATTTTTCTGTATGTAGTTAGGCAAGGCAAAGGTAGCCATTATGACATCAATTTGACCATTAAAACTGGGTATTCTTCCTTCTAATTTTTTTTTCATTTTTTGGGTTACCAAAAACAACCAAATTGTTTCACAAAGTTGTTTGAATCAGTCTAAATTTCAAAAACCTCCGTTAATATCCTTTACATGTTTGCTAATCATTCATGTAAAATAACTCAGTGCAACCCCCAATTGAAATTCATATTATTGGAGACTCAGACCCCAGAACTCTCGTGTTTTCGGCTTTTCGCCATAGGATAGGCCATCAACTGCTCGCCGGAAGTGAATGTCTAATCCTCAAAGATGTGGTTGGTAGTGCCGGATTAGATGCGCTTGCATTGCTCCAATGCTGCTTGATGTTCATGGCTCTCAAATTATGTGTTGGTTTGAAAAAATAAATAAATAAATATAAAATATAGAATTTCAGTAGCTGAAATTCATATGCTACCTTAAGTAGCGTTTCAATTTCAGTCAGTTTTAGGGACTGAAATTGTATTTCAGTTGTATTCCAAACAAGTCTAATCATTTAAGCTAGCTTAAAATTCTAGTAACTATTCATTTAAGTCACCTTAAATAGCTTGCCAAACAGAGCCAATGTACATTTGTGTCACAATCATGTTTTCTGGTACAAATAATAAAAATGATTGGCAATAAGAGTTAATACCCCAATATTTCGGAAGAACTGTATATAACACGAAGAGGAGAACGTTACCAACTAGCAACTTCTTTAGTAGAGGGACAACGCCAATCACAAATCCGATCACCTACGTACAGTCGTACACATATTATTAGGGTATGGGATGTTACTTGTTTGGTCATTTATAGTCCTCTTCAATAATAAACTGAGTCCAAATATAAGCGGTGAGTTATAATATTAATCGAATTAAAAAAAACCCTAGCCGCTATCCCCTCCTCTCCTCTTTTCACATAAAACCTTCTAGAGGGGCTGCCATGGATGTTTTCGTCCATGGTAAGCCCCTCTTTCTCTCCTTTTTGCAGTTTCTAGCTTATTTTCTTGCTTTTTCGTTTTTGCAGTTTTTAATAAGTAATCCGTCTCGTGATGATTTTTGTCTCCTTTATGGTTTTTGTAGTCACCCCTTCACGACGTGTCTATTAGTTTGGTTTATTTGTGTGTTAGCGGGGTTTGGACCCCGGCTCCGTTGAAGGTTGATTTGTTGATAGGATTTTGTGCGGGATTGCAACTAGCCAAGATTTCCGAAGTACAATCGGTTGAACCAACTCTAGTTCTATATCAAAACTACATCAGATCGTTAGACCCCCTCGTAGAAGGCTGCATCAGACAATGATGTGAAAGAGGGTATTTAGAAGAGTTATTTCTGCTCAACGATCGTGGTTTTGCCATATTAGAATTAAGTTTCTTTCAATTTGATGTGTATTTTTCAGTTTCTGACTTCTATTGTAGATATCGTATGACTTTATATCAATGAATGAATTTCACTTCCAAAAAAAAAAAAATATTAATTATATTTGAAAAAATACCATATTAAATGTCATTTTATATGATTGATTGGGATTATAATTTATAAATGACTTGGAAAATTTCCAAGCAGTCACAACTCACATGAGATGCAAGAGTATAAAAGCAAATTTTGATATAAGAGGAATTTTAGAAAGTTACAGATCCAATAGTAGTTGGTGCCAATAACATTTGCAAATTGATGGTTCTGATTCTTCTGACTATACCAAATGCCCCCTTCTTCATCTTTTCCAACATAGGCACAGTTCCTCCTACCTGTAAGACCATTAAGAAAAAGGGATTTAACTGTGACATCCTTTTCTAGTGCTTACTGCATCATCATTTAGATTGCCATCAGTTTTATCAAGCTTACTCTCTTACTAAACCATGGTTAACTTGTTATCATGTATTTTTGCTCAACTTTATGTATAGAGGATAACTTTTAAAGTTTTTGACATACTATATATTAAGTCCGTTTTCTTCACCTCATTTTCCTATAGTTATCTATAAGAAACATACTTTAACTTATTGAAACAGCTAAGGTGTTTCGTGTTCGAGTACATTGGAACTTATCTAAATTTATTAAAACCGAAACTCATTATTTTTTTTAAGGTGAAAAGAGTGCACCTTTGATAAACTTACTCTTTGTTTATTATTTTTTTTAACATTTTGATACTAGAAATTGTGTAATCTATATTAACCAGGACTCAGGCGTAGTGTAGGAACATAACTACATTAGGTACGTATATGAAAACAAATATACTTTGCCTCAGATCATGGAATATAATGATCAAATAAATACCTTGGAAATTAGTAATGGTTCTGTGTTTTCAGATCCTGCATTAGAAGACTTTATACTCGCTACGGAGTGATGCGTATCTAATCTCTCACCGCGGCTAGTCTTCTCTGCTGATATTTTCATGATAACATACACATAAGACCATATATATACAGCCCCTACCTGTCAAGTGTCAAATGGTGCATAATTTCATTACAAGATGTTAAAGAAAAAAAGAGCAAGCGAGTACTTGGTAACTAAGAAATCATGTGGTAGAGATGAAGAGATAATACCGCCATGGAAACGGAAACATAAGCTGCTCCATCCGCCATGCAAACTGAGTATTCTCCAAAAGGGTTCTTTGGCTCATTGCATATAGCTGGGATGACATGACTATAAGAAGCAAGTTTCCCAAGTTCCCTGTTCATTTAAATTTGTATAAGCAAAGATTTTATAAGAGATTTACCCCCTTCTTTTGGGCTAATTAAGAAATTTTCAAAACATGGAGTAACTAACTAACTAACGTGTTAGTAGCATTCTTTTTTTTTCCCCTTTTGGAAAAAAATGAACCACACTCCTTCATTTGTTCGAAATGGCCCGGTCTAAGCTGGAGGTTCTTTTTTTGATCCATATGAAACACTTAAAGCAGCAAAAAGTCTGAAAAGAAGGAGGGGGATTCGAACATGTGACCTATCGTTCACAAAGACCTCAATCTTAACCACTAGGCCAAGACATCCTTAGTTACTAAGCTGGAGGTTCTTTCGTTGTTGATAACATTGGTAAATATGATACTTGTCGATATTTGGAGCCTATGTCTATCATTTTACCTACTTTCTTCATTTCATAATACTTAAACCCAAATTTTCATGATAAAACCACAATATCACCAAGGAGGCAATGGATCAGATTTGAGACGGGTTCAATAAAACCCACACTTAGACCCAAGTTTTTTGGGGTGAATCCAAATCAGTCCCAAACCTAGTGAGTTAAACATTTGGACCCATTAGATCTAACGAGTCCTAGTTCCAAAATCGATTTGAAATGAGCCCTCAAGATTAATATCGTTCAATATGTACATTTTTTCTCCAAACCTTTTTTTTTTCCATACAACGCGATGTTAGCGCTAATTCTACTATTAATTCTTAGTAAATAATGGAGTAATAAAATTCCAACTTAAGAAAATACTACTTAAACATATTTCAATTTAAAAGTTTAGTACACAAGACTATTATATATACATAATATAAAAAATACCTCCTATCATATACTTCAGTATATATCAATAATACCAAAAAAAATCATTTGTTATCTCCTCTATTTCATCATTAATTATACAATTTCTTTTTGCATTATATACGCTTATAATAAGTTTCAGAATTTATCATATATCCCAATCTTAAAAAAATCCACAAGATGTCATTAATGACTAACGGTCGTTAACTCCATTAGTCATTAACCTTAAGTGACGTAATTAACCCCTATATTTTTACTTATAAAGATATTAAAATAATTGATCAAAGTTGATGGTTTAAATTCTCAAAAATAGAATTGTAGAAAATAAGAAAAAGTGAAGGGAATATAAACTAAGGCTATGTTCAATTCACCTTATTTTTACTTATTTCAGATCATATCATATCAGATAAGATAAGTTCAGATTATGCTTATTTAAAAAAACTTATTATTATTGTTATTATTATCATGATTATTAGTATTACTAATGCTATTATTGTTATTGTAATAATTATTATTGTCATTATAATTATTATTATTGCTATTATTATTATTATTATTATTATTATTATTATTATTATTATTATTATTATAATTATTATTATTATTTTATACGATTACTATTACTATTACTATTAATTTTACTATTTACTAGTACATTTTTTCAAAAATATTATTATTATTATCGTTGTTGTACTTATTAATTATTAATATTGGTAATTATTATTAATATTGTTGCTATTATTATTATGAATGTCATTGATATCACTATTTGAAACTATTTGTGTTCAAGAAGAAGAATATTTTTTTGGCATTTATATGTGTTCTTTTTTATATTTGTTCTAATAAAAAATTTTGATATGTAATGTTCTTTTTGATGTTGTACATGTAACGATCATGAAAATAGTATATGATGTTTATTTTTTAGAACAATTTTGGTAGAATAATATAAATTATATATTACTAGTTTATACTCCCTCCGTTTCATTTTAATCTACACACTTACACTTTTCACGCATGCCGATGCAAAACTTTGAGGGCATATATCTTTAGTTTTGTATTTGTAAAAATCATAAAAAGTACATATTAATAAAATACATGTTATGATGATACTAACAAGATCCCACATGACTATATTTTCATCTGCGTATAAATCACAAATGATGGTCAAAGTGAATTTTGTGAATAGTACTCCCTCCGTCCCATAATATAGTGCTTATTTCTTTTTTACACGGTCTCCAAGACGTAACTTTGACCTTTAATATCTTCAATTTCGTATTAATAAAAAATATAAAAAGTTGATATTGTGAAACTACACATTGAGACGAATCTAACAAGATTCCACATGAATATGTTTGTTTATATATACAAATGAGAATATTCGATAAAAAATAAAGTAGGCACTATATTATGGGACAGAGGGAGTATAAAATATCAAAGTGTAACAATTAAAATGAAACGGAGGGAGTATAAAACATGAGTAGCATGAGATAACCTAATAGTGTTGGCATCACGTTCAAGATTTTCCCTACAAAAGGATATCAAATTATCTTTACACATAAAATTTATATAGAACAAGACAACGATATAAGAAGAATATTTAATCATTTTGTTCAAGATCACATGATTATATATATTTATAGGTCTATTTATAATAAAAAAGAACAATTTATTAATATAACAAAAAAAATGTTGATATTATTATTATTATTATTATTGAAAGTTGTGCATTGTAATAAAATGATAGTAATAGTAATACTAGTAATGAAATACAATGTAATAATAATATTAGTAATAATATATTTTATAAAAAAAATTAAATTAGATCAATTCAGATCAGATTAGATTAAATTAAAAAAAATAAGCTAAGATCAAATCAGTAAATTTAAGGTCAACTAAACATAACCTAACACATTAATGAAAGGTGGAGTGGCTCGTTTAGAGAGCACTCTCCAGGCTCAATTCCTCGTGCTAACAAAAAGTGGAGGGATGGGGCCCGGTGATTTACGAAAATTATACATGGGCCTTAGTGACTTTTAGGTGTAAACTACTAAAACCTTAAGAGAAAACAACCGAAAGGATTCTATGTATACTTCAAAAAGAGCGAATAGAAACACACATAAATATACTTGCAGCACAACAACCAATAACAAGGCCATGCAAATTATGGGGTGCTTTCGTGATCTTGATCAGTATCCATCCAAGTGCTGATCCGATTACAAATGTGATTAAAATATTTACTGGCATGAACCACCTACACGTATGTTGCATGTACATATAAACAAGAAAGATCAACTAGTTGTTCCCGAAAGATATCTGTAAATTCTATAATGCATATATTGTTTTGGATATCTAATTACATGTGCAAGATCATCATGATGAAAAGTATACATAGATTACTTTCTTTGCTGCCATATAAAATATATCAAACCAGCCACACAACTTTGATATATCATTTTGAAAGAAGCAAAGTTAGGAGAGATTCTAAGTCATTTACTGTAAATCAGTAAAACAATAGTGATTGCAAGAGCATTCAAAGAACATATGTTGTCTAGATTGAGTGTTTTTATTGCAGACTACCCATAATTCAATAACTTGTCTTTGTTTTAAGCCTTCCCTTGCATAGCAATAGCATCCAGGAACCTATGTTTTGGGACATTAAATCTGTTCCAACCCTATTGTGCCACTCAACTTTAGGGAATTGAATGGTTCATTATTCATACCCAATAGCAATTGCATAACCTTTGGGGTTGATTTTCGTGCTATCTTTCGAGTATCTAGTTTTTATTATGTTCCTTGTCTTGCAGCTTAGCTTCTAGTACCAATTAGTATTTCACTTTTTTGAGCCATATTACAGATAGCTTGCTTATAGCTGCAATATTTTATGATTAATATATGCTTAGAAATATAGGTTTTCTTTGTCAATTTTTCAAAGTGTGCATATTGTTATGTCTATAATCTTGCATAACCTACATAATTGTTTATTAATGTTATGGTTATGATTTATAAAAGTCTATAAGATTATTAATCAATTTTAGGGACTTTTTGAAGTATTAATTTTAGGTGCTATTTGAAGTATCAATTTTAGGTGTTACTTGTCCAACATATATAATAATGTGATTGTTATAGAAGTATCAACTTTAAGTGCTACTGTACCTATTAATATTTTTGTATCATGAAAGGTTAGACTCCATTTGTGGTTTAACTTTTAACCTAATATTTTAACACTACGCATCATTTTATTTTATATATTTTTTTTCAATTTTGTATTGATAAATATATATTTACAGTTTTCAGATGATGGTACAATATCTTTTGAAATGACCAAGCTGAATGAAAATTGTTGCCTTGGCATTATAAGGATAGGCAACAGTTCTTTTCCCAAGTCCTATATTAGGATTGGCGAGGATTCCACATCGGAGATTTCGGGAAAACTCAAGAATAACCCGCGTCTCTTGAAAACTGAGTTTTCAATTCATTCAAACTCACTTTCCTATAGGGTAGCTATCGTTGAACCAGTTCGTCCCATAAAAGATTTTTTTAAATTGAAGCTTGAAAATTTTAAAACTAAAGCAGTTCAAACCCGTGAAAAGTGGTGGGAACATATCGCAGATGTCTTCCGGTCAATATTTAGGTAAAAAAATTTATTTGTCAATTCATTATAGTTTTGTTTAATTAATGGAATTTAATACCGTATTCTTGTTATGTTGTAGAGGGTAATATGTGGTATGTTTGCCACATATTCAAGACAAGAGGTTTGTAGTGATTTGGAAACATCATTATATGTCACCGAAGAAGGAGAAGCCAAGATATTTCATATTTGTCCAGGGAAGTTTACCTACACTGAAGTCCAAAGAGAAATTGATGAATTGTTGTCTACAATGGAATGTGTCATCTCTTTGATAAGCCCAAGGCAAAGATCAGATTTGCAAACTTGGGTTCAAGAGCTTGAGTCTTCTTACAAGTTGCCTGATGACCTACATCACTTTCTACATAGCTTAAGAATCAGAAAAATGTAAGTAACTCTGTTTTCTTCTTTTTTTTTTTGTTCAATTCAGTTTTCATATGATGTTGTAATGTTGTTGCTAATATTATAAATTGTGTTTATGTACCTATTAAAAAGCATGTTATCTGCAACACAATTTATACCCAAAACACATCGCCCAAATAAGTAAAGGCAAAAGATAGAATAAAAGGAAAAGTAGAAAAAAAGGAAAAGAAAAGATCACTGCAATAATTGCAAATGCGGCCGAGAATTACGCTTAATCTTCAACCTATAACTCCTTCAATCAAATTCAGTTTCTTATTCAATTCTCCCACTTGTTTTCCAATTCAATGCCAAACACTCAAAATTTTTAGGTAATTTCTCTCTTTTCTCTGCAATTTTTGTTCTTTATTCGATTTTTTAAGGTTTTGCAAATTCTGGATTTTATTACTTCTTTTTTCGACCAAGAATTATTATATAGTAATAATTTTCTGATGTAATATCCATAAAAAGTACATAAAAATATTGTTAAATTAAATTTTCTATAGAAGTTATGTAAAAGACAACAAAGAAAATTATTCCCGGTCCAGACCGAAAATCAAAACTTCAAAAAATTCGGACCAAACAACTGTTTATTTTTTCGGTCTGCACCGAAAAATGAAACATTAAAAAAATTTATTCCTAATTAGGGCCCTAATATGTAGGTTAGCCTTGGGCCTCCAAATTCTCATAAACGGGACTGATTGTTTTCATAAATAGGTATGATTATATGATTATAATTTTTATATTTTTATTGTTAACAAACGCAATAGGCTTCAACCAACTTGGTTGATTGATCACCCGTTTATTTGGTCGATAAATCATCGGGTTTCTTTCATCCAGTTTCTAGAAGATGCTATTAAAGATAGATTAATTGATGGGCATCAATTCAGTAAGCTATTGACAACGAGTTTTATGGTTGTGAATTGGAATACTAGAGCCCTGAATGACAATTTATTGGAAGCCATCTACAACTATAAAGGCACTGCTAATTATGCTAAAGATGAATCTCGTGTCATTAATTTTACCCATGGAATTTTTTCCCATGCTAATGACTATGACTATGATGTTGTACGCGGGACAAAAGTAATGACTTTCTTTCTATTTTATTTATGAAAATATTGACTATTATTGCATTCTACTAATTTTTCTTTTTATCTTTATCTTTTACAGGTTGGTTTGACTCTAGAGAAAAAGGAAATGCTAGTTACAAAAGTGTTTCCTTCGATATACACATCACTTTATGATGCCGTGTGTGATTATGCACAAAATACTACATTGTAAGAATTTAACATGTTATTTCTAATGTACATCTTTTATGTAGTTTACAACTTCTGTTTAACCCTTTTTACTTTAACATCAGGAGTCGTTCTAACTCACATCCACAAGCTCTTAAGAGATTTTCAAGTTGTGTGTCACACTATTAATTTCTTGTTTCTGGTAAGCATTTATAATTAATGTTTGCTTTCTTATAAATTTTTTGTTAATGAGTATTTAGATCTATTTTACAGCAATGGCTTAATTCTATATATGCAAACTACAAAAACTGCAACTTAACAAATACGAATAGTGCTATCCTTAAATTTAAAGGGGCTACATATAATGATGTATAATATAATTGTTTGACCACAAGAATATATAGATTATGTACTTATCATGTTAATTTCAAGTATGTTTTCACATTAATTTTTTTCCTTTCAAATTTCTCCATGTTATTCTAGCATGGTTTATTTTAGGACTGTTTAGGGGCGGTTAGGTGTTGTTTTGGACTGATTAGAGCTTGTTGGTGATGTTTTGCTGGTCATTTTGATATCGATTTGGGGGTTGTTTTGGTATGGTGTTTTCGGGTTCTTTAAGACAATTTTGTGAATATCATAGGGGCTAGTTAGTGGTTATTTTAGGATACAATGTGTGTGAACAGTGTTTGAGGTGTGTGGGCAAAGGTGTCGTGTTGTTGCTTGTGTGTCTTGACGATGTGAGTATGTGATGGATGTTGCACATGTGATGGGTGTTAAGTGTTTGTGTTGGTATTGCCGTATTGGGTGTTACGCATGTCATTCATGAGTTAATCTATATGTTTGGAATTTTTTATACTTGTTACATGATCTGTAGTTTGGTTTATTGGTGATGATAGGTAACTGAACTTTTGGATTAGGCATACTTTTGCTGAATATGCAACAAACTACTGTGAAAAGGCATTGTAAATAACTGTTTTTAACACATAAATTAAACTAAATGTTTTTACACATACATTATGTTATATAATTCATATAACATGTAATATTTCTTTCTAATTCCTTTTGGAAGTCTTGTATGATAATTACATTCATTGTCATTGCTGTTTTCTCATATATATTCTGGTTTTTCTTCTGCTTGGCTATTTATCCACTTCTGTTCTCTATAGAATTTTCTGGAAGCTGTGCCTTTCAATCTGAGTTTAGCCTGTCATCTAGTCATCTACAAGAGTTTACTACAATTTGATTGAAACTGAGAAAAAGGTCGGACAACTATTGGTACATCACTTGTTACTTATTCCTTCTCTTGTTTCCTGTTTCAGTTGATATTCTTTTTTCCTTTTAGTTGTTTCATTTCTTGTGAAATCTCATAATCTTAGGGGGCGTTTGGTTTTCAAAGGCAAAGAGAATAAAATTAAGATTGAAAACCCCCTAAATTTTATGAGTTGTTTGTTAATATAAAAAATAGAAAAAACTCTTCTCAATCTTCCTTACAACAACCATCCCAACTCTATTTCACCCAACCTACCCAACCTGACACAACAACTGACCTCTACCTCCGGACAACACCACTGCAATTGGACAATAAACTAACGCGGATGCGAGTAAATCAAAATCAACACCAACTCCACCTCTAATACTTTCGGTGCCCAACTTGTATTCAACACCACCAACTCCAACTCCACCTCTATCTCTTTCAGTTTCCAACTTGAATTGTAAGCACAATGTATGATTTCATCGCAAACCCAATTTCAATTGTCAAATAATGTTAAAGTTTATAATTTTATGAAATAATTGGTTATGAAAAATTCCAATTCATTTTATTTCTAGCTCCTAGTTTCTCTATCGTCAATTCATGTGACGGGGCTACTATCTCTACCATAGAGGTGCTGGTGGCACTACCTTTGTTGCCTTGCAGTTGGTGGTGTTGTCAATGTTGTGTGAGCTATTGCTAAGCAAGTTAGACTCAAAAGTGTTTTGGTGGTTTTGAATCTGGTTAGTGACGGGTTGGGCGGAGATGTGACGTGTGGTGGTTGGACTAATTATGGGTGGTAGTGGTGAATTTTTCATTGGTGGTTGATTGGTGTGGTGGGACACGGTGGTATTGCAGTGTTGGTACTTGTGGTTGTGAAGTTAGGTGTTGGGGGTGAAGTAAGGTGATCATGGAAGATGAGTGTAGAGGAGATTGGGGGTAAGGTTGATTCCCTTGGGGGTCATGGGTAATCAGGATATAGGGAAGTGGGGGAATGAAAGGGGTAAACAATATGATTAATATAAACAAGCAGTGAAAAGGGAAATGGAGGGTATTGATTCTCTTTCTTTATCCCAAAGACCCCAAAACAAGCGGCTCCTTATTCTGAATATTCATTCCATGTTCTCATGCTCTCATGTTCCATGTTCATGTGAAGTAAGGTGATCATGGAAGATGAGTGTAGAGGAGATTGGGGGTAAGGTTGATTCCCTTGGGGGTCATGGGTAATCGGGATATAGGGAAGTGGGGGAATGAAAGGGGTAAACAGAATGAGTAATATAAACAAGCAGCGAAAAGGGAAATGGAGGGTATTGATTCTCTTTCTTTATCCCAAAGACCCCAAAACAAGCGGCTCCTTACTCTGAATATTCATTCCATGTTCTCATGTCTATCAAATTATTTCGTTATGTACAGGTTTAAATTATAATTATGCATAAGAAGTACTAAGATTCTTGTCGATGAATCTGCGTTCAACTCTAAGATTCATGTCTCTGAGTCTGTGTTCCAACTCTCTGGGTGTTGATTAGTTTTTATAGAAAAGTCAATGCAGGTTGATGTTATTGATGTGTTCTGTCTATTTGTAGTTGAAGTATTATGGTTATTGCTTCATTGTTTTTCCGTTGGCGTAAAATCAGTCAAAGTTGTAGAATGTAGTGACATTGGGGGGTCAATGTGAGGCGGAGAAATGTATGAACCTATGTGTGTATCCTCGCCTTCGGATATGCCTTCTAGATAATAACACAACCTCATCGAATCTTGTTAGCAGCTATTCATATTTTGGAAACATGGTTAACTTGATAGATTTTAACAAAGGCCAAGGAAATATAATTACTCTGTATTAAGGATAGATTTTACTAATCAAACATAGTTAATATCACCTAAATACAATGAAACACCAATTTAATATCAGATGTATTTCTTAATTGCAGTCTTACAATGTAAAGACATATTTTTGTTATACATCAGTTTGTTATAGATATATTTCTGTTATCATCCGATAATTTCCTTATCATGTCTACAATTACGCAGTTTGCGGTGTAGGTGAAGTGGGTCGATAAATGACTTGATCCACTAGATGCATATCCTCCGATGTCTACAAAGAACAAGCCCGGTTATTTTTTTGGTTCAGACAGATCATTATGTTGCTTTAGAATTAAGTATAGAGCTGACTTTTGCTTATGTGAGCTAAGCTACTTTTGTAGAAGTTAAACATGAAATTGCTGTTGTTTTTGCTCATGTGAGCTAAGCTACTTTTGTAGAAGTTAAACATGGCACTATTGTTGTTTTTGCTCATGTGAGCTAAGCTAATTTTGTAGAAGTTAAACATGGAATTACTATTGTTTTTGCTCATGTGAGCTAAGCTACTTTTGTAGAAGTTAAATATGGAATTACTGTTGTTTACGCGTGGGTTTACTGTCTGTAAAATTGTATCTGAGTTTTTTGTCCCCGGATCAATGTGCAGCCAGCTGAGACCTTAAAATTTATGCCTCTAAACATGTCTATTAATTTTATGCTAAACCTTGACTCATTGAGCTTCCTACTGATGCACTCAATTTGACAATAATAATGCTAGCAACAATCTACTTTTTCTACTTCTAGTAGGAGTAAATGAAATTGAAAGATGTTCCCTGTATGTTCATTTTATGCTTCAATGTTGCACATATACCTTAATGTACATATACTAGTCTAAACAATCTTGATAAGAAGCTGAGAAGAAAAGTATTCTCGGCCCATTAATGGCCATCTTTACTTTTGCACCGACCCTTATCCGCTAAAAAATCTCCCTTGGCCCTCAACTGACCCGCCCCACTAATGACCTGCCACTACCCGCCCAATAACCAGGCTTGTTGGTAGCTTGACTTAGAACTATTTTTGTTATTGATTAAACTGAGAAACAATGTTTTTGCTATTGGAGAGCCTGTTCTGGATTTTATGTTAGACAATCAAGTCTTTATTGGAAGTATATGTAGATCATCAAATGAATGAATGCAAGTGAATTTCAATGTAGAAAATTGTTTTTCTTTTCAGTACAAGTTTGGAATGTAATTTGTAAGCGGATTTAGAGAGTTCGAGCAAGGTATGTCCCTCATTATGTGTCACTGTCAAATGTTGTACAATGTGCAGTGGCGGTCTGGCGGATGCAGGGAAGTGGGGTCATGTGACCCCACTTGGGCAAAAGAATTTTTTTTCTAAGTTTATCAATTTTAATGAAAATTAGAATAATAAAAATTTTGTAGAAAAAGGGAACCCATTTGATAGTGAAAAGTGACCCCATAATCCTTTTCACTCTCTTGTTTCCCCTTTAAGATATCAGGTCTGTTTTTCGAAAATTATTTTGTGTTTATATAAGTTTATATAAAAATTATTAAGTTTAGATTAATTTTATAAGATTCTAGTAAATTTCATTCAACAAAAATAAGATTTGAACTTTTCATAAATAAATAATATTTGAAATAATATTTTCTGTGATTTGTAGTAAGTTTAGATAAGTGTAAATAACTTGAAAAGAACAAATCGTTAATGTTGAGAGGAATTTTTTCTTATGGAATCAAGAGATATCAATAAAATTGCTACAGAGTATTTGGTTTCTCACTTGAGTTGTCTCCACTATACAAATCTTTTCATAATTCCTCATGTTTCGTTGATTTTCATTTTTTTATACGTAGTACGGAGTAGTTGTTTATGCTAAGCCTCCTACTGGGTATGAGACTAAGCTGGTATTGGGCACAACTAGATTGCCGTATTATGATACTGAGAACTTTAAAAAGGAATAAAGCAGAAAGTAAAGGGGACAAGCAAAAATGGCCACGCAGAAAATCTCAAAATCGAGGGAAAAACTGCGGGAGGCCTTGAGTCCTCCAATTCACTATGACCAATTGATTACAGAGTACAATGATTGGATGATTGAATGAATAACTATCTTTTGAATTGAACACTGTTTTTCTCTCTTAGCTACTAATAAACAATCGCTCTTTTACTTCTTTCTTCTTGTAGTTCCATGATCTTTTTCTCCTATGCTGCCTTCTATTTATACTCGTTGTTCCAAGCGTTCCGTTGCGCCTCCTATTTCTCAGCCAGTCCCCTTTGATATGAGGAACTTCCTCTATCCGTTGCTCCCATTATTCGAATTTCCCCTCTTTTAGGAGGTAGTTATTTCTAATTGAAACTTGGGCTGGGTCTAAGTTGTTCCTTGATTTGTGGTGCTCGTTGATGAGATATTTTTCACTCCCTTTGACTAATTCAAAGATCCCTTGCCACTTGAGTGTTAACCTCTGCTTCCAGTATGCACTATCAAGCTTAGTTCATGCAATCAGATTAGCGAAGCTGGACCATAACAGTTTGCCCCCAACTCGTAGGTTGGGGAACCTGAATTTCTCAACCTACAAGTTCAGCTTAGTGTTAAAACAGCTTAGGATTTGAAGCATCAAATGACTTAATTGTGTGTGATTTGAAAAACTGTAAAGGTTTCTGAAAAGATGAATTGCATGGGGAAGGTAAATTTAGAAAAGTCTTCCGCCTTTTTTATTTGGCCCAATCAAAAGGTTACTTGCTCTTTAATGCGTATGAATACTTATGCCTTCTTATCTTGTCAAAACGAGATCTTTCAAATTTCGAAAATTCTCATAAAATCCTTCCACTTCCCTCTTCTTCTGGTGACGATTCGAGATAGCTTATGTAGGTTGTTCTCCATTTACTTGGAAAGGTAATGATCTCCTCCCTTTTCTCTCTTCTGAATTTTCAAGAACTTTTCCTTACTTAGTGAACTGCTCTCTTTCTTCGTAGTCCTAGGGTTTGATTAATCGCTATGGGTAGAGCCAAATATTTTACTCCTAGCACTGTTAAAGCCAAAGAACTAGAGGGTATTAGGGCTTTCGCTAATTTCCCCCCAACTGCTAACTTAATTGCCCCTGAACCCGACGATAGGCCTGAGAACACGGATGAGTCTCTGGTAGTTTTTTACCTTTACCCTTTCGATTTGGGGTATAAATTCCCCTTTACCAACTTGGTCCAATTGTTGCTAGTGAATTTCAAATTGAGCCCTGGCCAACTGCTTCCTTCGGTTTGGAGGATACTTAGTCTAATTGAATCCAACACGTCAGGCTGGGAGGAAAAATTAGGTTTTGAGGATATCATTAGCGTCTATTCTACCAAGAGAGGTCATCCCTACACTTACTCTTTGAAATTAGGCAAGGATGTGAGAAATTGGTAGAAGAGGATGGAGTGAATGACAGGGGTTGGAAGAGTAGGTATTTCTTTGTTAATAAGGAGAGCCTTGGTGTTGCAGGCAGGTGGCTCAATGGCGGTTGGTCTTATGAAGGTATTTCTCTAGCTCTGTCATGCTTTTAATAAATAATTCTCGGGATTAACCATGTTCTCTTACCTGTGATGGTTGCATGAAGAAGTAGTGGTTGTTCCATATTCGATTGGCCTTTCGGATTTGGCCTGCAAATTCTTGGAAATTCCACTCGACAAGAGAACTTTTCCAAAAACTGCTCCTCCCCCGCTTTACTCGCTTCCAAATCTTTCAATCAAAGATATGGGTAAGTTGGCGCTTTCTTTGTGCTGTTCCACCAAGTTTGGATTTTATTGTGACATTCTGATTTGTGCCTTTGTGTGGTTCTCTTCAGCTTCCAGGAATGTCATGGCTGATAATGAAATGGTGCAGAGGGCTAGGTTAAGGCGTCAAAGAGGTGCTGGTACAGCTTCTGGAACAACCTTGCCGGATCCCAAGAAGGCGAGGACTGTTGAAGAGGGTGTAAGTTCTCAGGTCCCGGAATCTTTTCCTTCCAAAAGCTTCAGCCAGACAAAGAAAAATGATGATCTCACGCTCCAAGTTCCTGCTGATTTCCTTTCCAGTCACGAGGTTGACGCTGAGATTATGCCTCCTGCTGCTAGATTACTGTTTCCAGCAGCCGAACATCGACTCCAAACCATAGGCATTGAGAATGTCGTTTCCCCAGGTATCGGCTACCAGCTTCAGGTATCTTTTTTCATGTTTGATGTTTTTGTCCTTCTTCACCTTCCTTTGTTTTTTTTAAAAAATTTTAACCTGATGCATCGCCTTTGCTCGCAGGGTCTTCAGAATAGCCTCATTCTTGCTAAGTACCTGAAGGTGTTGCTGCTTTCGAGAAGGAGACTACAAGAAGAAGCTTTCGAGTTTAGAGACCGAGATTAAGCAATTGAAGCTGAGCAACAATTCCCTGAGGGGAAAACTGAACAGCTACGACTAGGATAAGCATAAGGAGATCTCTTCGTTGAAGGAGGGCTTTGAAGCTGAGGTGGGTTCCTTGAAAGCGAAGGTGGAGAAGTTGAATGAAAACCTGAAGAGCTGTGTGGACCAGATCCAGGAGCTGCAGCTTAAAAACCAACAACTTAGCGAGGACATGAAAGATGTCGAAGCCGACACCACTTTATATGTGAGGGCAAAAACTGCTCACGAAGCTGTGATTCAGAAGTTCCTAGAATCCAAGCTGCACAAATACACAAACTTGTACCTGGCTGTTGGCAAATGCAAGATCTCGGCCCGACTCCAGCTATGCCTGTCCAACTTGGAGTCCAAGACAAAGCCGACGGGAGCCAAGCTGGAGGAGGGACTGTGGTGGATGTCGAGCATGTGGCCGATTCTAGCGACAAGCCTGCTGACTTGAATTATCTTTGATAATTTCAGCTTCTGTTGTTAGTTTATTTTTGGAACAATGTTTTACCATTGGATGTAGGGTCAACGGGTTCTATGTTTGCTTTGAACAATACTTATGTCTTTACCGCTGACCGAGGGATCAGTGTGTTTTTGCTTGAAACTTGCTATATCGTAGGAACTTAACCATTGGTCAAGGGGCCAATGAGTTTTTATTTACCTCTTTTATTAGTATGAATGAAATTACTACTTTGAAAACTTGTGCCACTTGTAATATTGAAGTTTTGCCTTTAGCCGCATAGTTCAACATCTGCTTATTGCTTCCACGTCATGTTTTTCTGAATTCTTGGTTCTAGTCATGCAGCTTCACTTGCCATCAGAAAGGTGAGAAAGCTACAATTATATGCGTGAATCTAGTTCCGCATTGAGCCTACATGACAAAGTGGTTAAGAACGACCGTTGGTGTTTCCACCAACGGCCCTCCTATGCTTAAGTCAGTAATGGCTTTGATAAAATAAAAGCAAATTAATGATGTCGGGTTCAAGCCGCTTACATGGTGTTTCTTCTGTACTGTTACCTTGCTGGGGGTGTTCCTCTAACAGGGTTGATCTGCATCTCAAAAATAGTACTTTTTCAAGTGCATCGCATTCCAGCATCTAGGTACATGCTTACCTTGCGCATCAACTAGGTGGTATGCTCCTTTTCCCACGACTTTCTCGATCTGATATGGTCCTTCCCAGGTTGCCCCCAGCTTACCTGCATTCAACTCTTGGGTATTCTCAAAAACTTTCCTGAGGACCCAGTCCCCGGGTTGGAAAATTTTGACTTTAACGTTTTAATTAAAACTTCTAGACACGATACTTTGATAAGCTGCCATTTTAATCAGTGCATTTTCTCTGAGCTCTTCTATGGTGTCTAAGTCGCTAGCTAATTCTTGGTTATTTTGTTCAAATGTTAAGAGACCCTACCTTGCCGTTGGGGTTACAACTTCTACGGGTAGTACAGCTTCACAGCCGTAAACCAGCGAAAATGGTGTCTTACCTGTAGCAGTCCTGGGTGTGGTCCGGTTGGCCTATAAAATCCTTGGCAGCTCTTCCACCCATCTTCCCTTTTTAGCTTCAAGCCTTCTTCTTATCCCATTAATAATCGCTTTGTTGCTGGATTCGGCTTGTCCGTTTGCTTGTGGGTACCTGGGGGTGGAAGTGGTTAAGGTGATGTTCCACTATTTGTAGAAATCTCTTGTCTTGTCGCTTATGAACTGTGAGCCGTTGTCACATACGATCTCTGACAAGATTCCAAACCTGCAATTCCATAGAAAAGATACTACCTCTTTATCCCTAACCTGATGATAGGTATCTGCTTCGATCCATTTGGAAAAGTAGTCGGTTAGGGCAAGGAGGAAGGTTTTCTGTCCTGGTGCCTGGGGCAGCTTACCTACTATGTCAATTCCCCACCTCATGAAGGGACAAGGTGTGAGGGAAAACTGGAGTTGTTGAGTCGGCTTGTGAGATACACCTGCATGCCTTTGACAGCTATCACATTTAGAGACAGACATATTGGCGTCCTCCCTTACGGTGGGCCAATAGTATCCGTATGCGATGATCTTGTTGACTAGAGACATTCCTGCTATGTGGGAACCGCATTTCCCATCGTGGAATTCGGCTAAGATTGCTGGCCACTCAGCTTCATTCAGGCATCTTTGCATTATTCCCTTTGCTGAATTTTTGAAAAGAACTCCATATCAGGTTTCGTATATTGAAGCTTTGAACCTGATCTTTCTGGCTTCCTACTTGTCTTCTGGGAGTGTGCCACTTTCCAGGTATTCTAGGATTGGCTGACACTAGGGGGTAATCTGGGAAGCGGTGTTTATTGGAGTTGTACCTGGCTCAGGTTTAGCTATAGCTGGTGTCATTATGTGTATTAGTGGTACGTTGTTGAAATTGCTGTTTTTTAGTGTAGATCCCAGGTTGGCTAATGCATCAGCTTGTGTATTTTGGTCTCTAGGTATCTGGTTGATGGCAAAAGGGTTGAAGTGTTCTGTTTTCTGTTTGGCTACGGCCAGGTACGCTGTCATTTTGGAATCTTTGGTGGCGAACTCACCTCTGATTTGGCTGACTACTAGCAGGCTGTCGCTGTATACTTCCAAACCTATAGCGCCCAGGTCTTTCGCCAATGTCATCCCTGCAATCAAAGCTTCATACTCTGCTTCGTTGTTAGTAGCAGTGAAGTTACAGGTTATGGATTGTACTATCATCTCCACCTTGTGGCGATTTTAGTACGACCCCTAGTCCTACTCCTTTGAAGTTCGAGCATCCATCTACATATAACTTCCAGACCTGGGAACCTGAAAGTGGTTCAATAGTTGTAACGCCCCGACTTCTAAGCATCATTAATTCATTAATTAACTTTTGATTAGCAGCGGAAGACCTATCTTAGTCGGTGCGTTACTGCCGTACTTTCCATTTGGGAAAATACAAGACATCACATGAGATGGATTCACCATTTGGGATGGAAACAGACATGGCAGAGAATTCAGGGCATGGTTTTGCATTCAAGGTTCTAGAAAATGCGGTAGATATAAATGAATGCGAAGCTCCAGAATCAAAAAGAACATAAGCAGGTATAGAATAGACAAGGAAAGTACCAGTGATGACGGTATTATCAACTTCAGCTTCTTCTCTTTGCATCATGAACACCCTTCCTGCTTGCGGAGGCCTTCTCGGAGGATTACGATTGTTGTTTGCATTGCCGCTATAAGTGGAGTTTTGCCCATTCCCTTGATTCCTTGTGGAGCCATGGTTGTTCACGTTGTGGCCTTGCTGCTCTTGGACAGGACAATCTTTCACCATGTGGCCTTGTTTACCACATCGATAACATTGGTCGGTACCTTTACGACAGTCCCTTGCCCAATGACCTTGTTTGTTGCACTTGTTGCACCGAGGAACTTGTCTTTGATTACGACTTTCCTCAATGTTCCCAGTATTCAGCTTCTTGTTGAAACTGTTGCTTGATTGACCTTCTTGAGGCTTTCCTTTCCTCTTACCATTCTCAAACACTTCTTTTCTAAGCTTTGTCTTCCGTTCAACATTGATGGCTCTATCATACAATTCCCGGTAAGATTTGCTCATATGTGCCGCTAGTTTCTCTCGAAGGTCAACGTTCAAACCTCCTTCGAAACGGTTCATCCGTTGACGATCGGTGGACACCAAGTCTGGAGCGAATCGAGCAAGTTCATTGAATTTCACAAAGATACTCCAAGACCGTCATATTCCTCTCGTTTCGTATGAATAAACTCCGACTCCATTTGGAGTTGTAAAGACCGAGGATAAAACGGTTACGCATGGCCTCCTTTAGATGTTCCCATCCAAATCCAGGTTGTTGTTGCATATCCTTGGCGCTTTTCCACCAAAGATCGGCTTGTCCTTTCGGATAAAAGACTCGCAAAGTTAACTTTCCATTTGTCGGGACACTCGGGTAGCATCGAACAATTTTTCCATGCCGTTGAGCCATTCTTCAAATTCGGTGGGATCTGGCTTCCCATCATAAGTTGGGGGCTTATGAGCAGAAAACCTTTTGAACCTATTGGAGCATTCTTCCTGCTCTGTCTTAGCCCTGGGTCGGTTTCCTTGCAAGAATTCCATCATCAGCTTCATTATATCCACCTGATTTCCATTAGCATTTTCAGGCGTTTCTTCAAAAACAGGGTCACTTCGCAAAGAATCTAGCCTTGCCCTCATTTCTTCAAGTGTGACTTCAGACCCATGAGTTCCATTTCCTCCGTTGGTAGGTCCACTTTCACTTGTTGCCATGTTCTAAACATCACATATTGCATGTGCATAACATGTTAAACAGGGCATAACTATCACCGTAAAAATCATATAAAAACATTCCCATCCCCGATCCTAACACTCACACTCATTTTCATTTTTAAGCACTTATTAACTACACATTTATTATTCATTATATTATAAATCTTGTAACTTATGGTGATAACTCTCATTTTAAGTGATTACTTTGACATGTTATTTACTAATTTAAGTAAAACCTTTAAGATTTTACTTGTGGCACCGAGAACCGTTGCTCTGATACCATTCTGTAACGCCCGACTTCTAAGCATCATTAATTCATTAATTAACTTTTGATTAGCAGCGGAAGACCTATCTTAGTCGGTGCGTTACTGCCGTACTTTCCATTTGGGAAAATACAAGGCAACATAAATTCGTTAAAGAACATAACATTATAAATATGAAACTTCATATCTAACTTTGAAATGCATAAATAACTAGGTGAGGCATAATTAAGGTTCATAAACTAATGTTCTTAAGCTTAGAATACATAATAATAAGAGTCTGCATAATTTAAGTAGTAAGTATTCCTCACTGCTACGCCATTCCGTCATCCCCGTCATTACCTAAAACAGAGAAACAAAACGTCATGAGCCGAAGCTCAGTAACATACTACTCTAACATCGTAAATTCATTTCAATTCATTTTAGTTGTAAACAGGGAGGATAGAATAAAGTAAAAACATTTCATAAATATTTTATGTAAACATGAATTCATTATTAACCTTTTATCATGTTCATCATCATAATTATCTTATTGGTAACTTGGCGAGTATAACATAAGGGACGTCTCCCATAAGCATCATCATCATCATCATAATCATAAGGCAATAGCCACCAGGGACATTGTCCCTAACCAGAAGGTGGCATAAAGCCATGCATAGTGCGGTGCCACCAGGGACAATTGCCCCTAACCAGAAGGTGGCGTTTCCGCCATAGAACAGAACGGTACGTGCACGACCAACATAACATAGTACTGCCAAGCATCATCTTTCACTTGAATTTATCATGTTTCATATCTTTTAAGTATATTAATTCATAATCATTATGATATAACATATTCTTTTCTTTGCATCCATAAAATAACATCGTCATTTTTTCATAACGTCATTATTTCATATCATCATATTCATCATAAAATATTCCGTATCCCGCAATCCATATACAAAAGAATACTATTAACGTAAACATTATTATAAAACATACTTAGAAGGGGAATGCGGGTGTTAGCAGTAGACGTTACCTGAATTCCTGCTTAATAACCTTGATAGCCGGGGGAGGCTTGTAATATCCTTTATCTTCTTTAATCTATTCAAGAATAATTTTATTAATGAACGTTTCGTTATTTAGCTTTTAAGCCTAAATATTAGCTAGCGCTTATTAACGCCATAACGTTCCTTATAACGTCGTAAAGGCCTCATTAAAGGTCGTTATTATCTTAGTCGTTAATAACTTCTTGAGGTGACTCTTAAACAACTAATTAGGTGGAATAGCTCCTTTAGTTATACTTTTAGAATTATCGACACCTTAAAGTTATATTAATACATAACCTATAACCATTCGAAAATATATTATTATTCGAGTTCATAGTTAATCATTAAAGAATCGTTTATTATTAAACTAATTAAGTTTAAAGCTATAATAGAACGATTAACATTAGTATAACATTATTTAATCTCATAAAACTCGTAAGTCAAGCTATCTTGTTATTATAAGTAAACTTAAGTATTAGTGGAGGTAATAATAAATTAAACTCATATTATAAATAACAAGCTTACTTGGATTTTAATTAGTTTTAAACAACTCAACTAGTTTAGTAATCATGAAATATAACCCAATAATAGTTTTTAGGAGATGAGTTAGGTGGTTTTAATTTCAACTAAAATCAGTCCATGAATATAACATAACAAGTCCATGGAACAAGCTCAAACTATATTTAAGCCCAACAACAATAATAATTCGGATTATAAAATTTAACTTGAAGTTCTAGTGTAGTCTCCTAGGCCCAAACTAGAATAGCTAACAAAAGAATTAAACTTGGGCTTGAATTATAAACTTAAGGAAATCGAATTTTAAAAGAGTTGGTCATTACCTCCGCTACTAAGAGCGGGGAAGACCACGACACAAGGAGGGAGGAGGAACGTAGCTCCGAAGCAATGAAGAGCACCGCCGCCGGTGTCGGCGAGGCGGCGTGAGCGGAGGCCAGTCACGCTAGCCGGAGTTCGAACGACGAAGCGGCAATGGCCGAACCGGGCCGGGCTGGTGCGACGTCGGGGCCGGGTGTGCCGGGAGGTTCACCGGCGGACGGCCGAGGGTGGCGAGCGGCACCGGGCGGCGCAGTGTCGCGCGAGCCAGATGGCGGCCCGGCGGTGGTGGTGTTTTGAAGCCCGAAACAGAGGAGAGAGAGAGAATTGGGTTTTCTTTTTGGGTTTCTTTGAGTCGTGTTTTCCGGCGAGTTGTTGACTCGAAAAATATGATTAGTTCTTAGGTGGTGGTGAGGTGAGATGAAAGGATGAAAATTGTTGGTGATGGTGCTTTGTGGTCGTGGCGTTGGTGGTCAGTATTACAAGCAAGTTCTTCAAAAAAAAAAAAAAAAAAAAACAGAGAGGAAATAGGAGAGAGAGAAAGTGTGATTTTTGGAACATTTGGTGAGTAATTAGTTTTTGGTTTTTGCTTGAATGCTTGAATGGTAATTGCCTGGGTATTTATAGAGCTGAAAATGGGTTAAAACTTCACCATTGTTCATGAAAATCTACTTAGTCAAGGTGTTCATTAATGGAGGAGATACGGTGATCTTCGTTTGAGATTTTTTGTTGGCTCAAGGAGTTGTTCTTTGCTGACTTTGGGCTTAAAATGGGAGGCTACTGACAAGAGCATAGAAAAATTTTGTAGAGTTGCAATTGTTTTCTTCAACTAATTCATGGACATGAGATTGATGAGAGGGAGACACGGTGAGAGGAAGAAGGAGGGCTAGAGTTCTAGACCATAGGGGTATTTTTTTGTAAATTTTGGCTAAGTTTAGCTTCTCATCTTTTTAGTATATACTTGTTGTTCCTATTGTCCATAGTCAAGTTTAACAAGTTATTATACTTTCTATTATCTATAACTCTTGTTTTTGTTAGTTTAGAAATATTTAATTTATAATTAATCCGACAATTAGTATTACTTAGATATGGGATATTACATCCTCACCCCCTTAGAAAAAGTTTCGTCCTCGAAACTTAGTAAGTCAAAATAAGGTCATGCAGTTCTTATCTAAAATCACTACTTCATGCTTGAACATAAAACATATTCATATTTCAGATAATATATATATATGAAGATCAGACATGATAAACATACATGATAATCTAAGCAAATAGATGGGGGTATTTCGCTTTCATTTGATCTTCAACTTCCCAAGTTGCTTCACTCGACGAATGGTTAGCCCATAAAACTTTTACCATGGAAATTACTTTGTTTCTGAGCTGCTTTTCCCTACGATCAAGGATTTCAATCGGTTTTTCTTCGTAGGTCAAGTCATTCCTCAGTTGTAAAGGTTCATGCCTAATCACGTGGCTTGCATCAGGTATGTACTTCCGTAACATCGATATATGGAAGACATTATGCACCTTATCTAAGTCTGTCGGTAGCGCCAATCGGTAAGCCACTTCATTCACTCGCTCAAGAATTTCATATGGGCCGATATATCGTGGACTTAACTTGCCAGATTGACCAAATCTCATGACACCTTTAGTAGGTGAAACTTTCAAAAAGACATGATCACCCACTATGAACTCTAATGGTCTCCTTCGTCGATCCGCATAACTCTTCTGTCGACTCTGAGCAGTCTTGATCCTGGTTTGGATTAATCTTACTTTTTCTGTCGTTTCTTGTATCAAGTCGGGTCCGATCATTCGAGCTTCGTCAATATCACTCCAACAAAGGGGTGTTCTACATCTTCTTCCATAGAGAGCTTCATATGGTGCCATCTTAATGCTAGCTTGATAGCTGTTGTTGTAAGAAAATTCTACCAGTGGCAAGTATCTCTCCCAACTTCCTTGAAAGTCTAATATGCATGCTCTTAGCATATCTTCAAGAGTCCGGATTGTCCGTTACGTCCGACCATCGCTTCTTGGGTGAAAAGCCGCATCGAAATCAAGTCTAGTGCCAAGAGCTTTCTGCAATTCTTTCCAAAACTTTGCCTGGAATCTTGAGTCACGATCAGATACAATTGAACTCGGAACTCCATGTAGTCTGACAATTGTGTTTACATACAACTCAGCTAGCTTGTCCAAACTCCAATTATTTCTTATAGCCAAGAAATGTGCGGATTTTGTCAATCTATCCACAATCACCCAGATAGAGTTCATGCCTCGAGTTGACGGTGGTAGTCCCATTATGAAATCCATTGAGATCGAATCCCATTTCCAAGTAGGGACATCCAAAGGTTGTAGAAGTCCCGTGAGGTCTCCGGTGCTCTATCTTGATCTTTTGACAAGTCAAACATCTTGCCACAAATTCGGCGACTTCTTGCTTCATGTTGCTCCACCGAATGTTTGTTTCAAATCTTTGTATAACTTGTTTCCTCCAGGGTGTACCGAGAAAGGACTCGTTATGAGCCTCTTCTAAAATCTTCTTCTTTAATGTCTCATTATTAGGGACACATAACCTTCCTTGAAATCTCAAAGTACCATCTTCTTGGACCACAAATCCCGTGACTTCCCCTTTTTCACATCATTCTTTATTTTCTCTAACTCCGAGTCTTCACCTTGTGCCTCCTTTATTTCACCCAACAATGTTGGCCTTAACTCTAATGCATTCAAGCATGCACCTTCTTTTCTATGAACGATCTCCACTTTCATTTTCCAAAGGTCATTGCTTATGGCTTTGGGTAGGGTCAAGGTTGTGTTTAGGTAAGCTTTTCGGCTTAGGGCATCGCCTACGACATTTGCTTTTCCGAGGATGATACCGAATATCAAGGTCGTAATCTTTTAGGAGTTCTAGCCATCTGCGTTGTCTCGAGGTTCAACTCTTTCGAGTGAAAATGTATTTGAGGCTTTTATGGTCGGTGAAAATTTTGCACGGAACACCATAGAGATAGTGTCGCCATATTTTGAGAGCAAACACAATGCGGCTAGTTCGAGATCATGAGTTGGATAATTCTCGTTCATGAGGTTTAAGTTGTCGGGAAGCATATGCTATGACTTTCTCATTTTGCATCAACACACATCCTAATCCATGCTTGGAGGCATCACTATACACAACAAAGCCATCTGTACTAGAAGGGAGGGTTAGAACAGGGGCAGAGGTAAGACGTTTCTTTAACTCCTGAAAAGCTTCTTCACATTCATCACTCCATTCAAACTTGACCGATTTCTTCACCAATCGCGTTATAGGCATAGCTATCTTTGAGAAGTCTTGAACAAATCTTCGATAGTATCCAACCTAAACCCATAAAACTCCGAACTTCAGGGAACATTAGTGGGTCTAGGCCATTCCATGATAGCTTTTATCTTTTGTGGATCAACAGAGACTCCGTTCTCAGAAATGATGTGCCCTAAGAAGGCAACTTCCTTCAACCAGAACTCACATTTCTTCAACTTTGCATACAACTTATTTTCCCTTAATTTCTCCAATACCTTTCTCAAGTGTTCTTCATGTTCACTCGAGCTTCTTGAAAACACCAAGATATCGTCGATGAATACCACAACGAACTTGTCGAGGTATGGCTTGAATACTCGGTTCATTAGGTCCATGAAAACAGCAGGTGCATTTGTTAACCCAAATGGCATTACAGTAAATTCATAATGACCATATCGGGTCCTGAAAGCAGTTTTTGAAATATCTTCTGGCTTTATGCGGAGTTGATGATATCCAGATCTCAAATCTATTTTGGAGAAAGTGGTTGCACCTCGAAGCTGATCGAAGAGATCGTCAATGCGGGGTAAAGGATATCTGTTTTTGATGGTAATCTTATTTAGCTCTCGATAATCGATGCACAACCTCATACTTCCATCTTTCTTCTTTACAAACAAGACTGGTGCACCCCAAGGTGAAACACTAGGTCGTATGTACTCTTGCTCGAGCAATTCATCTAGTTGCTTCTTCAGTTCTTGCAATTCAGCTGGTGCCATTCTATATGGTGCTTTTGAAATAGGAGCAGCTCCCGGAATAAGGTCGATGCTAAAGTCTATTTCTCTTTGTGGAGGCATACCAGGTATCTCTTCTGGAAACACGTCAGGGTACTCTTTGACTATAGGGATGCTGGACAAAGAGTCTTCAGGTCTTGCTAGGTCTGTCACATTGCAAAGGTATCCGTAACAACCCTTTGCAAGTAGCTTGAAAGCTTTTGAGGTTGAGATAATACTGGGTTTGGCTTTTCTTCTTCGATAAGAAACCCTACACCCGTCAGGCCTTCTAAGGGTTATCTCATGGTTAAGGCAATTAATGTCGGCTTTGTACTTGGATAACCAATCCATTCCCAAGATGACATCAAAGTCGGTTAATTCAAATTGAACTAGGTCGACTAGAAATTCACATCCTCCTATCAGGATAGGGCAGTTTCTATACATGACATCACATGAGATGGATTCACCATTTGGGATGGAAACAGACATGGCAGAGAATTCAGGGCATGGTTTTGCATTCAAGGTTCTAGAAAATGCGGTAGATATAAATGAATGCGAAGCTCCAGAATCAAAAAGAACATAAGCAGGTATAGAATAGACAAGGAAAGTACCAGTGATGACGGTATTATCAACTTCAGCTTCTTCTCTTTGCATCATGAACACCCTTCCTGCTTGCGGAGGCCTTCTCGGAGGATTACGATTGTTGTTTGCATTGCCGCTATAAGTGGAGTTTTGCCCATTCCCTTGATTCCTTGTGGAGCCATGGTTGTTCACGTTGTGGCCTTGCTGCTCTTGGACAGGACAATCTTTCACCATGTGGCCTTGTTTACCACATCGATAACATTGGTCGGTACCTTTACGACAGTCCCTTGCCCAATGACCTTGTTTGTTGCACTTGTTGCACCGAGGAACTTGTCTTTGATTACGACTTTCCTCAATGTTCCCAGTATTCAGCTTCTTGTTGAAACTGTTGCTTGATTGACCTTCTTGAGGCTTTCCTTTCCTCTTACCATTCTCAAACACTTCTTTTCTAAGCTTTGTCTTCCGTTCAACATTGATGGCTCTATCATACAATTCCTGGTAAGATTTGCTCATATGTGCTGCTAGTTTCTCCTGAAGGTCAACGTTCAAACCTCCTTCGAAACGGTTCATCCGTTGACGATCAGTGGACACCAAGTCTGGAGCGAATCGAGCAAGTTCATTGAATTTCACAGCATACTCCAAGACCGTCATATTCCTCTGTTTCAGATGAATAAACTCCGACTCCATTTGGAGTTGTAAAGACTGAGGATAAAACTGGTTACGCATGGCCTCCTTTAGATGTTCCCATCCAAATCCAGGTTGTTGTTGCATATCCTTGGCAGTTTTCCACCAAAGATCGGCTTGTCCTTTCAGATAAAAGACTGCAAAGTTAACTTTCCATTTGTCGGGACACTGGGTAGCATCGAACAATTTTTCCATGCCGTTGAGCCATTCTTCAAATTCGGTGGGATCTGGCTTCCCATCATAAGTTGGGGGCTTATGAGCAGAAAACCTTTTGAACCTATTGGAGCATTCTTCCTGCTCTGTCTTAGCCCTGGGTCGGTTTCCTTGCAAGAATTCCATCATCAGCTTCATTATATCCACCTGATTTCCATTAGCATTTTCAGGCGTTTCTTCAAAAACAGGGTCACTTCGCAAAGAATCTAGCCTTGCCCTCATTTCTTCAAGTGTGACTTCAGACCCATGAGTTCCATTTCCTCCGTTGGTAGGTCCACTTTCACTTGTTGCCATGTTCTAAACATCACATATTGCATGTGCATAACATGTTAAACAGGGCATAACTATCACCGTAAAAATCATATAAAAACATTCCCATCCCCGATCCTAACACTCACACTCATTTTCATTTTTAAGCACTTATTAACTACACATTTATTATTCATTATATTATAAATCTTGTAACTTATGGTGATAACTCTCATTTTAAGTGATTACTTTGACATGTTATTTACTAATTTAAGTAAAACCTTTAAGATTTTACTTGTGGCACCGAGAACCGTTGCTCTGATACCATTCTGTAACGCCCCGACTTCTAAGCATCATTAATTCATTAATTAACTTTTGATTAGCAACGGAAGACCTATCTTAGTCGGTAGCGTTCGCCGTACTTTCCATTTGGGAAAATACAAGGCAACATAAATTCGTTAAAGAACATAACATTATAAATATGAAACTTCATATCTAACTTTGAAATGCATAAATAACTAGGTGAGGCATAATTAAGGTTCATAAACTAATGTTCTTAAGCTTAGAATACATAATAATAAGAGTCTGCATAATTTAAGTAGTAAGTATTCCTCACTGCTACGCCATTCCGTCATCCCCGTCATTACCTAAAACAGAGAAACAAAACGTCATGAGCCGAAGCTCGAGAACATACTACTCTAACATCGTAAATTCATTTCAATTCATTTTAGTTGTAAACGGGGAGGATAGAATAAAGTAAAAACATTTCATAAATATTTTATGTAAACATGAATTCATTATTAACCTTTTATCATGTTCATCATCATAATTATCTTATTGGTAACTTGGCGAGTATAACATAAGGGACGTCTCCCATAAGCATCATCATCATCATCATAATCATAAGGCAATAGCCACCAGGGACATTGTCCCTAACCAGAAGGTGGCATAAAGCCATGCATAGTGCGGTGCCACCAGGGACAATTGCCCCTAACCAGAAGGTGGCGTTTCCGCCATAGAACAGAACGGTACGTGCACGACCAACATAACATAGTACTGCCAAGCATCATCTTTCACTTGAATTTATCATGTTTCATATCTTTTAAGTATATTAATTCATAATCATTATGATATAACATATTCTTTTCTTTGCATCCATAAAATAACATCGTCATTTTTTCATAACGTCATTATTTCATATCATCATATTCATCATAAAATATTCCGTATCCCGCAATCCATATACAAAAGAATACTATTAACGTAAACATTATTATAAAACATACTTAGAAGGGGAATGCGGGTGTTAGCAGTAGACGTTACCTGAATTCCTGCTTAATAACCTTGATAGCCGGGGGAGGCTTGTAATATCCTTTATCTTCTTTAATCTATTCAAGAATAATTTTATTAATGAACGTTTCGTTATTTAGCTTTTAAGCCTAAATATTAGCTAGCGCTTATTAACGTCATAACGTTCCTTATAACGTCGTAAAGGCCTCATTAAAGGTCGTTATTATCTTAGTCGTTAATAACTTCTTGAGGTGACTCTTAAACAACTAATTAGGTGGAATAGCTCCTTTAGTTATACTTTTAGAATTATCGACACCTTAAAGTTATATTAATACATAACCTATAACCATTCGAAAATATATTATTATTCGAGTTCATAGTTAATCATTAAAGAATCGTTTATTATTAAACTAATTAAGTTTAAAGCTATAATAGAACGATTAACATTAGTATAACATTATTTAATCTCATAAAACTCGTAAGTCAAGCTATCTTGTTATTATAAGTAAACTTAAGTATTAGTGGAGGTAATAATAAATTAAACTCATATTATAAATAACAAGCTTACTGGATTTTAATTAGTTTTAAACAACTCAACTAGTTTAGTAATCATGAAATATAACCCAATAATAGTTTTTAGGAGATGAGTTAGGTGGTTTTAATTTCAACTAAAATCAGTCCATGAATATAACATAACAAGTCCATGGAACAAGCTCAAACTATATTTAAGCCCAACAACAATAATAATTCAGATTATAAAATTTAACTTGAAGTTCTAGTGTAGTCTCCTAGGCCCAAACTAGAATAGCTAACAAAAGAATTAAACTTGGGCTTGAATTATAAACTTAAGGAAATCAGAATTTTAAAAGAGTTGGTCATTACCTCTGCTACTAAGAGCAGGGAAGACCACGACACAAGGAGGGAGGAGGAACGTAGCTCCGGCAGCAATGAAGAGCACCGCCGCTGGTGCTGGCGAGGCGGCGTGAGCGGAGGCCAGGTCACGCTAGCTGGAGTTCGAACGACGAAGCGGCAACAGCGAACTGGGCTGGTGCGACGTCGGGCTGGTGCTGGGAGGTTCACCGGCGGACGGCCGAGGGTGGCGAGCAGACTGGGCAGCGCAGGTGTCGCGCGAGCCAGTGGCAGCCGGCGGTGGTGGTGTTTTGAAGCCCGAAACAGAGGAGAGAGAGAGAATTGGGTTTTCTTTTTGGGTTTCTTTGAGTCGTGTTTTCCGGCGAGTTGTTGACTGAAAAATATGATTAGTTCTTAGGTGGTGGTGAGGTGAGATGAAAGGATGAAAATTGTTGGTGATGGTGCTGTGGTCGTGGCGTTGGTGGCTGTATTACAGCAAGTTCTTCAAAAAAAAAAAAAAAAAAAAACAGAGAGGAAATAGGAGAGAGAGAAAGTGTGATTTTTGGAACATTTGGTGAGTAATTAGTTTTTGGTTTTTGCTTGAATGCTTGAATGGTAATTGCCTGGGTATTTATAGAGCTGAAAATGGGTTAAAACTTCACCATTGTTCATGAAAATCTACTTAGTCAAGGTGTTCATTAATGGAGGAGATACGGTGATCTTCGTTTGAGATTTTTTGTTGGCTCAAGGAGTTGTTCTTTGCTGACTTTGGGCTTAAAATGGGAGGCTACTGACAAGAGCATAGAAAAATTTTGTAGAGTTGCAATTGTTTTCTTCAACTAATTCATGGACATGAGATTGATGAGAGGAGACACGGTGAGAGGAAGAAGGAGGGCTAGAGTTCTAGACCATAGGGGTATTTTTTTGTAAATTTTGGCTAAGTTTAGCTTCTCATCTTTTTAGTATATACTTGTTGTTCCTATTGTCCATAGTCAAGTTTAACAAGTTATTATACTTTCTATTATCTATAACTCTTGTTTTTGTTAGTTTAGAAATATTTAATTTATAATTAATCCGACAATTAGTATTACTTAGATATGGGATATTACAATAGTAGCATTTCTTGCTCTGCTTTCGGCTCCAGGTCGGGACTAAAATCTGCCACAAAGTCAGCCAAAGCTTGGGAATTTATGGTAGTCCTTGGATGGTATCTTATATCAAAGCTGCTAAGTGAGATGGCCCATTTACCCATTCTTCCTGAGAGTTCAGGTTTTTTTCAATACTTCTTTGATTGGGTAATTGGTCATCACCATAATTGAATGGGACTCGAAATAATGCCTCAGCTTCTTGGATGTTGTAACCAGAGCTAAGACAAGTTTCTCTAAAGAAGAGTATCATGTTTCGGCATCCAAGAGTGTCTTGCTAACATAGTTCACCGGGAGTTGCTGGTTATCAGCTTCCCTTGCTAGCACAACACTTACGGCTTTTGGGCTAACTGCTAGGTAAAGCTGCAATATCTCCCCCGGTTCGGGTTTGGATAGCAGAGGTGGAGACATCAGGTATTGCTTCAGTTCCTGAAGTGCATTTTCATGTTCCTCTGTCCACTCAAACCTTTTATTTTTCCTGAAGACATTGTAAAAAAGACGGCACTTATCCGAAGACCTGGAGATAAACCGACTAAAAGCAGCTACCCTACTAGTCAGCTTCTGTACTTCCTTTAAGCTGGAAGGAGATTGGATATTTAAGATAGCTCTAACCTTATCGAGACATGCTTCTATGCCTCGCTGTGTCACTATGTACCCGAGGAACTTACCTGCGGCGACCCCGAAAGAGCATTTGGAGGGATTCAGCATCATGTTGTGCTTTCTCAATACCTCGAAGGTCTCGGTTAGATGCTGAATATGGTCCTCTGCTTTCTTAGATTTTACCAGCATATCGTCAATGTACACCTCCATCGTGTCTCCAAGCTGGTTCTTGAACATCCGATTCACCAACCTCTTGTACGTTGCACCTGCATTTTTTAAGCCAAAAACATTACTTTGTAACAATATATAACTTTATCTATTATGAAAGCTGTTTTCTCCTAGTCTTCAGGATGCATCAGTATCTGGTTATAACCCGAGTATGCGTCTAAGAAAGTCAGCATCTCATGGCCAGTCGTATCGTCTACCATTGAGTCGATAGGAGGTAGTGGGAATGGGTCTTTTGGGCACGCTTTGTTTAGATCTGTGAAGTCGATGCAGACTCTCCATTTCCCATTTTTCTTTCTTACAACCACGACATTTGCCAGCCAATCTGGATACTTGACTTCCCGAATTTTTCCAGCTTCTAACAGCTTCTGCACTTCCTCGTTGATAATCTGATTTCTTTCTGGCGCAAACTTTCTTCTTTTCTGCTTGACTGGCTTCATTACCGGGTCTACGTTCAACTTGTGAGTAATGATTTTCATATCAATTCCCACCATATCTTTGTGGACCATGCGAAGTAATCTGAATTTTTCTTGAGGAAGGCCAACACTTCTTCCCTTTGCTGCTTGGTCAAGCTGGCTCCAACAAGAACTTTTTGCTCGGGTTTGCTGGGGTCGAGCACCACTTCATCGAGTTGCAGATCATTTGGGGTTGCTAGTGCCGGACCTTGCTGTAATTGCTAGATCGCCTGCTTTTTGGGCTTCATGCTGTTGCTATAACACTCTCTTGCTATTTTCTTTTCTCCCTTGACTTCCTGAACTCCCCAAGGTGTTGGGAACTTAATGAGTTGGTGATACGTCGATGGTACTGCTTTCACCTTGTGTATCCAGGGTGTACCGAGAATGATGTTGTACGTCGAAGGACAATCAACCACATTGAAGGAGGAAGAGATGTTCACGCCTTTCGTCCAGGTATGCAGGGTTATTTCGCCAACGGTGTGCTTGGTTTCACCACTGAATCCGACCAGTACTTTCGAATTTTTCATGACATCAGCTTATCCGAGACTCATAGCTTCGAGGGCTGCTAAAAAGATAATGTTTGATGTACTTCCACCGTCGACAAGGACTCGTCTGGTTAGGAAATTGCTCACATAGAGTGAAAGCACTAGACAATCGTGGTGCTCAACTTCTTCCAGGTCTCTGGAGTCGAAATTGATAGGCAGCTTTAACAGCCTCTTGTCTGCTTCTGGAATCGGCTTCTTTGGTAACCTGGAAGCTGTTGCTACATCTCGGGCAGTTCTTTTGGCTGTAGAATATGTCAGTCCACATAAATCTGACCCACCAATAATGGAATTTATTACCTTGTTGGTAGCTGGTGGGGAGGAGGTGCTTCCGGACTCTCGGTGTTTCTTACATCACTCCTCCTTCGGGCGAGTGGGTGATCCAAGTACCCTTTCTTGTACAGCCATGCTACTTCCTTCCTAAGCTGGATGCACTCTTCTACGCGGTGGCCATGATCCTGGTGATAGCTGCACCACTTGGTTTTGTCTTTCTTCTCCTCGGGTCTGCTGCTCCTTTTGGGCCACCTTGCCTTTTCACCGAGGTGTTTAAGTGCTTCCACTACTCCTTCAATATCCACATTGAATTTATAAGAGGCAATGGTGGGCCAGCTTACTTCCTTTATCGATTTGCTTGCGACCTACGTAGAAGCATAAATATTGTTATTGTGGGCAGGAGGATCAGCAGCTGTAGAATTTACCTGATCCCTTTTGGGATACGGCTGGTGTCTGCATGATCTCCTTTCTCTTTGATATTTTCAGTCTTCGGAGCCTCCAGCTCGGGGTATTTTATCTTCCTCAATGGGGACCTCTGCCATGGCTCTGGTCTTGACATCATCGAAGGTGGAACAAGGGTATCGGGTCAGCTCCTAGTATAACCTGGATCCAAACGGGAGACCAATTCGAAAAGCTTCGATGGCAGTGCGGACATCCATATTATGAATCTTGATCATTTCCCGATTAAAGCGATCTAGGTTGTCTCGGGTAGTCTCTCCTTGCCTCTGCACGATTCTGTAAAGGTCACTGAATGCTTCTCAATAGCCCTGCTACTGGCAAATTGGCTGTAAAACTTGTTGGCTAAGGTGGAGAAATCTGGTATGGACCCTGGCTTCAGGTTGATCAACCATTGCAAGGCGGGACCGCATAGAGTTGCTCCGAATGATTTGCACATAGTCGCCTCGACTTTGCTCAGCGGGATAGATATCTGCCACATCCTCTGCTTATACTGGGCCACATGGTCAACAGGGTCAGATGTCCCATCGTACAGGTTGGGCATAGCTGGAATGTTCAGCTTCTTGGGGATCCTGGTTTTGGCGATTTCGTCGGAAAAGGGCGAACGGGCGTAGCCATCTTTGGCTTCATAAACCACTGGGGTAGGGGCCCCAGGTAGCTTGGTCAGCATCTTGAGGATTTTCTTGTTTGGGCCTTGATAGTAGCCATCTCTTTAGTTGAAGAATTCTCACCTTCATCCTCCGGCTTTTCTTTGGGGTCATCTTCTTCTTCCTCGTCAGAATCACTGGATTCGTCTTCATCAGACAACGTGAAATGGGGTATGTCGTCGGTGTTAACTTTCTTTTTGGACTTGATGCTCTTCACAGATTCCAACTCTTTTTGGAGGGTGGCCACGGTTTTGTCCTTAGCTTTCGACTGCTCCACAACTTTTTTGAGTTGCTCTCTGGTTTCTTAAAGCAAAGCCGCTAACGCATCGACTTTGGAAATGTCGCTGGAAGATTCAGTTCCTTGAACCATCCTGCTATTTTTTTTTATAATAAAATTAGCTTTAGAGAAGATCTAAAAGGCGACAACCAGGTTGTGGCCCCACGGTGGGTGCCAAACTGTTTATGCTAAGCCTCCTACTGGGTATGAGACTAAGCTGGTATTGGGCACAACTAGATTGCCGTATTATGATACTGAGAACTTTGAAAAGGAATAAAGCATAAAGTAAAGGAGACAAGCAGAAATGGTCACGCAGAAAACCTTAAAATCGAGGGAAAAACTGCGGGAGGCCTTGAGTCCTCCAATCCACTATGATCAATTGTTTATAGAGTACAATGATTGGATGATTGAATGAATAACTATCTTTTGAATTGGATACTGTTTTTCTCTCTTAGCTAGTAATAAACAATCGCTCTATTACTTCTTTCTTCATGTAGTTCCATGATCTCTTTCTCCTATGCTGCCTTCTATTTATACTCGTTGTTCCAAGCATCCGAATCTTGTGTGAGAGCCGTTGCGCCTCCTACTTCTCAGCCAGTCCCCCTTGATATGAGGAACTTCCTTTATCCGTTGCTCCCATTATTCGAACTTCCCCTCTTTTAGGAGGTAGTTATTTCTGATTGAAACTTGGGCTGGGTCTAAGTTGTTCCTTGATTTGTGGTGCTCGTTGGTGAGATATTTTTCACTCCCTTTGACTGATTCAAAGATGCCTTGCCACTTGAGTGTTAACCTCTGCTTCCAGTATGCACTATCCAGCTTAGTTCTTGCAATCAGGTTAGCGAAGCTGGACCATAACAGTAGTAAATTGTAAAAATTCAATATATAAAAGTACTCATTAAAACAAACTAAAAGGACAACAAATCACTATATTTTTTTTATGTATTTAGCAAATTTTTTGAATTTCATTTGGTTTTCAAACAAAGTAAAATTCTGTGTAAAATCGTGCGAACGTTTGGAGGGGGAAAAAACTTTTGATAAAGTGACCCCGCTGCATAAAATTTCTAGATCCGCCAGAATGTGCAAGTAGATATACATCAAGCAAACAATGGGTGAACTTTTTAATACTCTTTGGTTTTTATTCTTTATTTGTTAGGTAGATTGAGGGGAAAAAACTCATCGAATTTAGATACTACTACATACAAGATTAGGCTTGCTATTTTTATTCCTCTCAATGGAGCAATACAGGAATGGTACACCCTCTGGTCTCTAATTTACATGCGCATTATACTCTATACACCAGTGTGGCAGTGTCTGTTAATCATACTACAGAGAGACTATACTTTTATCAGCGGGTGAGGCCTACCTTTCCAAGTGCAATGTGTTTGATGGAGCAGAGGCTCAGAAGCCAATTTATCCCTCGTTTCAGTTGTAAAATGTAAAATGGTCTGGTTTGGTCCCCATGCAATGGCGTGCAAATGTGTAATTTCCAATTTCTCTTGCAATGCAAAAGTTGTTTATGTAATTTTTTTTTGTAGACTTGCCTTTTCACTTAAAACGAATACATTTAAGAGCACTGTCAAAACGGTTTGACGTTTTCGGATTGGATGAAACGATTTCGGTTTGAATTGGGCTCATTTGGCCGGAGGGTTGGTTCAGTTCATTATATTATCGGTTCAACTTAGTTTCGGTTAATTTTTGTATAGTTTTAATCCTGTTCGGATAGTAAACGGTTCGGGATAGTACATTGATTGGTTTGAAACAGTCAGTTTGGGAGCGGGTTTACACGAATTAATGCTTGACAAAAAACATGTCAAAAAGAAAATGCCAAAATTAATACTCCCTTGTTACGTTTTACCTGCAACAATTGATATCATTTGTGAGAGGTAAAATAATCAATTGTTGCAAGTATTACGTAAGGGAGGGAGTAATTGAAATGAAAAAAATAAACTATCAATATTAATACATATACTAAGCTAATAGCTAACCATTGGAGTTCAAACTAGCTTGAAAGAGTATTAGCTTAAAAGCTTATGTGGCATGCCAAGCTTATTTGACATTGGCTTGCCGTTGGAGTTGCTCTTAGTAATTAATAATTGTGATTAAGTATGACAAGTTTATCATTATATATCTGCATAAGATTATCAAGATATATTATAAAAGTAGTTTGATTTATATAGTGAAAGAAGATATTTATGATTAACAAGGCATCATCCTAGTTTACTCAATAATTATACTAACTTTAAATGATATTGTATATTTGTATTTGCCAAAATAAATAAATAAATAAAATGATATTGTATTTACTAAGTAGGACGGTTCGTTAAATAGTTGCGATTTTGAAGATAGTTCGGTTTGTAAATGACTCGGTTTGCGGTTTGTAAATAGTTTGGTTTGTAAGCAGTTTAGGGCCCGTTTGGTATAACTGTGGTTTTCTGTTTTTTGGTTTTTTGATATTTAAAGTCATAAGATGATTTTGAAAACTGACAACTAAAAAGTGAAAACCACTTTTTCTGGTTTCCTGTTTTTGGTTTTTAGTTTTTAAAAAAACTGAAACCTGAAAACAAAAAACAATAACGAACGGGTCCTAAAGTTTTCAAGCAATTCGGTTTGTGAATGCAATTCAAACAGATTTTGGGAATTTTCATGTGGTGCCCCCAAAAACTTTGCATAATTCATGTGGTACCCCAAAAACAGAAATTAATTCCTACCATGCCCAAAAACACTAATTTTATGATGAATTTACAATTTTACCATTACTTAACAATATAAACATGCTATATTAAACACTAATTAACCCGTCAAAAAAAAACACTAATTAAAGTATTACCCATTAACTAGTCCTACATTAACTAATTATACATTATCCACCGTAGCAACCCACCCACCGCCACAACCACACCCTCACGCACAACCATAGCCACCACTAGCACCTTCTGAGCAACTGAAAACACCTACTAGCAGCCACATACTAGACCACCGAGACCACCGCACCAACCTGACCACCAAAGCAACCGCAACTCGACCCCAACCCGAATCGCCAAACCACCAACCATTGCCATCTCCCTCTCTCTCCTCATCAGAACCGCCCAATCTCCCGTCTCTCTCCTCACCACCATCGACATCTCATCCCTTTCCTCTTCGACCACCACCGCCACCTTCCAAACGTAGTTCGACCACTACCACGAGCAAAACCACAACCACCATTCACCCTCTTGCAATAGACAAACAAGAAGACCACCACGAACCCAAATCATGACCATTGCCCTCCAAAAAAAATCTCGCAACGGCAGCAAGAACCCAAATCGACAAGCCAACCCTTCCAATTAACTATCCCAAATCGTAACAAACAAAAATCGAGGGTGTTGGATGTGATTTGGGGTTTACGGTGGCTCGAATTTGGAGATGCGCCACCGTAAACCCCAAATCACATCGGTCCAGAACCGGAATATGTTTCTTCAAGGACCTTGATGGAGTTAGACGCCCCAGTTTGTTTGGGCCATGACTACAACTAAACTAGTCTTCAAGTGCTCTTATAGAAAAGCAGGTAACCCATAATTTCTCGCCCACCCTAGATTGCTTAGGATTCTTTCGGATAAAGAAAGGCATACCCTTTGAAGTTTGATCTATATCCCTATTCCCTAGCTAGGGCCGCAACGCAACTCGCAAGTGTGGGAAATTGGGGGTTTTATTAGGTATCATAATTCATAATAATGAATTGGATGAGAGAGTGAGAGGGAGAAAATAATCAATAATCAATAATGGGTGTGGTAAAGAGAGAGAGAGAGAGGGGAATTGAAGAATAAGATGATGGTAGGGGGGTTGCTGAGAGATCCCAGCAAGGATAGCGATAATTCTTCATATATTTCAATGTATGCGTACTATCCTAGCGACGATCGATGGGTGTGTGTGGATGAGGACTTCAATGGATGGTTCAGGGGAGGAGAGCCCGTGACTCTGGCAGACGATGGGGTTGTCTACATTTACACCCGCCGAAGGAAGGAATTCTTTAGGGCTTACCATACAGTCACCAAACAATGGCTCAACGTACGGCTGTCCCCTGTGGCTGTGGCTGAGGCTGAGGCTAAAGGTGACCGTCAATCTTATCTCTATTACAGCGAATATCGTACTTTATTGCATCGCGGCAATGGCTTGCTCTGCTTGATCACTTCTGCACAAGGGATCCCCACCTTAGTTCATATTGTCCAATTCAAAGTCGAGCTTGTCAATAAGGACAAGGAGGTTCTTGTCACTCCGTTTTCTTCCCAATACTTTCATCTCCACTCTTGCTGCAGTCCTTTTCTTTACCTCCCTGTCGTCTAGGTAGGTATGCTCTTGATCATTATATTAGTTTATATTCTTAATTATTGTGAATGTGTTCCTTCAATTAGTTTATATCTTTGGTTAATTGGTTTGGTTGCATAATTCTGATTGATTGATTGATTGTTTGTTTCTATGATATGATGAAGCGTTATTCTGATTGATTGTTTCTATGATATGATGAAGCATTTTCAAGACCCTGACTATTGACAATAATTCTATGTTAACCTTCCTTCCTGCAAATTATTGTTAATTGCTTATTTGTTTCCCACCTCTAAATGCTCATTTTTTATAGTAATGGATATATTTGTGCTTTTCAATAGGAGTAGTTCAAACATGTCATGAATCAATCAAATCAACCCTCCGTGTCCTCAACTTTCTATCTTCTCAGCTTCTCTTGAACATGAATGAAATTGGTTGAAAAAGATCAAGCCTTTGTGTCCTCAATTTTCTATCTTCTAAGCTTCTTTTGAACATGAATGAAATTGGTTTGGTTGAAAAAGTAGAGGTGAATGAGTTTTGCCTATAATGCTGCACATTTGTCTCTTTATGAACTACCATAACTAGACTGGGATTAAGGGTTATTCTTAGCACATAAAGTGGAAGTGGATAAATTGATAATGGAAATGTTACATAAAATAAGGGGGTGTTTGGTATAGACTCCGTAAATGGAAAGGAAATGATTTTAATAAGAAGGGGAAAGGGTAACAATAAGTGTTACCCTTATTACTTGTTTGGTATTTTAATGGAATGGAAACATATATTGGCCATTCCCTTTCTTGCTGTTTGGTATACTTAACAATAGAAAGGAATCACATTTTCTTTAAATTTAACTTATTTTGGTAAAAGGACAAATATTATGTGACATAGATTCTCTATGAATTGGTAATCGATGAATATAAACCAAAAATTTCTTCTTTGGCAATTAATATATTAACCAAAAATTACCAATTGGAAGTTTGTGTTCATCCAAGCTAATGAAATATCATAAATATATTTTCAAGCAATTATCATACATATCAATGTACTCCTATCAAACCTGTTGGGCAAAAATTTATTGGCCTCTTATTTGTATCCCCGTATTTGATCAACTAATTAAAAAACAAAATATGATTATATTAAAGGCAAGCTTAATACATAATTGACCAAAAAGCTTAATAATCCATTATTACACCAAGCTAGCAACTTTAACAACTAGGAAACTCTAAGCTACAATCAACATTAAAACACCCTCAATATTCTTCTTCTAACTCTACTTCTTCTTAAGTAAATCAACTACATATTGTTTCTTCATGTGAAGTGAAGCTTGATAGAAAAGTCGAAGCTTATGATCTTCCGCCATAAGAATCGTTGCTACTTCTAATGCTTCGGATGGAGACATGCCATCTAACTTCATCACCTCATCAAGTACTTTGTTCGACTTCTCATCCATCTTTTGCTCCCTTTCTTCCGCTTTGGTCCAAGCATTAGCCATAGCTCCAAGATTAACATTGATGTTCTCAAATATTTTCCCAAAGTTAGTTGAAATACTATGGAGAGAAATACTAACTTACCAACATCATCTACCTTACCCTTTCACCTTAAAATCCTTCACTTTTGTCTTTTTGGAAGAAGCTATATCATCATCCTCTACCTTGATTGGACGCTTTCCAGTTTGAGTTGTAGAACGAGTTCCAGATTGAGTGGAATTTGCATCTTCTTCATCACTCTCTATGTTCCACGGTTGATTAGCAATTTCTCGGTCCATATCTTCTATAGCCCTCACAAAAGACTCACTTGCTTCACCGGTGGCTTTATCTTTTGCATAGATTTCAGCAAGCATCTCATAGTGAACAAACGGAGCTCCATACAAACCTTTAGCTTTCTTGTGAGTCTAACATTAACAAAAAAAACAGGAAGAATATAACAATATGACAATACATAGTAATATACAGGAAGAAAAACGATTACTAAAACAAAAAAAAAAAAAGAAATAAAAGTATTAAACAGAATTTAAAAAAAACGAAGCACTCAAGCACTGAACTACTGAAGAAAACTGCAGAAGGAATAATACAATGTAGTTAAACACTCACTCATTCACAAACTTAATATATAGGAAGCAAACAAAATAAGAAAAAAATATATAAATTGAAAATTCAAGCAATTAAAAACATATACAAAGAATCAGAAGCAAAGTAAATAGGCTACTCCTGAATAGCATTAAAGCACTATCTAGAAGCACACAAAAGTGTACAACCTGAAAACAATACACAGTGAATAATGAAGCTAAGCTTAACATTATATGGTTTTATCATTACTCCACATTTCATAAGAAAAGGATGCAACGTAAAGCCATAACAACTTCCTGCAAACTTAATAATGCTACTGCAAACTCCCTGCAACCTGCCGAATGTGCCCATTTTAATATTATGCCTTAACTCTTGTTCTGTTATAAGTCTCATGATTATAAATGTTATCATCAGACATTGCAGAGTAGAAGCAAATAATAAAAATAAAAATAATGGGAAATTCTATATGGTGGCCATCAACTTTCACTTTTTCTATGTGGTGGCAAGCCAAATTTTTTTTTACACAAAGTGACCCTTAACTTCCATGTACTCCCTCCGTCCCTTAATAGAGTGTCCATTTCTTTTTTGGACACTATTCAAAGGTAAAGAAAGCCCTCAAAAAAAAATTCCAATATATAAGAAAAAACATAGTCTGTGGGGTCTTGTTTGATTCGTCTCATTGCGTACACTAAGAAAATCAAACTTTTATAATTTTTACTAATATGTAATTAAAGATATTAACGATACAAAATGTGCATTGGCAAACGTGCATTGGAGAAATTGGCACTCTATTTAGGGACGGAGGAAGTAATACACTAAGTGACTATATTGAGCTAACTTTGGCTAACCCAACAAATTACACTACATTTCCAAAAAAATAACTTAATATTTAAATAAATAAATACATAAATAAATAAAATCTCTCACCCACACTCACCCCCACCCCTGTAACCCGACACCGACACCCACCCTCCAAAACCCGACACCGACAGTTTTCCACCCCCTAAAACAACCACCATCATTTAGCCACTCGCCACCACGATTTTAATGGGTTGCGGTTCGAATGCTTAAGGGGTTGGGTTTTGCGAATTTGGGGTGGTGGTTGGCTTATTGCAATGGGTTGCGATTCCGGGTTCGTTTGGGGTTTGGATTTGGGGTGATTGCTGCGGTTCAAAGGGGTGGGGCTGGGTGTTGTGGGGGTTCGAAGGGGTGGGGCTGGGAGGGTTCGAATTGGTGGCTGGGTTTCGTGGGGGTTCGAAGTGGTGGGGCTGGGGGGTTCGGGTCAGATGGGGGTTATGGGGGTTTGAAGGGGTGGGGCTGGGGGGGTTCGAATTGGTGGTTGGGGGTTGTGGGGGTTCGAAGGGGTGGTGTTGGGGGGGTTCGAAACTTCGAATTGGTGGCTGGGGGTTGTGGGGGTTCGAAGGGGTGGTGTTGGGGGGTTCGGATTTGGTGGCTGAGGGTTGTGGGGGTCGAAGTGGTGGGGCTGGGGGGTTCGAGTCGATGGGGGTTGTGGGGGTTCGAAGTGGTGGTATGAGGCGGTGGTATTCGGTGGTGGTGTGCAGTGGTGGTTTTCCTTTTTTTTTGGTTTTTTTAATAATTGTAATTAATTATCTTTTAATTAGTTTTGCATATTTTTTATTTTTTAAGATAAATTTGAGGGTTGGTTTGTTGGTTAGCCATAAATTTGGGTTAAAATGATCACTATGTGGAATAATATGGAAGTTGAAGGTCACTTTGTGTAAAAAAATATTTGGCTTGCCACCACATAGAAAAAGTGAAAGTTGATGGCCACCATATAGAATTTCCCAAAAATGATCACTAGAGAAAATATCAAGCATGTCGAGTGAATGTAAATCCCCACCCAACCCCCAAGGTCAATTTTCCTAACTCACCATGATAATCATGAATGGAATCAAATAATACCAGTAAAATGTTATATAAAACCAATCACATCTGTATCACAATGTCACCCCACTCACCATTGACTTGATTATCTTAATACTTAAATTATCAAGCCAAATTTCTAATTTCATTATCATTTTCTGCAAGGTTCTGTGTAAAACAAATCAGATAGTTCTTGGTACTTTGTTTGTATTATTGCTGCACATACTGCAAAGAAAACCCTTGTTTGCTCTAAGCCCAAGCAAAAATTTCAGCTTTTTTTCCTTTCTAAACCTTAATCTAAGAATGCTAACACTGTAATATGATCCACTTTCCTAAGCATTCAGACATAAATAGCATTTTGTCTTAGTTCCACTTAAACCTCCAATGTCTCTAAGCATTTCACAAATGATATTATATGTACGTCTATTGACACGGAGTTCACTCTTACCCTTCACATCACTCTCTTTATATAATCCACTCAACACTAATATGCGCAATAATTTTTTGTTCCTTTTCTTTTCTCTCAATTGAATACCCTTAATTGTAACAATACTCATTGTATACCACACCCATCATTAGCACAATAATGACCATTGCAATACCTAATTGAAGTTGTTTAAGCCTTCGTTTTCTCCCTTTGGATTGCATAAGACGAGCCATAGTAATACCTAATGAAAATTGATACAATAAACAAAACTCAACTAAACATCAAATAATAAACTATATGGAATTACCTAGCAAAAAAAAATTATCATAACACAAGTAGTTACAACATATCACTGTATTCGACAACAAATCCATAGTTGCAAACGCCATATTTCTCTATTTGATCAAAGCTTTCATTGACTCAATAGAAATCTATTAATTTGTTTTGTCATTTCTAGTTAATCAATTACTGTAGTCAAAATCTAGCAAAGATAATCTAACATATTGTATACTCACAGTGGTGTAATTATTAATGGAACACTATTCCTAATCTAATAGAATTCATCAAACGAATTACCTAGCAAGTAATACCCAAGTACATCGTAAACAAGCTAAATCCTACAGTGGGGCAGCACAACAAAATTCCCTCACTACTTGGCTACTCCAATCCAGCTTAAGCAACCAATTTTCTATGTGAATTGCGTTTTTGACATGTTAGCATGAATTACTCAGAGATAGAAGTACTGCCAGAAAGCAGGACACAGAAAATGTCAAAAACTATCCCAGCAAATGAAAATCAAAATAGATATGAAAATTATAATACTCCAAATCACATAATTAGACACACAAAATCCAAAAATGCAAAAAAAAAAAATTAGCATAAATTAGACTAAACGATAAATTAGGGCAAAAAATTAGGTAAAAATTAACAAAAATATAAAAACATTTTGAACAGAAATCAAACCTTAAGATCAGAAGTTAGGTTAAAAATAGGAGAATTAATCGTCGAAGATTGAAGAAGATTCCAATTATCAGCTCCAAATTGAAAAGCCGAGGAAGAAAATGATCAAGCCCAAAAGAGATCAGCAATTTTGAATTACATATTGAGAAATTCGAGTGATGAAGCTAAAAAGTAGTTTGAAGAGAGAGAGAGAGATAGTTGGCACTCTTGGCAGCCATGGATGTAGACGATCTACGATGTGTGAGGAGTGAGAAGGAGTGTCGATGAGTGAGGAGCGAGTAAGGAAATGTGATTTTGTTTCCTTAGGTTTGAGAGTGGAAACAATTTGGGGTGAAGTGTTACCCCCATGTAACGGTAACTGTTACCTTTGTATCCATACCAAACAAGTAGTAATGGATTGGATTACTTGAATCCGTTTCCAGGCAGGGGCGGGGCTCAACCTGCGCGGCGCGCGCGACCGCACAGGGCCCGGGCCCCCAGAATTGTACTATATGTATTTATTGTTACAACATGGAAATAGAAGAAGTGTGTTGGATCAGTGGTGTTAACTGTTAACTAGTTAATGAGGGCCCTAAAGTCGAGGGTTCGAATATGCTGAAGGTGCATTTTGATTTTTTTTTTAAAGGGTCATAAATCACAAATGCCACATCTTTTATCTGATTATCTCTGTTTCTCACTTTCTCTCACCTTCGTCCTTTCATCTTCACTCAACAACTCCCACACAATCATTAATACTTCACCTTGAAATTTCCATACAAACTTCTCCAATTTCCATATTTTCATTAATTAGTTTGCTTTCAATTTTCGAACAACTACTTCCTCCGTTCCAAATTCAACGCAACAATTTTCATGGCACGGACTCCTAGTTGAAATTTCTTAAGGGGTGATTAGAAAAAGGGAGGGTAAGTGTTTAGTTTAATTAAGCACCACCAACTACCACCACCACCTAATACAGCCACCACCGACTCCACCAAGGCACCACCACCACCGAGGCACCGCCACCACCACCACCACCACCGAGGCACCGCCACCACCACCACCACCGAGGCACCGCCACCACCACCACCACCAAGACACCGCCACCACCAAGGCACTCGCAACACCACCGAAACGCCACCACAATCAAAACACTACCAACACCACCGAAATCCACCACCAATTTCACCACTAACACCACCGAAATCCTCCACCAAACCCCAATTTCATCACTAACACCACCGAAATCTATCAAAAAAACCCTAAAAACACCACCACAAGGCGCAAACTACAACCTTAACCACCGAAATTCCAAACCCCAAATCAACCAAAAAAAGAAGAGAAGAGAGGGAGATGAAGATGTGATGGTGAAGAGAGTTAAAGAGTGTCCCCAAACTACCATCAATCCTCTCGTGTCGCTTCCTTAAACAACTTCCATAAACCGATCGAGAAGAGAGAGAATCGCGGAGAGAGAACGAAAGAAGATGGAGGTGAGACGTTGTTGTCGGCGCCAGTAGAGGAGAGCGAAGGTGACGGAGGATGGAGGATGTCGGTGGTCTTGGGTTGGTGGGGGAGGAGATCGAAGGCGGAAATCACGACTGATTGTTGTGGGTGTTGGTGGAAATCGTGCCTAGTGGGTTAAATTTGTGGAGTGGTGGGTTGATTTCTGGGAGTGGTGAGGAGAGAGAAGATGGTTGTGATGGCGGTGATGGTGTCCGAAATCGCGGAGGCCGGAGATAGGAGGATGGTGGCGGTATGAAGATGGTGGTGGTGGTGGTGGTGGTGGTGGGTGATGGTGACGGTATGATGATGGAAGTTGGTGGTGGTGGATGATGGTGGATATAGGTGTTGGGTGATGAAGATGGAAGTTGGTAGTGGATGAAGGACTCAAGGTGATGAACCTGATGATGATGGTGGTCAAGGTGGCCGGTGGGTGTTGGAGAGAGAGAGGGGGGGTGAAGTTTTGGTAGATTAATGTTGGTTAGGTTAGTAATTAAATTATTTGGGTTGTATAATATGTGTTTTAATTTTTAAGTAAGGGTATTTTTGTAATATCACATTCAAAATTCATACTAAAATATGAAAGTATGAGTTTGTTGCATTTAATTTGAAACTGCCAAAAACGGAAACTGTTGCGTTTAATTTGGAACGGAGGAAGTACAACTTTTTTTTTTTGCAAAAAATAAATTCTTTGAAATTGAATATCCCCCTCCCAAGAGAAGTTGAATAGATGGCTATTACTACTTTCCAATCTAACGATTTAATCTTCAATTTCATTATTGAATTGATAATTAATCCGTTAAGAATTGAGTTAGTGATATCATCAATCTCCCTAATTTGTCTATATATACTGTATACAATTTCTGCAATTTTTATCAATAAAATTACAATATTAAGAAATTCAGTAATATATTTCAAAATTAGTGGCTTGTGGGTACTGTGCACTTGCGAATTTCGGCAAAGGTTGAAGGTTGAAGGTGGAAGCTCAACACCAAGCAGCAAGTTTTGGCTTGTGGGTACTCGGCAAGATGACAACAAATTAAACAACATAACACACTGTATTCAATTATTCAAAGCCTCAAAGGTAATTGCATGATATCTTTCTTTTCTAATTTTACTTTTTAGTTCTCAATTTTATACTTTTGGTAATCTGTGGTAATACTTCTACTCATAAATTTAACTCAGTAACTGATTAAAATTATGAAAAAAAAAAATCAGCACGTAACTGATTAATAGTACATATTATGTAATTTGACACTCTCTAGGATGAGTGAATTATTTTGAGTTAATAAAATCATCTTTTTGTCAAAAAAAAAAAAAAGATTTAAGGGCCCCTTTTCAAGAATTCGCACAGGGCTTCCAATATGCTAGCCCCGGCCCTGCTCCTTTGTTGACTCTGCTTAATGACCCGGATTATTTTAGGCTAACGATTCAGCTGCATTCGAAGATTATTAAGCATGGGTTGAGTTCTAATACTACTGTATGTAATGCTCTCCTTACATCATATTCTGAATGTGGATCGTTAGAACATGCTGAGAACTTGTTTAATGATAATTATGATGTGCATGATTCGATAACTTGGAATTCGATGTTGGGGGCTTACCTTCTACATAAAAAGGAAAAACTTGCAATTAAAATCTTCTTTGACATGCAAGAGTTTGGTTTTGAACGTGATATATATACATATACTACTGTCATCAGTGCCTGTTTTGAAGAGCCATATCAGGTTTATGGTAAATGTTTCCATTGCTTGATAATAAAGGCGGGACTAGAGAGTTCCACAGCAATAGCCAATACATTGATAGCTATGTATCTGAAGTCGAGTAGAAAAGCCATGGCAGATGCACTGAGACTTTTTGAATCAATAGACCATAAAGATTCTGTCTCTTGAAATTTTGTATTGACTGGGTTGTCACAGTATGGCTTGAATGAAGATGCCGTGAAGTTCTTTGGGGAGATGCGGTCACATGATGTTGGGATCGATCACTATTCTTTTTCTGCAGTTCTCAGATCTTGTGCTGACTTAGCAGCCCTGCAATTGGGTCGACAAGTTCATGTGTTGGCTCTCAAGTTAGGATTAGAATCAAATGAACATGTAGCTGGCTCATTAATATTCATGTATTCTAAGTGTGGCTTACTTGATGATGCTAGAAAGTCCTTTGAAGAAACCCCAAAAGACAGCCCAATTACCTGGAACTTTGCCATTTTTGGGTATGCTCAGCATGGACAAGGCGAACTCGCCGTCGAGCTGTTCCATCAAATGACAAAAAGTAAGGTGAAGCTTGACCATGTAACGTTTGTTGCTGTCCTAACTGCTTGTAGCCACATGGGTTGGGTGGAAGAAGGTCGACATATTCTTAAAACAATGGAATCTAAGTATGGGATTCCACTAAGAATGGAGCATTATGCTTGTGCTATTGATTTGTTTGGGAGAGCTGGGCACTTAGATGAAGTGAAGACCTTGGTCAAATCAATGCCATTTGAGCCTGATGCAATGGTGTGGAAAACTCTCTTAGGTGCATGTAGAAACTGTGGGGATGTTGAATATGCAAATCAAATTGCAAGTCATCTGCTCGAAATCGTTCCTGAAGAGCACTGTACCTATGTTATTTTATCTGATATGTATGGGCGTCTTAAGAGGTGGGATGAGAGAGCTAATCTGACAAGGTTGATGAGGGAAAGAGGGGTGCGGAAGGTCCCAGGCTGGAGCTGGATGGAAATAAACAACGAATCTCATGCTTTTAATGCGGAGGATACTTCTCATCCCAATTCCAAGGAGATATTTGATACCCTGGAAGGACTTATGAATGAGATTAGAATGCTTAAAAAAGCCTCTAACTCAGAGGCTTCTGTCCAGGAATGGGCTGTCCTTGATGGATCCTGCAGTTGATTGTGATGACTGACAATTCTTTGTGGTACTTTGTCAAGTTATCATGTGTTCGGTTCCTGGAAAACGGGCTGATGAACATGTAAGTTCAAGCATATATCTTGGATGATATATCTGAAATTTTGTCAATCAATTTAATTTTACATATTAGTTAGTCTTGATTGGGATTTGCATACAAAGAATGGCATGATAAACTGTTTCACAACTTGCAATATTCATCTTCATGGATATATATATGTATGCTTACCACAGTTTGCTACTTGCCTACAAGATGTATACATTCTATGCTAGCAAGTTTGCTCAAACACTTATGATGATGTATCTGCATAATCAATACAAATTTGATCTTTTATATAAACATTTTTTATGCATATCATGTGTGTAATTTAGATATTTCCATATTTTGAAATGTTGAGACTTGCCCCCCTCTAGAACCTAAATTATGAGAAGGGTTTTTCTAACCTATGCACTAAGTGAATAATGTCTCTAATTAACTATGTCATATTTAAGAGTTTTGTTGAGCACAGGTTAAAACAAATAACTAAATCTACACACTTGGTACATAGGTTAGAAAAACCCTTATTATAAATGGGTAAAATAATGTGAACGACTTTAAAGAACGAACTAAAACAGAAAGTATAACTAAATCAAAAATTCATGCTCGATCAATTGTTAATGTATAATCAATTGAGTAAATCTTAAGCCGTTTTAGATGTGAAATATATATTTGAAGAGAGTGGATACTATTTCACTGCTCCAAGCCTCTATTTTTTTATCATTATTCACATGATGCAGCTGAATAGTGGAAGATGAATGTAATAGCATTTTCTTAGGGAACTCAAAATCAAATATGGGGAGAAAAAAGAGATAAATCTCCACCTTAGTGGTTGGTTGAGTTCCTCATAATAAGTTGGGTGGAAGATGAATGTGGTATGGGGTTTACTTTGACTATGTTATGGCTAATTATAATTTGATGACATTGTCGAACTTTTGAAAGTGTGACCAACTTTTTTGTCCTCAGAAAGGAATGATAATAGAAAAACTGGAGTGATCAACGAGGAAATCAGATTTGTTAACATGGTAAAAAGTTGTGTATAATGATTCTTTTGATGCCATGATGGTTGCTTAAAAGATAAGTCTTTGATGAACATAATTAGGATTTAGGAGTCTGTTATATTGCTGATATTTGTTTTGATTTTTTTTTTTATTAGGAAAGATAATTGGTCCAAAGATTAACCTGAAATTGTGCTTACTACCAGAGAGTCACCACTGAATGGTTGGATCTGGTAAGCAGATCCCGAAGTGAATGCCCAAGCATATTGTTGGATGAGGATTCGAACCCCGAGCAATGTCCTAAAATTCGGAGTGATACTCCACTGAGCTACTACCTCTCCACTGAATGCCCCAAATATTGCTGGTATTTGTTTTGAATGAAAATAGACGATGTCTTTTTTAATTACTTGATACACTTTGACCTTTGAACTATTAATATTTTGACTTTGGTCGAAATTTGCTTCTCAAACTTATATAAAAAAATATCGATACGAAGATGTTATTTGATATATCTCAATGTATGTTTACAAAATATGAAATTTCTATAATTTAAAGATAAATATTAGTCAAAAGTGTTCATCTGAGTCAAAGTATTGCAACTTAGTAGAATTGGAGAAAGTATTTGATTGAATTTGGCTAAAAACAGAACTTGGGATCTTCAAAAACTATCTACTATTTTGCCCGAACATATTGTCAAAATTATAAAAGGAATTCCTCTTCCTGTGAACCCTCTTCCTGACGAACCTATTTGGGGGCCTTCCTCTTCAGGAGAGTTTACAGTCAAATCAGCCAATTGGCTAGCCCATAAAGTTCCTCCACAACAGGCTAAATGGGAATACCGTTGGATCTGGAAGCTTCAAATTCCACCGAAACTCCAAATTTTCCTATGGCTAATTTGTCATAATAGTCTCGGCGTTCGCCAAATTCTAGCTAAACGACAAATCATCCCTTTTATTATTGCAGCTTCTGCAGGCTAGCAGAAGAGTCTCTAGACCACCTTTTTGTTTCGTGTCAATGTCTTAAAACCCTTTGGGAGTTACAAGAGCTAAGAGATTGGTTACCTCAAACTCTGAATGTCAATCCCTTGCTAACCACTCTCTCCACCATTCGGCAGAATAAGACTCAAATCGTAAAATTCATTTTCATTATTTGGAGCATTTGGAAAGAAAGAAATGATGCTATTTTCAATAACCTCACACTCAATATTCATAGAATCCTCCACAAGGCCAAATTCCTCCACAAAGAATGGACCCTAAGGGAAACAGTTGACAACTGTTTCTCCACTGGGTCCCCGTTTTCACCTTCCACCATCTCCCATCATCACACCAACTCCATCCTCGTCGCCTGGGAGCCTCCCCCTCCACAATCTTTCAAACTCAACTTCGACGGTTCGGTTCGTGGCAACTCAGCTGCAGCATGCATTATTATCCGGGATTCCGCTGGAGACCTCCTCACAGCTTCAGCAATTAATCTCGGCACCTCCTCGTTGCCGAAGCTACATCTCTTCATCAGGGTATTCTCCTAGCCCTCCAAAATCATATTCAACACATCTTCATCGAAGGCGACAATCTTATGGTCATCAACGCAGTCAAAGGCATTTGGTCCCCCCCTTTAGCAGATCTCCAACATCATCCGAGACATCCACTCCCTTCTCAAATATTTTCAGTCATGGGATATTCGTCATGTCTTCCGGGAAGCAAACAAGGCAGCGGACTGGATAGCTAATGTTGGTCATTTAGTAGATAGTCATTTCTCTATAGTAGATTGTACTTCTTCCGCTCTCCATAATATCCTTGTAACCGATAAGGTAGGAGTTCCCCTCGTGCGGAGGGTCTCCTAACCTTTTTTTCTTCTTACCTTATTAAAAAAAAAAGTTGATCTGGTGTCAATGTGAATAGGATCAACAATATACTTTAAATGATACAACTCAAGAAACTGAAGAAGTATATTCCGATCAATAAAAGCATGACAAGTAATGGCTTTTGGGATGGGGCACTTCCTAATTTGATATGATTTCTTAGACCAGCATGATTCAAATTTGCTTTTGAATAGCTACCCACCTCTTGTAGATGGGCTAATTTGATATGATTTCTGGTGACAAGCAACTGAATGATAAATGATTTGTTTCAACAATGCATTTGTAGTTATCAAATGACTATTAAAGCGTTAAAGGTACTGCTTATGACTTCAAAACTCCTTGCCTAACTATTCTAATTTTACAATATTTTTGAAAAAGGTTTATTAAAGAACCTCTTTACTGTATGGAGAGGATAAATTATTGTGAAGCTCAGTGCTCACATAAGATAGATTTATTAGAGTTGATGTCTGTTGTAATCAGGACTTTGTATTTATATTATTATATACTTCCTCCGGTCTTTATTAGTTTACCCCTATTCCTTTTAAGGGTGTCCCTTATTAGTTTACCCCTTTTTTTTTTTGCTATTTTTGGAATGGGCCCACTAACTTTCCATCACACATACATTCAACTTTAAGTATAAATTAATCTTTTCTCTCTCCTTGTATGCCCCACAATACTATTCCTCCTAGAACTCTGTGCAAAAGAAAGGGGTAAACTAATAAAGACCGGAGGGAGTATATTACTAGGGCTACTTATTGAAAGGTATGCCGTATTTCCAATCCTAAAATTCACTATTATCAATCATTTTTTTCACTTGTTGAAAGTAGACAAGTTTTCCAAATAGCCAGACTAGGTTATTTTTTGTGGGGGTACAAATTCTCCTTTTGCCTTTCATGTCGTAACAAGTAATAACGTGTTAGCTTTGGAGCATAGATTAGCATCCCAAGTTTGTTAGCACATCAATCCCTTTGACCCTTTCCTTCTTTTCCTTTGAGGGCAGGTTCCACCCTAAAATTGTAATTTGTTGAAATTAGAAGGCATTGTTATCAAGATTCTAGCATCTTTAGCCATACAACATGCCCCTGTTCTCCATACATATAAGAGGATTCCAAACTAATAATGATTGCCAAATTAATCTCTCTGCCCCTAATTATCATGGGAACCCAATTCCCTTAAGTAAGAAATGTGGGCTGTTAGGGCCACTGCAATACAAGATTCCAAACATATTGAAAGTGACTTGATGTAATTCCTTCTCAACCAAGCTGGCTTAAGTTGACCTTTTTTATGTTTTTTTTCATAACCGCAATAAATTACATAACAGTGAATCCTAAACAAGTAGCGGCACATTGCTGACTGCTGAGCCACAGGGGTAGATGAGGGTGTGCAAGGAGCCCAACAGCACAGGACCCCAAATATATAAGGGCCCCAAAATATATCATTTTAAAAAAATTTACTTCATATTTGAAGAAATCACGCTTGTTTTCCACCTTTAATAAATTTCTCATTGTCAATGATCAATCTTTAAATTTTCAACTTTCCATCTTTAATATCCCAACCTCCCATCTTTATTTTTTATAAATTCGGGGGCCTAATTTCATGTTACAACAGGAGCCCCCAATTCTTCAAGACGGCCCTTCTAAACTATATCATGTACTTGATGAACTTGGTGGCGATTCACTGTTTTTTAGGCTTTTGTTGCTGCTTGCAAGCATTCTTCCTTCGACGCTAGTGTTGGCCGCTAAAGTTAGTGAACTTGGTAGCAAAATTGAAGGACATTAGCTATCGCAGAGCATAAATATAAAATATTTAGAAACATCTCCAAAAAAATCTTAATTATTCCACGCCGGCTAATTAATTACATGAAGACGCATGTCATTATGGATGGAAAATTTTTAGGAGACAATGATGTTTTAGTAGAATTTCTTTTTATCTTTTTTCATCCTGAAAAGAATCGAAAACAAACATTTCCATATACTTAATACTTTTTTTTACGAGCATTTCCATATAATGCTATCATGTCATGTCATTGCTTAACATGTTACTAGCTTTCTAAGCACGCAATGCATGCAACGATAATTTTTTTATTGTGATATTTTGTAATGTCGAGTAGTTAGTTTTACATGCACGCAATACATGTAGCGACAACTCACTATAGTTTAAGTTGACAGTTTTTTTCAATTAAGGCTCTGTTTTGTTCAACTTATTAGAAATTATTTTCAGCAAAAGTAAGTATATATCAGTTTAGATAAGCAAAAATAAATTGAATAGACCGGAACCAAAGTAGTTAAAGAAAGCATCCATTTCTAATTGATATTTTAAACATAGTACTAAAAAAACGTCCATAAGAATATTGCATAATCACCTCTTTTGTCAAGTTTATCTAATTTGATTAGCAAAGTGGAGTAGTTTATAATTGCAAAATTATATTTATCTTTATTTATCCGTGGAAATCAAACAAAAAAAGAATCTTTCTTTTCTACTTTTTTGCCATAATTGCAAAGATTACCTTTATATCTTTGTGCTTTTCTTTTGTTTTCTTTTGAATTTTGATTGTGAACTATTTTCAATTCTAACTTCAATTTATCAATTATTGATAGTATATCTAAAACTTCAAATGTAGTATGTTATGTTGTCTTGATCTGACCTTATTATTCTCTATGTAATTGACTTACACAAATTGAAATTATACAAATTAAACCTATTAAAATGATCATTTCTTTACATGACAATAATGTTGTGGCAGTATATTACTATTTTTTATTTTGTTATCTTTGCTTTTATTGTAAACTTTTTTCTTTCTTTCCTTTTTTTTTAAACGTAAAATTTTAAGTTATTCTAATTTTAGTTTTCTAAAAATGGCAAATATTTTGATTGATTGATTATCCGTTATTATTTAAAATTTTAAACAAAATTGATGTAATTAAAAAAATAAGGGTATTACAGTTATTTAATAGGGGGACACCATGCCTCCCCCCTCACTTATATATATATATATATATTTTTTTAAAGTAAAATTAATTCATTAATAAAGGAGTCACACGACTTCTAAAATAGAAATCAGAAATAACAAATACATAACAACAAAATTAAAATTCAGAATTTGCAAAACCACAATTGTTGTGTAGTAGATCTAACAATTCCGCATACCCTCTTCCACATCGCTGCTTGATACAGCCTTCAACGAGGGAGGTCTTTCGATATGCTGTAGTCTTGAAATAGAAATAAATCAGATACCATTGCTTGTAATTGTAGATCTGAAATCTACTTCGACACCGCATAATTCTTCATCAATGATACAAAATTACGATAATTCATCTAGAAACAAAGGAGTAAACTAAAGTCTCTCCCAAGGAGAAGAGAATAAACCCTTTCTTTCAATGGAGAAACGATCGTCCTCTCTTTAAAGGAGGAAGTATTATTTAAACAAGAACGGACATAATTAAACAAAGCTAAACAACAATGAAAATTAAAATTAAGGTGGGGCTATCCACCGATAAAATCGATGGAAGCCCCTTTGAAATTCACTAATGGAGGCTAGGGTTTAGGAGAGAAAGAGAAAGAAGGGAGAGAAGGGAGAAGTTTTTCAAAATTTTGATGATCCCCCTTCACTTATATAATAGAGATTATAACGTTTGTGTTCCAATTGGGGGTTGTCTTGTGCATATATACATAATATTTTAGTCCCACAAAAAAAAAATATATATATATCACATTTTCTTCCTAGATTTAGGATATATTATTGTAAAATAGTATCTTAATATATTTTGTTCGATATCTTTACAAAAAAAGTAGGCCAGGGTTGTTCTCTTCACCCGAAAACCCCGAACCGAACTTATTAAACCCGATTGACCCTTATTGAACTTATTTTAAGTGTTGTATTAGACCTGATCAAACCTGATTACACCTGAACTGAATTTATTGGACCTAAAACTTATTTTATAAGATGAAGAGAACACAACTTAAGAAATCATGAATCCGTCATTTGCAAGATAAGTTTCGTACCAGGTACCGTACCAAGGGGTATAATATAGGAGCATATATAGGGTCTTTATTTTGACTCTTTGGACTTTAAATCTCCAACACTCAACCATATATTTTTGCAATTTTTTAATTTTTTTGATAAATATTTCAAGTCCTCTAGATGATCCTAAATTTCCACTAACTGCTTTGTCTGGTAGATAGTGATATGGACAGAATTAATTGTGTATGAAAGAACATGCTAACTACTAAGATTGTCCCTTCGAATAGATACATGCATAAATCGTCCACTAATGCTTATATGGTGCATCCGAAAGCACATTGTAGGTTTATTACTTGTTAGTTGTATGATACACCCAATAAGTAGGCTATACCTTTCTACATAATATTCTTAAACTTACTTTTATAATGCACAATGCCCTCATTGTTAACTATGCGTCATTTAAACATTTACTTATTGTAACTTAGTGAAACTAATTTAACTTAATTATAAATATTTCTCTCAAAGCTAAGCTATTTAAGTTAGATTAGTTCCACTAAATTACAAAATGTAGCGAATTTAATGACATCTATTAAGCAACGGGGATTATACATTAAAAAATGTAAGTTTAAGGGTATTGTGTGGAAATTTTGAAAAGATTTGGATACATCGTAGAAATTGAAAAACATGGAGAATAACGTAAAAAAATCCAACTACTTTTGTCTTTGTTAACAGCACATATACCCCTTAGTGGTATCTTCAATCCGAACTCTTCTTCAAAATTTAATTAAGCTAAGATAGAATGAATCAAATTTTCCTAAGTATACGATAATAAAAATAAGATTTAATTCTATTTCAAAGCTACAACAGGTCAAAAGACCCAACCCCTCGTGGAAGATTGTATCAAACAATAATCTAAAAGAGATGCAAAAAGTGTTAGACATCAACTCCAACGATAGTAGTTTTGCCAATTTAGAATTTTATTTGACCAAAATCTATTTAATATATTTATATACTCTTTTCGTTTCTTTTTGTTCTTCCCGTTTAGAATCTTGACTCGAAAAAACCATTAGAATCTTATTCAATCAAATCACCAACAACAAACTCCAAACCACCAGATGGAAAGTCTTCTAAATTATTTAGAATCTTGACACTATTTACAATGGGAGAAAATCTTCTAAATTATTTTCAACATATGATAAAAAATATAGATCATGTGGGGCTTTGTTTGATTCGTCTCAACGATAGACTTTATTAATATTTAATCATTATAATTTTTACTAATACACAATGAAAGATATTTAAAATCAAAGATGCTGCGTTAAGAAACGTAAAAGTCAAAATAGCAAGAACAAAAAGAAACAGAGGAGTATATGAACATTTACTAAGGAATCGACATATGACATTCCTTTTGAATGGCAAGTGTCATTATATTTAATTAAGAGTACCGCATATATTTGACATTAGTTTCATATATAATATTTCCATAATAGTATGTGTGATCATAACAAATACGAATATTAAGATAATATGGAAGATAGTTGAAATAATTAATCATAAGTAATGTTTCCATAATATTTGTTTTCAGATCAATAGACAATATTTATATTAATTAATTACTTCTTCATCTTTTACAAAATTTTAAATTTGTAATTTTTTAAATAATGAATATACTTTTATTATACAAATTTAACTCCGCGTATGACACGAGGCACGATTCTAGTTGTTATATATTTTTTAGCTTTAATCTATATAGATATATATATATATATTTTTTAAATAATTGCATAGTATAGGTTTTGAACCCATGACCTCAAGTTCATACACTAAAGTTTTAACCACTGTAGACCAAGTTGTGTTTTAGTGTTACCATTTTAAAATACAATATTAATAAATGAAATTTTTTCTTACCCGGGGCATAGCCCGGGCCTACTAACTAGTTTATAATTTAAATATCGTACACTCTTTTATTAATGAATTAAATTTACATTTAAAAAATTTATATTTCCTTAATATGCAAATAAGGATGATCTTAACTTTCCAGTATTAGCATTATTTCATCCTTTTCTTTGCACTTGCATAAATGTGTGCTCGTTAAAATTGTCGGGTAACATTGTGATTCCTTGGTGTTTATTGGCCCAGATTAGTTTGTTCATTTGGCAAATGAGCATAAGCGATTAGTAATGGGTAGAATTTTGCTCATTTGGAGAATTTCAAATGAACAGTGAGCGAAAAATGGCTTGTACCGTGAGTATGGTACACCCGGGTGCAATGTGATAAAAGTTGTAATAGGATGCTCGACAAGAGGTAATTTCTTTTGCACAAAAAAAAAGAGCTAATTCTCTTCAATTTTTTACCATACAAGCGTTTCATACAAGAAATATTATTGCATTTTCAAATATAGCAATAGCCAAAGTTAACAATATTGTGCAAGGTATTATGACATTATTGAAAAGCATGCAACAAAAAGAAGAAACCGAACACATCTTCTGCAGTAGGAAGTTCCCATTCCAAGAGAACTAATTAATCATGGTATGGGATCAATTATTACAACTAATTACCAAGGCGGCCAGGCCACTCTCATCACCGATTTATTTTCGTTCCTACTTATCAACGAAAATATAGCGCACGACTAATGAGCAATATTTATTAGCTAGAGCTGATGGTGAGGATATTTAAAACTAGGGGTGCTTCTCTAGTCTTAATTAACTAGTTTAAATGCTTTAAACTTCTTGTTCATTAGTTTGATGAAGTTGGTAAAGTTTTTTCTTTTTTTTTGTACATAAAATCGTATTATTTGATGAACTTCTGAGTTGTCTCATAGGGAATTTTTATCATACACCCTGTGAATACGCTCTTCCGACACCCAAGACTATTTTTTTTACTCATTACTCATTTGAACCTCCAAATGAAAGATAATCACATACTTAGATAAACTCCAAATGAGCAAATGGACAAAAAATGATACACCCTATGATGGAGAAGCACTATTATCTCATATACTTGGTGCATAAATTTGTCTACATGCTTGGTAATTTGAACTTTAGCACATGTAATGTTTTGTGTTATGAGTTTTTGCCTTTTTTGCTTAAACATTTAGGGTTTTTGTAACCTATTATAAAACCTTCCACGATGTTTTGCGGTTAACCCAATTCTTTTCTGTTAAGGAGATAAACCACATGTGATCCCATATTGAAAGAATAGAGAGATTGACTATATTAGAGTCACCTTCATGACTATATTAGAGTCACCTTCATGCTGTGAAAAGAATTTTGTCATCGATCTACTACTGGCTATGCTATTTTTCTTGGGAAGAATTTGATTTCATGGCGCAGTAAAAGCAACCTAATGTATCTAAGCCCTCCACTAAAGCTGAATATCGTGCTGTTTCTTATACCTGCAGAGACTATTTCCCTCTATTAACTTCTTGCTAATCTTGGCTACTTTCTACGCATTCATGTGATTTTGTATTGTGATAATGTGTTTCTACCTATCTTACTGCTAATCATGATGATCGTAGTAAATATATTGATGTTGATTATCATTTTGTACGGGAAATGGTGGCCAAAACAGGAACATGTGCCTACGCACTTGCAGGTTGCTGATATTTTTACTAAAGGCCTTTCATCTTATTTGTTTATTAGACATTGTTCCAATCTGTCCGTTATTGCACCCTGTAAAGATTGAGAAATGTATTAGAGTATATCTATGCAAAGGACAATATGGACTTTTCACTGTAATTAGATCTTTGTATTATTATTATTATTATCATTATTATTTACTATTATTATTATTATTATTATTATTATTATTATTATTATTATTATTGTTATTATTATCATTGTTATTGTTATTGTTATTGTTATTGTTATTGTTATTGTTATTGTCATTGTCATTGTTATTATTATTATTATTATTATTATTATTATTATTATTATTATTATTATTATTATTATTATTATTATTATTATTATTATTATTATTATTATTATTATTATTATTATTATTATTATTATTATTATTATTATTATTATTATTATTATTATTATATAGCGCCAGGCTCACTATTCAAAGTGAGTCACATTCATTCTCAATACTCGTACAGACTAAAATATAAGTTTGATAGGCTACTCCTCTTATTACCAATTGGTTTTAGGATCAATCATTTTCCTAACAAATTAAAATACTAACAAGGCATGAAAATTTTGTTTTAGAAAAGAAAATAGAAAAAAAAATTAGAGTTTATTGTTTTCTAGGTTGTAGCCAGTTGGTCAATTTCACAGAAAAGTTTACTCATAAAGTAAATTTTATGTATCACAATTCACACATCCTTTGTTAATGGAATGAGAATATGATTCCAAAGTTATAACAGAACAAAATGGTATAATTTCAATTTCCATTTTCACATATAACAAAAAAGTTTATCGTCGCCACCAAACAAAAAAAAAATCAAACTAATTTACGACTAAGTTTATAAAAGCGCAGTAATAGCTCAAACATTTTCGCCAAAAAAAATAAAATAGAAAGATAAACTACAACCATAGCTCATTTGTTTGTGAATCCACTTACCCAAATTTTTTGATATTATAATCTCTTAAAAGTTAGTTATTTAGGAGTATATGAATATATATAATATATTGGTGCATGCTAGTTCTTAGTAAGTGGAAGTGTACCACATATATGTGGATTGTGTAACTAAAGAATAAGATATGGTAAGGTACCAAATTGTGTAAATAAGTGAAGTGGACCCAAATTGAACAGGTTTATTATACAAATTAGTATGGCGTGAAAAAGAGGAGGTGTCAATCATTTCAATTCAATGTGGACGCATATTAATGCTTGACGCATTATGCATAAGTATAACCAATTAGTAGTAGGTTTGTTGTGTTATTTGTGTACTCAATTTTTGACTCTTATTACTTTGTTAGGCAAGAGGCACTTAAACTAGTCGAGTAGAAATTAAGACAATGGGAGCAATAATAAGGGAAATGGATCACTCGGTTTCCACCGATTTTATATGAGGAAGGTACTAATTATTACAACCGATAAAAGAAAATTAAGAAATCAACAAATTATACGTGGTTCATTAACAATATATGAGCTATGTATATACTAGGTAAAAGAAAGGAAGTCTTATTAAATCTTAAGGAGTGAGGTCCTCGTGGGAGCCCAATGGTTGGTGCTCCCACCTCCCAACCGCGAGGTCAGGTGTTCGACTCTCATCACTCCCCAATTTAGGGAGTTTGTATAAAAATGTTTGCTTGTGGGTATAAATCCCCACTACCCAAATAACGAATGGTATGTCTTGCAGCTAAGAAATTTCACAGAGGTTAGTTTTCGTGACCAATTATCTTTCCCGAACATAAAAAAAAAAAAAAAAAAAAAAAAAACTTAAGGAGTTCGAAAGAGAGGCTAAATTGAGAAAAAGGGGTGTATATATATATATATATATATATATATATATATATATATATATATATATATATAGTCCACCCATATTACACAAATGAAATAGGCCAAATAAAGCATAAAGAAAAATGATATATAGCTAAAAGTGATCTATACCATATGGACCTCCGACCTCCATACTTCACTCAGAGTGCGAGATCCAAGGTATCCCATAAAAGTGTTAATATGAACTATAGGTATTCATGAGCCTACTTGGCTCCTAAATTATTCGAGTTCAGCTTAAAATTTTCATGAGGCAAGCAAAGCTAAGTTCAATTGAAAAAGCTCGTGAACAAACTTGAATATTTCTTTTAACTATCTAATAAGGGTAAAAAAGTTCAGAATTATAGAGAGAAGTAGGAGAGCCAAAAGAAATCTAATTATGCAAAATTCAAGCATAATATTTAAATCTCAATTGTCACTAATTTTAACTCTCATTTATCTAAATGATGATTCACAACTAATTTTTATTACCAAATGTCATACCAGGATATCTATACTAATATATTAAAAGGTGTTTTTAACCAAGGAACGGCGCCACGTGACGCTATCCCTTCAGTTGTTTTACTACACGTTATCCATCTAAAAAAAAAGTAAATGCTTTGGATAATATTTGATCCTACGATTTCAAAGATATATACTTAAAGTCTTAACCACTAAAACCAAGCTGATATTTAGTGATATCATTTTAAAGTAAAATATTAATAATGAAAACTATAAAGTACTGGGATAGTCCGGGCCTACAAATTAATTACAAATTAAAAAAGCACGTCTCTTTGGGCTATGAAAATTTATTGCTTTTTATGGAAAAATAAAGTAAATACAACCAAAGCAACAAGAAATCAAGTAATTAATAATTTATGACCTAATTTTGTTGTGGAGAGGGTACGAAGTTCAGTAATTAACCACCAACAGCAACAGGATATCAAGTAGAAATGAAACCAAGTGATTGCAACTAATAATTGTTTTTGGTGATTATGAAGGGGTAAGCCCCAAAGGAAAAAAAAAAACTAATATATATTTTTTTTTTATAAGGTAAGATGAAGGGGGACTCATTTGAGGAGATAGGGAAATCTTCAAACGGTACCTATGGCGTAGGCTGATCCCTGGACCGAGAATATGAGGTGGGAAACAATGTCACTACTCCACCACCTCAACCTCTTACAACTAATAATGATGTACGACATGTTTGTTACAATTTGTCTTGTACGTATCATCTCCTAAGCAATAAATAGTGGAAGCACACTGTAGCTAGAAGGCCCAACTTATAAACTTAACCAAAATAATTCATAAAATTCCAACTTCCAAGTCCCTACCACCAAGAGATATACTCGAGTATTTGTAGTTGTATGAAGTGGGTAAAGGACGAAATGTTGTTGGGTTTAGTGGTGAGAACTCTTTTTAAACTCTATTAATTTTTCTTTCTTGCTTAAGTTTTAATAAGTTCCAATGTGCTGCAATAGTTATCAATAAGGTTTTTGAAAATCATTATTATTATTTTTTTGAAAAATCGAAAGAAGTATTTCAACTTTCACCATTTTTCTAAAATAATGCTAACTTCTGATTAATTTAGAATAATAACAACTGCTGAGGGCACTTTCTTAAAACTATCTGAACCCAAAATAAATTCTCAATTATGAAACCTATTTATACACTCGATTTTCTTTTTGAAATAAGTATTTAAACTTTAACCATTTTTCTAAAATAATGCTAACTTCTGATTAATTTAGAATAATCACAACTGTTGAGGACACTTTATTAAAACTATCTGAACCCAAATTAAATTGTCAATTCTGAAGCTTATTTATACACCTGGTTTTCTTTTTTAAAAAGGGAGAAGTGGGCAAAAGGTGACGTGCAAATTTAAAGTTGAATTGATATTTTATACAATGACTCAAACCTTATAAGTAGGCCTTCCAAGATAGAGCTAGCAATTTGCATACAAACTTACAAAGAGAGAAAAAGAAAACTAGATAGTAGTAATAAAGAGAGTAGGGGCATATAAACAATGGCCACTATTATTCTGATTCCAACTATCAAGTGGTTTATCTCTCTTTCTTTGGCTCTCCTTTTCCTTTCAATTAGTAATTCTCATTGGTTTATCAAAGCAGAAGATCATGTTGTTGGTGGTGGTAGAGTTAATAATAAAGCAACTGATAAACCTCAATCTTTGGAACTCAAATATCACTCTCATATTGTTGAAGTTAGCTCTCTTCTTCCATCTACTGATGAAGAGAGTTGTAATTCTTCCCCCAAAGGTTAGCAATCTCTTTTTAGTTTAGTTTTTTCATTGATTTCTCTCTTAAAAATATTCTCAAGTACAGTATAACTATTGTTTTCATAAAGTAAACTTGATAAAATTCTGGAAATAGATTGATGAATGATCAGAAAACATGGAATTTGATGAGAATTATTGGTATGCAAAGATTAGAAATGATTCCGGCATTGATATGAACAATTGAACACGTATGTGGAAACGTACTCAAAGGTGATCGGGATTAATGAAAAGTTCAGATAAGTTCAAATAAGCTCAAAAGATTATTCGGCTTATAGAAGTTTCATGTGAAGTGAAAATTAGAACGTTTCTAATTTAGTACAAGCAATAATTTCTTTGAATTGTCCATGTATCAATAGATGTTGATAGGCTATCTAATCAAAATTGCATCATACGGGTCATCCAATGTAGCCTCTTGTATATATGTATAATTAGCTAGTAAGCCAAGTCTTCAAGTTAAACATTAGCTATTCTTCACGAATTTTTGCTGTCAATCAAGTTTACTTGAGTGCTAGAGAAGTTGAGCATTAAATTAGTGACAATTATGTCTTAGCATATTTTGTAAGTTAATATTCTTAGGAAGAATTCATACAACAATCAATATAAATTTAGGATCTTTCTATTTTTCTATAGACAATATATGATGTTTCAAGTATAAATGAGTTGCGCTGTTTAGCTATCTATTATATGGATAATATAGTGTCTATCAGTCTATTGACTTAACTGCCCTCATTTACAAGATAGCAAAGGTAGAAAAGGTAAGTGTATAATTGTCAATGACAATAATACACTTTGTCAATGTATACTTTATTCCCTATAGAATAATTAGTTATATGGTGTTTTTGAAATATAAATGCCTAGAAAAGTTGGTGTGCATTGAGCTATTTCATTCTAGAAAAAAATGGACATTCACCTAAGATCTTGGACAAAATTTGGGGGGGGCCAGGGTTTAAATCTCTCAAACATCTTATCTTTTTATAAGTATAATTTCAATAACGCACGTACGTACTTTTATATATATAATATATATCTCTAATAACTCGTGAGAAAAAATTAAGGGCAAGCCCCTGCTCGGCTACTCCATCCCCACGACTAAAATTAGTTAGTGAATGTTCTTCACATGATAAAGGTATATTGATATTTTTATCCTTGTTAGTTTTGTCATTTCTTTTATTGTTTGTAAGAATAAAAATGTTTTTTTATACATATTTATTTTGGCAAAGAACAATTAAGTAAATAGTCTAACATTTCATTCTAGAGCTGGTCCAACATAGACCCTATTATGTCATGTTGATATTCATTGAATAATGCATAATAACAGACTATGTCTTCTTGTGCACCAAAAAAACAGACTTATGTCTTTATTAAATAAATCGTACTAGAGCTATATAAGTAATGTAAGTCCATAGTTTTTGGATTTTCACCAAAATCAAGCTTGCTTGTGACGAAGATTTTTCTTCTTGATGAATAATGATAAAAAATAAAATAAATTTTCATAAAAATAAACTTTAGATGTCTCAATAAATAAGCAGGTCTTTGAGCACGGGCATGGCCAACCTTTTATGCACAAGCAAAAGGCAACCGATAACATTATTCCTCCTTTTTCTTTACACTTCTTCCTTTATTTATTCCTTCTTTTATGGATGGCAGGTAGTACTTGGTAAGAAGTCATAACTAAGAACTCTTTATACTTCTTCATTAACAACAGCGAGAGCATGTAGTTGAAAATTCTATATAAACAGAGTATTTTTTTTTTTTTTTATTGGTAAGATGAATTCTTTTTACCGAAACGGAACCTCGTACTAGAGTCAATCCGTAGGGTTAGTGGGATAGACACTTTGAGAGTAAAGGGGATGGTAAAGGAAATCCTTACCCTCAAAGTGGCCCTAGTGGGAAAACCCCAACCTCAAGGTTGGGAGGCACAATAATCCCTACCACGAGGCGAAGCTTAGCTTGGTATATATACCGAGTATTATAGATTGTAAGTTTTGTTGATTCTAATAAAAGTTTTCCGTCTCTTTTTAGTTTCAACATCTTGACTTTGTTCAATCTTTTTTTAATTACTGGGGACCAAATATTGTAACTTAAGAAATGAGAGAGGTACGAAAGCAAGCTAAGGATTCAAGATGTGCTTTAATTTGATAAACTTAATGCGAAATTTATCCTCTCAAATAATGAGAGGTTTATTGCTTGTCATGTACTAGCACATTTATACATGTCCTTGTATGTCTATCCAAAATTAATTGTCATATTATTGATTTAGATTACATAATTATTGTTATAATAGATTGAGATTACTAGTAATTGTTTTAATTATTTGAGAATACTATTTATTTTTGACAAACATGTGTCAATCGAACTTATTAATGAGACCAAAATACTGTAGGCTATAGCAATTAAGAAAAAGAAATATGACTATCAAGCGATTAGGTATTGGTTCAAGTTGATGGGGTTTCTTGTCGACAAGGACAAATGCGTTCTTGAAGTCTTCGGAGTTGATAACTTGATATTAGTGCGAAAGATTATGCGTATATAGCACAAACATGTAGCTTCTTGTTAATAATTGAGCTAATACAATCTCTTTATCTAAGATATTATTTTCATTTAAAGGATTCATGACCTCCATATATTTAGAATATGTTTGTTAAGAATTCTTTTCTTGAAATGAAATGAAGCTCCAAATACTGATAAGTTAGCTAAACTTGGCAAGGCACCACCACTAAAAGGGCACCATGTGACATTAATAATATCGATATAATACTCATAATTTTAAATATAGTATTTGTTCATATAATATCAACCATATAGAGTTACCGAAGTTGCCTCCTATTTTGTCCTACTTACTTTTGAGCAAACTCATGCTTTGTCTCTATATGTTATAGCTAAACTTTAGTCATTGAAATTATTTTTATACATTTATTAATAGAAAATACTTTCCTCCTGGTTTTTATTAGTTTACCATTTCTTTGAAAGACATTCTTGGAGAGACACTAATTTAAACCTTTACTATCTCTATTTATCAATAAGTAAAAATTACAAAAGTTGATATTTGGATAATACACATTGAAACGAATCTAACAAAATCTCACATGACTATATTTTTCCTTAAGTATAAATCACAAAAGATAGTCAAAATCATGTATGTAAATAGTGTCAAAAGTCAAAACGGGTAAACTAATAAAAATCGGAGGGAGTACTATATTACAAAAAAATTAGGGAAAATATATATGTATGCAAATTAGATTGATTGATAAAATATCCTAATAACAGTATCTAAAACGAAGAAAACCATTTTATAAAACTCTATATGCACGATATAAAAAAAAATATATATATATTAAAAAAAAGATAAATATATATTTTTTTGTTTATCATATGTAATCAAAATTCACCTTCCACCCAAATTTCCTGTAAAAACAAGATCTAAAAGAAAATTACTAAGATAGTACAAAAGCAATGACTTTTAAATTTGGCATTTTTTGGGTATACTTTTGCAGAACGTAGAAGAAGGGGGAATTCTTTAGAGGTAAGCCACAGACATGGGCCATGCTCCCCATTGCAGTTGGACAAAGCAAGCCGCCCAAGTCACGCGGACATTCTAGAACACGACGAAGAACGAGTTGACTCAATTAGACACCGAGTCAACCCGAAATTGGTGGAGATTGACTCGTTTTCATTGCACAAAAAGCCCAAAGTACCTAAAAAGGACAGAGTCAAACAGAAAGCAGTGGGCCTCCCAGTAAAGTCTGGAAGCACAATAGGGTCTGGTAATTATATTGTTACTATTGGGCTTGGTACTCCAAGAAAGGACCTCACTCTTATTTTTGATACAGGTAAATGTTTCAATCATTATTAGCTGGATTTTGGTTTATCTAAAAAAAGCTTATCCTCAAGTGACAGTACTTGTATAATGTATTTGGGAGGATAGATGGGACGGGTATGAAGCGGGTACAAAGTAGGTGTGGGTACCCACGCGGGTGGTGGGGTGGAGTTGTGTTTGGAAATTTCCACCGCAATGAGTGGTAGGGTGGGGATCGGGATGAGATTTTTAGGCGGGTGCACGTGAAGGGATCATCTCCCGCACTCGCCGCGCCCAATTGACATTCCTGGTCCTCATGTTTTTATTATTATTTTATTCTTTAATAAGACCGTGTTTTTATTATAAGAAGGAAAATTATATTCGACTAAATTTCAATCACCTTAATTAGAGATAGTAGTGGTGCAGGCTCTATAGATGGTAACATTACCAAGTATTACTTCTACTAATTAAATTATGGGAAATTTTAGCTAACTAAGTGGTAATATGCTTATTATATCTACATGTTCTTTTATAATTATACTTCTATGTTTTTGTTACATGAAGTATATTAAACAAAAACTTACTCTCTGATAAGATACTCATTTTTGGGTCAATTTTTTTAAAATTCGACCGTATATAATTTTTACAAGATTAATTTGAATGTATAATTTTATGTGTAGTAAAAGATATTAATGTTGAAATAGTGGATAAGAGACAGAATAAGCTAAATAGGACAAATTTCTAAAAACAGACGGGGTATTTTTATGTTCTTTCATGTTTATATGTTACACATGGTCATGTTCTTCGCCCTTGTTTACTTCACTTGAGTTTTCTCCTAATTGAATTTTTGTTAGTTACCAAATTTTATTTTCGGTATACTGGTCACACTTCTTTTTTTTTTGGTGTGAATGAGCCATAAAGGCGGGGATGAGAATCGATCTCAGTATCACCTGGAATCGGGAGGGAAGCTCTAACCATCTGAGCTATCCCTCAATCTCATATTGGTCACACTTAGATTAACGCTAAAAGTGATTGATATAAGTAACAGACCATCTCTATTATATATGGAAACTCTTGAGAACTTTGGTGGCCACCCTTTTTAACTAATATACTCCTATTTAAAAACATAATATACAGATTACAGTCCTCTAATTTGGAAAAAAAACGATCCCTAAAAAACCTGCACAATAGTTACATTCCACACACGCATAGCGTGCATATAAGGCTAGTCATCATCATAGTAACAAGAAACTTTTGTTCATGAAATTTGATCTATATTTTTTTTAACTTCATTAATTTTCAATCTAGTTCTAAAGCACTTGCATGTATTCAGGTAGTGATTTCACATGGACACAATGTGCACCATGCAAGAAGAGCTGCTACAAGCAACGAGAGCCCGTGTTCGACCCGTCGACATCATCAACGTACTCGAACATCACATGCTCCTCTACGCTATGCTCGGAGCTGCGGTCGGCCACCAGCGCTTCGCCAGGATGCTCTTCGTCGACTTGCATATATGGCATCCAATATGGGGACTCATCTTTCTCAGTTGGGTTCTTTGCCAAGGATACATTGAGTCTTGGCCCACATGATACTGTTCCAAATTTTTATTTTGGGTGCGGGGAGAATAATCAAGGCCTTTTTGGTGGGTCTGCTGGGCTTCTTGGGCTTGGTAGGAACCAATTGTCTGTTACGTCACAGTGTGCTTCCACATATGGCAAATACTTCTCGTATTGTTTGCCTTCCAAATCTAGCTCAACTGGACATCTCACCTTTGGTAAAGGGGGGACGGTAAGTTCTATCTATTCTCTTAATCTCCCATTATATATGATTCAGCTTTTGTTTTTCTTTTCATTATTATTATGACATGCATGAAATTGAATTAATTTGAAGTAAAAAAAAAACAAATATAACCTCATATTAGGGAGGATCAATAGCTAAATCAAAGACACAAAAATGACATTCATGACCGATATTATAATTTGGTCTTATAATAAAAATCGGCTTATGCCCCAACCCTTTGGTATAGGCGGTAATACGTAGAGGTAATGGTAATGACTTTTAGCATAATTTTGTACCGGAAGTTTCATGTCAATTTCACCTATCCCTAGACATCTTTTTTAATTCACAGATTTCACTATTATAACCATACCACTTTGAATGGTAGTATACTAGTATCGCACATAACTTTTCCATTTAAAATATATTGAAATGCATCATCGTTATCTCCATTTATTATTGCCTATTATATGAGTCGTAAGTGTAAGCACAAACACCAGCCCAAAAAGCTAAGTTTGTTTAACTTATAGTACTCACTAGGTGTGTAACAAAGTGAGTTAGATGGCATACATACCTGGTGTGATTGGAACATGCCTACAGGCTACAGGAGCACCAATATAGTTGTGTCTTAGAGCATGCAAAAATTTGCAATAATATAAGTTTCTCATACAAAATACTTTGGTATATATATCATCATCTCTTGAGATAAATTTGAGAAAATACTTCCCTGATTGAGTTAGAAAAAATTTATCATACAAACTGCTTTAAATGATTCTTAAACCAAAACACTAACAATTAAAGTTGATTTTCTTTTACAACAGTACTCGAAGTCCATCACATACACACCTCTTACATCAAGCTCATCAGGACCATCATTCTATTTCATAGAGCTACAAGGCTTCACTGTTGGTGGCCAAAAGCTTTCAATCTCTCCCTCAGTCTTCTCAGAAAGCGGGACTCTCATCGACTCCGGCACTGTCATCAGTCGTCTTCAACCGGACGCCTACACTGCCTTACAAGCCGCCTTCGACAAAGCCATGTCCAAGTACCCTAAGGCACCCGCCCTATCGATCCTCGACACTTGCTACGACCTGAGCAACTACACCACAATCACAGTGCCTAAAATCGGGCTTGTCTTCAGTGGTGGAGCTGAGGTTGTTTTACCTCCTTCAGGGATTTTTTATGTCAAAGATCTCTCACAGGTTTGTCTAGCATTTGCTGGAAATAGTGATCCTAGTGATGTGGGTATTTTAGGGAATGTTCAACAACTTGGTTTTGATGTTGTATATGATGTTGCTGGTGGTAAGATTGGTTTTGGGCCTGGTGGGTGTCTCTAGTTTATACTATAGTCTATGCATATATACTTATACTAGTGCAAGGAAAATCCTTGCAATTTGGAATATCTCTTATGTATTTGTATATGTATATGTGCTTACTTTTAGTTTTTCAGAAAGAATTCAGAAACAGGTACAAGTCTAGAGGAATCAGGACAATGAATAATGAATGGACATTTTTATGTACATTTTATTTGACTATTTGCAATTGATTTCTTTCCCCTGGTTGTTATAGATTTTGATAGAGATGTGAGAATCTAATTTTGGTTCAGATTCATCCAACTTTTTTTATTCAAAGTGCCTCTTGGATTGATGCTTCCATTCAGATTTATTTTCAGGACGCAATGTTTATGAAAACTAGTTGTTGGACCGCGCGCTATCGCACGCGGTCCCCCAATGTAACAAAAATAATTGCAGACAACTAAATGTTAAGCAATAGCATAATCCATTTAGGAAAAACAAAGGCATTTAAACTTGGTAGTTAAGAACATAAGCTAAGTAGATTGCATTAGATCTAAACGCCCTTGGTGTGTGCAGTGGCGGAGCCACTAAGGAACAAGGGGTAGCATCTGCTACCCCTGGTTTTCCTAAAAGAATTATTTTTGTAGCTTTTGCATAGATGAGTAGAGGAGCGAAGTTGGATTTCTTGAAGTTTGGAAAGTTCAAAGTCAATGTTGAAGGTCCCGTGATCGAGGTCCTCATCTGTACATACATGCATGATTGTAGTGCCTTTTAGATTTTTGCTTACATAAAGAGTAAAGACCGCGCTTATATTTGGGCTTGTAGTTTACAAAGTCAAACTGAATTATACAGTAGCTTATAATTCATTTCTTGCCCATCTATATTTTAGCTTTGATATGCGTATGCACAGGTTTGAAAAAGGAGAAATATAATGGTTTTTTTATCCTTTTTGCTTTTAGAAAGTAAAAGTTCTATTTTATATGGCAAAAGTTTTCCGACATTAAGGATTTGTTCTCTTCATCTTATTTTAGCTTAACTTTTCGTATTTTTTTATTATGTTTTTTTTTTAACTCATTTATTTATTTTTTGAAACTTTTCTTATTTTATGTGATAATAAGGTAGAAAAAAATAGAGTCTAACCATATTAGGTAAACTTTGAGTGGTATATTAATTATCCAATGTGTCCTAATGTATATTTGATTATGAACGATCTAAAAAAGCTTTTTAGGAAGATAATTAAAGTAAGAATTTGCTCACCTAGTTAGAGATACCTATAGTTGCCACTTTGTTAATTTGTGTGTTTATAAATTAAAATCTAAGTAGATAAAATAAATATTTTTAATGACGTCTTGAGAAAGATTATTAATAAACTGTAAATAGGTTATGAACTATTAGAACTCGATGTTAACTATTGTAATAAATTAATCAGTAAGTAATATTAGGTTGTATTTGGATTTCTTTTACTTTTCGAGTTTCATAGTATATTTTTTGTATTCATAATATTGTAATATTACGCTACCCCTCACTTAAAATCCCTGATCCGCCACTGGGTGTGTATATATATATATATATTACAAGAACTTCACCCTAATAGCAAAAGGCATTGGTCCATAAGATGCAACGACACTTAACTCTAAGGGGCAAACTATATCAATTTCACGGATCGATTTTCACATGTACCGGGTTGTCGGCTTATCACAATGGTTCACGCATGTTCTTTAACGTAGATAACCATGCCAAGAACATCTAAATAATCGTGAAAGATGTGAGCGAGTTTGCATCACCAACGCGAAAATAGCAGCTAATCCAGCTATAAGAAACAAATCACCATCTGCTAGCTCTCAAGTCTTATATTATAATGGTCATAAGAGACCTTGTTGCTAGCATTTTCGCAACTGGCCTTCTCTATTAAATGATTCTCATTCAATTTCCACCATCTTTTTCCCTTCGGTCATGTTCAACTCGATCGTCATAACTACACATTATGTCTTAGTTACTCTTGTACCTTTTCATACTTCGTGTAGCAACTGCTTTGTATGATGCCATCAATTACATTGATACAAAAATATTTACTGATTACAACAAATACATACAGGCTTAAAAGCTGTACATTTGGAGATATTAGAACCTTAGAATTTTACAGTGAATTGCTTTGCATTATGTTCTATAATAATACACCTAACATGCTATTGCGCTTCATCTCAATATAGTTCTCTGTGTTTCCAAACTCAGTATATTATCTGTTTCAATTTGAATTGCAAACTCAGTATATTATCTAAACTTAACTTTTCTAAACTTCTTAGCCGTAAACTTAACCTATTTGAATAAACTTATTATAATTTTTTGTAGTTATAATAAAAACTTGGGTATTCCTTATTATCCCTCAATGAAAGTTATCTAAAACTATTGGCCTTAATTTATATAAACTTATTGGCTTTGCATATGACTTATCTAAACTAATTAAATATCAACTTAACTTATCTATGATTTTCTTTCCTACAATAAGCTAAGTGAAGATTTGGTGATGAAACTTTATTTCATTTGGAGGAAAAAATCTTCCTCAATTATTCCCTTACGAGGAAAATAGAAGTCTACATTTCATATAAAGAAAAAAATGATAACATAAATTGGAGGATAGGAGGCCATGGCCAACTCTACCCTCCTGGATGTTCAACACATGTAGTCTTGATGACGAATTCCACGATAACAAGAAATAGAAATTAATCGTTCGATTTCATGAAAGATGAACTTCAAAAGGCAGATGCAAAAAAGTTCTTGTACCTCTATAGACTACAGCTTGTACAAAAGGGAAAAAAGAAAAAGAAATTATGACTATATGAGTACCACTTCAATTAGTCTTAATAATGGATAACTGTTAGTTTTGGGATGCATTAGCTTATGTAAAGTTCTCATGTTAAATGCCATATTCTTGTAATTTCTTAATAAACACTTATGACAATTTTCTTTTTATTAAGGGTAATGATCAAACTATATGACTATATAAGTACCACTTCAGTTAGTCTAATATTTATAAATGAACTTCCATTAAGAGAGGACACTTAAAAGTCATCTTATGCATCCAAAAACTAACAGTTATTCGATATTAGCTAAATGCTACCAAACATATTTATGCAAATTGTTGTTATATCAACTACCAAAGAGCAAAAACTGAAAACAACTGTTAGCTATCAACTAAGTGTCAAATAAAGGCATAATCCAAAAACAAGAAGACAAAACAGACAAAAGTTGCAATAAATATTAATCCTTGGTTGATTAGTCCATCAACCAATTATTTTGTAATGGTGCATGAAACAGTGGTCTACCAAAAAAAGTTAATGAAATAGAAAGATATGTGCTTTATATTATTTACATAAGACATCAGAAGATTTTGTTTATTGTAAAAGCTAAGTGCTGCTACATCTGGTTAGTCTTTCCAAGATATTGCCACTTTAAGACTGAGGTAGAACTATTTCCTCACAGCTCGAGTCTCCACGAAAGTCCATATCAAAAGTAAATTAAAAAGTGCTTCCCAGTCAATTTGTATTCCTTGGGATGCTACCTGAGAACTCCTTGATGGCTACAAGACATAATCCAAGTAGACTACTAATCTAGCTCCAGCACAGGCCTTGGAGAGTGGCATGAAATCATACCTGCAAATTCATGTAAGATTATTGATAGCAAACACAACAATATTGAACATTTAGACATTCCAAGGACGAGGCCATTCATTGCAACAAAAATTTCATGTTCAGTTTTGAATTATAGACGTTAAAAAGGAAAAATTAACGTCCACTATAAGTCTATAACCTCTACCATTCCAAACTTGCATGATGTTCTCGTTATCTCTTCTTCAACATTAATTAATGTGTTACTAAGCTTAATACACATTTCACTCATCAATCTCTCGTATATCATAATGGTGTTCATGTAATTACTCTTTTAATTAAGTGGTTTTTCCAACTGTAATTATTCCTGTATTAAACTATTATTCATATTTATTTAACAAGAAACAAGGTCAAACAACTCTACTCTTCTCTCCAAACTCAACTCTTTCTTTATCATTTTGATATTCTTATTTTTTTCCCTCCCTTCCTCAACTCTAACACTTTATATCTTCTCCTCAACTCTCATCTCGCTCATCTTCCCTCTTTTATACCTTTCTCCAACCTTCTCACTAATTCTCCCCTTCCATCGTATTACCATCATTTTTTTCCAAAAAGAAACTCAAATGAATTAGATATTCATTTTTATTAAGTGAAATGCTTCTATTTTGTGGAAATTGTCTCAAACTCGCTCTGTATCTTCCTCTAAAGAACGACGGAAGTGTATCATATAATATAATAGATATTAAACATGCTCCTCCAACGCCCTAATTCTCTACTTAATTTCTCTCTCTCTCTCTCTCTCTCTCTCTCTCTCTCTCTCTCTCTCTATATATATATATATATATATATATATATATATATATATATATATATATATATATATTCTCTTTGATCTCCTTCTTTCTTTGTTTATCCATCAAACTATCCATATATTCGCCTTGATTATCCCTCTCTCTTTGTCTATCTATCCATTTATCTATTCTCTATAATTTCCTCTTTTATTTATTAATAAATCATTTTATGAAATTCCCAAAAACACAAAATATAACACAATTGAAAAGAAAACATTTAATCTTCGACAAACAAATTAAAGAAATCCCAACATGCACCTCATCCAATACCACCAAAGTCGAACCACCCACATAATTAGGAGAGGAAAGAGCTCAAGGAACATGTACGGCCAAGAAACAAGTTCAATTCCATAATCAAGTGCACCCACACATTAACTAATCAAGTAAACACGAAAAGAAAAGAGAACTTAAAACACATATGCATCAACACAACTCAAGTTCTTCAAAAGTGTGGTCGTCGGTAGAAAAAAAATCCAAAAGTATAGTTTACTCGGTTTATATCTTGTCTCTTTCCCTAAACATAAAGAGAATAGTCAACGAGTTGAGATATTTGAACATATAGTTTTTTACAATCATATTAGTCTATTGTCTAGACTATAACTACATGAATGAACATATAGTTATGTCCGAATTTATGAAATATATCTTACAAACTATACTCCATGCCATATTATCGTTATTATGAATAATATTTCTTCATTAACTTGAGTGTCCATTACAAGAAACTTTTTCATCGTCATTTATTTATTAACTTACGCCTATTGGATCATGTAGCCTCCCCAACTTGATCAAAGAAATAACCATAGAAAATCATACTCTAATATGTTACCTATGTGTGTTATTCGTTCTTCACCCTATCCAATTCCCTATCCTCTTCTTCCTTTTTATCCCCTGTTTCTTGCGGAAGACTCTTGTAACTTTTTATTAGGAAAAATCACCCTCCAAAAACCGATATCTTAAAATTGCTTTATCTTATCCTCTTTCTCCCTTTCTCTTTATACCACTCCCTCACCCTATCCATCATTGTTTATCGTTTATGGTTTCAAGATTTTTAATAAAGACTCATATGCTACTTTTTGATAGATTAAGTTGCACTTAAAAAATCGTATTTCTCAAATTGATGTCTTTCTTGCACCATCTTTCTTTTTCTCCCCCCGCCATTTCACCCTCCTTTTTTCTCCAACACTCTTAGGAATATTCTCTCTTTCTCTCCCAATGACTCTTGTAAATATAATATAGACATAATGTTGTTTGTAAATATTATAATGTAGACATAATGTCGTTTAAACACCCATTTGTGCAACAAAGGCACCTATTAATCGATAAGTACATTCTTACTCCATGTTCTTTACCCACTAAAAAAAACCACCACATTCAGAATATAATATAGGGTAAGTGATGAGATTTTAATATTGCATAGCTCTTGAGCTCAAAAGGCTTCCACATTATACCCCCTTTTAGTATGTGCTTCCCTCTAATGGAATCAATTTACTATTATTCACATAAAAACAAATACTTAATTAAGTTTGAAACTCAAATAAATCTAACATAAACTCCATCCACTCGATCCTTCTAGTTGCCCCTGTTAGCTCTTGCAATTCGGTATTTAATTTTCCCCTTATCTTTACGCATCTCATAAGTTATTAACGATATTCAAGTTATCCACGAATAGCAATTTCGAAGTATCACATGCCACAAACTAACTAAACCAGGTTGCGGCTAACTCAATTAGAGCTACAAACAATATTCACAAAACAAAAACAACCAACAATTTCGTCCTCGACTCTCATGTGCCTCTTTCACCCTCTCCTCCTTCAAGTTCCCCACACCACTCCTACCTCCCTCCTATGCCACCAAACCGTCTTCCCTTACTCTTTCTCTTGTCTCTTCTCTATCTTTACCAAAACATTTCTCTATATAAAAAGAACCAATGTAGCAAATAATAATCCCCCTCCTGTAACCCTTAAGTTCTCCCTTCCACATACTCTTCTAAACCCATTATCCTTCAATTAGACCTCACACTTGCTTTCCAATTCAAATTAATTCTTATCACCTTTCACCATAAACCCTTTTTTCATGGTCGATGAGTAATTCACCTTTTAGCTCATCTAGTTACTCATAGAATATGACATATCTATAGTTTAATTAGTCCATCAAAGGACGTCCCACAAACAAGAAATAACTTAAAGGAGTCATACAAACTAATAAATACATAGTAAAGAGTGCAAACCTCATTACTGCTTTGCTCGAAGAGTTAGATGGTCTCCCTATCCCATTGCTTGCATTACATGCAAAATTTTATGGCAAATGAAAAACTCGATTTTTTGCAATAAAATTACAACAAAAAATAACCGATAATATGAAGTATCATTTAAAAAGGACATGTAATAGTGCTTGTACTTCATTGGGACATAAGTTTCATACGAGGGACTTGTTATCCCTTAGCTAAAGAAAGAATTATTAGTAGACATCAAACCATTCAAGCAAAAGATTTTTAAAAAAATTGAACTAAATTCAAAAGTAGTGGCATTGAATTGCATCCAAAAGTTGAGTGGCACTTCCACAAAAAACAGTAATGTTAAAGCAATAGGTTCAACCTCAAGGCAGTTCAGACTTTGCCAGTATTTACTAACCAAAGACTGCGACTCGTGATGGAGCAAGTGTGAATTTGCCTTCCCAAACCCGTTCAGACTTTTAAGTGCCACAATTTTTTTTATGGAGCCATTGTTTACTTTTTTCAACCAAAAAGAAAGACTCATACTTGCCGAAATAAAAGTTGAATCAACATCGATGCAACCAGTGCTTCAATTCAAAATAGATGAACGCACATTGAACTTTATTCTCACCTTTTACCTGCCATATCCAATTGAATTCTCTCTAATTGTCCTAGAACACCCTTTCTTTCACTAAGATGTTCTTTACCAGTGAGACTACAACATTTACCAGTTTAATCACTTGTTTATACACGTGCTTGTGATATTCTGGTGACTTAAACATCTGGCATCTAGTCTGAGAGAGCACGGAACTGCAAAGAAACAAATATCAGTAACCATGAATAGAAACCTTGATCAACTATACAGATCCAGAGGTCAAAAAAATACTCCCTCATTCTTGACCACTAATTCAGACAGATTTTGAAAAACCCATAATCACCTCACGGAAAAGTGAATGCTGAAAACCTACCACCCAAGTAGCTAAACAAGAGACAACTCTCTGAAGAAGTCTCTGGTGATCCAAGTTGGCATCACTCAAGGTGGAAAAATAGAAATTTAGTCTTGGACAACCTGCACATTAGCAAGGTATTGAAATACAAAGAGAGAATTCAATTATAACTGCAAAGATGGAGAGAGAAGAAAAAAAAAGGGAGTAATCTTGAAAGGACTTGGAGAATCTTGACTGTTACTGCTTTTCTAGACGTTTGGACACTTGCTGATTCTAATAGATAAACGGGTAAAAAAAACCTTTATATGAACCGACTAATTTTGTGTCGAATTGTGTCAAAAATTCTACTATAGGTGGGGGAAATGGGAACAATTTTACATTGTTTAATTAATTTGATTCGTAGGTTAGTAAGATAGGAGCAAATAATACCAACATTTCTCCCGTTTATTCAAAGGTTCCTAATTTTTCACATTAATATTAGCACATTTAGGGGTTCATATTACTAATCAAATATTTAACATCTGAAAACAACAAATTATCAATTAAAACTTGTCATATTACGGGAAAAAATAATTATCAATAAAGTTTACTTTCATATGAGTATTGCTTTGTTCTGTCTTTACTTCTTTACAAAATATAGTAATGATTCATATCTTAACATCTAAAAGAGCTTCTATGAAAAACAAACACCATGAAGCAGATAATGCAATCAAAACAAAACTTAGACACATTGACTCATCAATTCATACTCATACGTATCAATAAATAATTGTCATGTTTTCAGGACTTTTGTGCTCTAGGATCTAACGCATATGACGCTTACCTTAATTGTTCTTAAGCACTCAAAAATGATATGGATTTTACTTTTTTTTTTAACTTTAATTAAATATATAATCTAGATAGACTCAAAAAGCAATAGACTAAGCCATAAACACTCTTACATAATCTTATCTGAATTCCTGGCTTGTTCCAATTCTTGAGCAAAGTTATTTTAGATTAAAAAAAAAGTAAAGTTGATAGCCTCAATTATGATGCGTAAAGCCTGCATAATTTACCTCAGAATGTTGCATTTAAGTAATTTGGATCTGAAATTGCAAATCCAATATATTTATCACCAAACTTGAAAGCAAACACACAAAGGGATATATTCTTTTTTTTTTTTTTTTTTTTGACGAGAAAGGGAGATATTCGAGATCAAAGAAATAAGCGCAAGAAGACCAAACCTAGGAAAATGTAAAATCCATAAAAAGATAAGGAAAGCAGAAAAAAGAGGAGGAAGAAGATGGATAAGAGTAATAGACAAAATACGGTGATTTGGCAACCTGGAAATCTTCAACAAAAAGTCGTTAACTGAAGAAAAATTGATGAATTCAGAACCTGAAAATACCATTATTCAGCAGCCTAGAATTAAACAACAAATTTAATTCAGTGCAAATTCCAAAATATATAATGTGGAAAATTAAAAGAGAGAGAGAGGATGTAAAGTTGCAATAATTTCGCCCTCAACATCTCCTGAATTCCAATTGAACCAAAAAAATTCAATCAAATAACAAAACCTAATTGTCAAATCACGACATTTTTCATGGCATTTCACATCAATTTCAATTGATACATGGAAATAAGAAGAAGTCGGAGAGAGAAACCTTGCCGGCGAGTTTTCGTATGCGCCGAAAATGCGGAGGAGAAAGAAACTTGAAAAAAAGAATCGCTCTTCTTGCAGTCGCCAGAGAGCGGACAGGATGTTCGAAGTTATTCGATCTTGATGTGAATGAATTTGGTCAGAAACAAAGAGGGTTTAAGGAGGGTTTTGAAGGCGGGGATTTTGGTGGGAGTGAGGAGAAAGAAAGTGGTGGACTGAGAAAAAAAAAGAAAGAGGAGAGAGAAAGGAAGAGGAGGAACTGGAAACTGGAAAGAGGAGAGTGAAGACAGAGAGAAGAGAGAAGAGAGAAGAGAGAAGAGTGGAGATGCAGAAAATAGGAGACAAACAAACACGAGGAAGAGTAAGGGCAGGCCAGCAATTCCACGAAGTTGAAAGGGTAAAACGGTAAGGCCACTGTTACTAAGCTACAGTAGGCCAACTTCTCACTTTTTAATAGGTATGGATTATAACGTGATTCACATTTTTTGCATGTAATTGGCATTGGTGACACTTCGCACATTAATGAAGAAGTTCTATCAACCACACAAATTATAGTAATTAATTATCATTATGTGACGGAATACCTGGATTATATAGTAAAATGGCAAACTTATAACAATAATAAGCTAAGCATGTACACTTTTTGATAAGCATATTGTTTCGATGGATTACAAAGAGTTATTGGTAGTGAGAATCGAGAACTGTATAAGCACTCTTTTTGCGTAGATAATATAGTTGAGCAATAGTGATAAGAGAGAATTAAACTAGGAAAATCTTCCTAGTGATAATAGAAAGTAAAAATCTCAAACATGTGGGATTTGAATCAAAATTTTCACTATAAAGGGCTAAACAACTCAATAACAAACTATCATTAACTTGAACCACAACTTTAGTTACTCTACAAACTAAAGTTCACTTACAATTGTTCCCTTTCTTTGGACCTAAGGTCCACTTTACGGGCTGATCCGTGCCGAGGATTACAGGTGGACGTTTGGCTAGGGTAGAAAATCTAATTAGTAAAAGATCATCCTAAGATGAGCTTAGCGAGAATATAAATCTCGTGTGGAACAAGGATAAAATCTTGTTTAATTCTAATTTGTAATACAAAAACAAATTGTGAGTGGCCTAATGATCCTCTAGCCATACCAAAGAACGAGCATATATATGGTGGCTTTTGAGTGTTGAACTAGAACTATGCAAAGCATACTATAGAAGACACTTTAAGTTAATGTAGAGGGTCACACCCACCCACAAGTCATTCCAAGGCATCCTTATAAGACTCTCCAGAAGTTACATAATAAAAGATATAATCGAGCCCAAAAAAGTCCAGAAATAGCCCCCAAAAAAAGCAAATTTAGAGGCGGCTATAATACAAACTTCCTGACATTCCCCGAGCTCGAGCGACATATCTGATGGGATGCATCTTGAAGTCATAGGAGAATATTTGAAAGCTAATTTATGCCTAAAAAGGCATATTGTGGCCTTCAATGCTATTGTGGTTGAATGCTATATAAGTCAAGCCCTAATAATATCCCCACAAGAGCGAAATTTGAAGGCATACACGCTTTCAGACATTTCTAGGGTACGGGCTAAAAACCTCATGTGATGCATCCAAGGTTCCTAGGAGGACATTTCAAAGCCAAGGTTCTTTCGAAATTGAATTATAAAGATACAAAATAACTTGTGTAGCAAAAATTTGCGTAGCAACGCATCTCAAGGCCTTCGGAAAGGCACTGAATAAAGGTTCTTATCGTTTTCAAATTTTTTAGAAATAACAGTAAATTTGCCAAATTTGAAAATTAATGTACGCTTTCAAAGACTAAAGAGGCATGGGTGGCAGATTCCATGTGATACATGCTCGAGATATAGGAAATACTTTTAAAGCTAATCTATGTCTAAGAACGGGCATATGGTGGCAAACTACACCCTTATTAGTAGTTTAGTACTATATATCCTTCAAGCCTTTAAATATCACTTAAAATAAAATATATAGGTAATTTAATAACAACTTAAGCCTTCCACTCGGAACACCAACCCATAACTATTAATGTTTCTCGAACCACCCCTCTTCTCTGAATAATCAAACTCAACGTTGATGGTTAGTACAAGGTTTTGCCTATATATGCAAGTATCTTGCGTCCTGATAATAGTTGCATTGCATTAGCTACTCGCACCTACTTCATACCCTTGGCAACAGTTCCTCGCTTATAGTTGAAAACTCTACTTTGAAATTACATTAGCCACTAGCACCTACTTTCATAACCTTGGCAATAGTTCCTCGCTTATAGTTGAAAACGCTACTCTGAAAAATGGTCTTTAATTAGCTCCAGAGAACATATATAAGCACACAAAAAAGTATATGTTGATTCGATTCAGGAAAAGTTGCATATATATATATATATATATATATATATCCTATGTGATATACTATTATATTAAAAGATGCCTAAACAAACTATACTCCATCAAATAGTAATATAACATATTCCCAAT
>CANSZD010003880.1:567500-683294 GCA_947648045.1 Beta corolliflora | reverse complement strand
AATCAATTTTTAGCACCAATATAATATAGTCGTCAGCCATAGTAGGTATATTTCCTGAGTTTCTTTGTCCAGGTGGGAATTTATGTTTTGCTATATGAGTAGCTTCACCCCTAAAAGTTATCTTTTAGATTCTAATATCTCTTTTTTATAATTTAATTCTACTTTATGGGTTCTTATTATAATTTTCTTATATCCTAAACAGAGTTCTATATCAAGCATATCCTAAACCTAGGTCATATTTTATTTGTGAATAACAAGAGCTAATCAGAAGAAATGACCTTCGATTTTCCTCATTTCATTAAATTTGTAACTCTGATTTCCTTTTTTACGCATTCTTCTTTTCATCTCTTTCTTTCTAACTATACTTTATTTACCTTTTTTGCAAAAGATTGCGAAGTTAAATAAATTAAATTAGCTCACACAATTTGAATGTAGTATTGACCTTCAGTTTGTTAACATGATGTTAATTCTAGTAGCATACACTGTATATATATAAACATTTATGTATTATTAGTATTGTTTTGTTAAATTCACCACATTAAGATGAGATTGTTTGAAGAAGGTCGGTGCTATAACAAATAAGATCAACATTACATTATTATCTAAGTTTCATTAAGTTATCTTTGGAAATCTCTATATAATATTGTGTGGACGTTTTCCCAATATAGCAATCAAGTAGTGCATAACTACTTGATAAAAGATAATGTTCATATATAACTAAGGGTTTGTTCCAGAAACATAAGTTCAAGAACGATTAGTTTAAGTTAAGTAAATTTAAATTAATTTTAGTATTAATATAAGTTGAGATTAAGCAAAAAAGAAAGTTAGCCCGAATAAATTCAGTAAAAATTTATCAATTCAACAATGATAAATTAAGCGGCAAGAAAAAGAAGTTGTATCGCTTCCTATTTGATCCCTTTGAATTCCATATTCGAAGATGCGATCGGAGATCATATGAAAAACTTAACCGATTCTTTCATTTTCATAGGTCACCGGCCATCCGGTGGGGAGTTTCAGAGGCGTACAAGAAAGGGGAAGCAGCCTAAGAGAAACAAACCCTAAGATGATTTTTTAATTCTTTTATATTAATCAATAACGAGTAGTTAATAATCCATGTTTATTTTGTTAAATGTATTCAAATAGGAGCCATTGTTTTAGAAATTATGTATGAAGAGTTCATAAAAAATCGGTACTATAAATATTTTTGTTCAAATCATGCATCGCACGGGTGTTAACCTAGTTTTTTGCTTACTAAAGTAGATACATTGTCTACCGGTGTCTCTTATTCTTAATAGTTCATTGGTGTTTTCAAGAAAATAAATTGAAGCTTAATCCCATTAAACATTTTATCTACTTCTCCTTAGTTATTGTACCAGGAGGTGGTGGTGGCCCTCGTTTGTGTTGGCAGGTGAAGGTGGTGGTGGATGCAAGTGAGGATTGTGTTGTGGGCGGGGTGGAAGAAATGGAGTAAAGATAGGAAAGGAAAGGAGGAAAGCAAATGTATAAAATCATGTATAAAAATACATATTTAGGGCGGTAGTAAGAAATTTCGTGGCTATAAATAGCAACAAGTGTCCCAATAAGTTTTCCGATCTTTCCGGGACTCGAGGAGTATAAAAACACCGTTGGTTTCATGAACACTATTTATGTTTCGTGAACACTATTTGTTAGTTGCATAAACACTACTTACAATACATGAACACTATTTTTAGTTGCATGAACACTATTTGTTAACATCGCATTTTTCAAGGTCAACCTTTTTGTTAGGTCGACAACTTTTTGTTAGACTCACGCTATATGTAAACACAATTTATATTTCATGAACACTATTTGTTACTTGCATAAACACTATTTGTAATTACACGAACATTATTAGTAGTCGCATGAACACTTATTTGTTGGTGTTTGGGGCCTAATATTTCCTCGAGCCCGCCTTGGGAGGAGGACGGTCCAACCCCCGAGTAAGGGGACACAATGGGACCCACTAAATGGTTACCCTAATCCCAAGGTCGACTGAGATCTCGAATAAGGGCAATACGGCTTATCACCAAAAAGGCAACATAGCCATAAAAAATCTCCCGGGCGCCCATCCCATCAATGTTTCCTTTATTGTAATCCACAACACTATAAATACCCACTGTCTCATCAATGAACAAAAGTAATAAATTCTAGACCAACCGCTTCAATACTTACAGTTAAGCATCCCAACCGACTTAGCGTCGGAGGGGCGATCTCGAAACATCCCCGGTAGTCTAACCCTCACTTTGGGAGTCTCGCCGGTCCTTTCCGAGCACTTTGGCCATCTTCGACGGTCATCGGCCTCTCATCTTGGCTCACTCCCCTATCTTACAAGTTTTACCCGAAACAGGTTGGCGCCGGCCTGCGGGGGAGAAGCCAAACAAAAGACCATGGCCAATGCTCAAAGATCCCGCCCGAGCCTAGCAACCTCCAAGCTCACCACCTCGAGAGGGAACCTTCCTCCCGAGGTAGCCGATGAGACGCCGGCGACCCTCGTAGGGCCCCGTACTCTCAAAGAGACATCAACACATCCTCGAGGAAGTAGTACTCGAGAGGTAAGCCAACGCCGCAAATAGGGACAACCTCGAGAAAGAGGAGCCCTCCTCGAGTTGAACCCCCTCGGTTGGAACAACCCGACCGAATCACGTCACCTAGGAGGACTTGCAGAAGTAGCCGTAGCGCCTCGGTAATAATCTCGAAAGGAGTCTTAGGGCTCGTTTATAGTCTCCGAAACGAAGGAGATGGGACATCCAATAGACCTCCCATCCCACGACTTTAGCATGGGGCAAGACGGGCGCAATCCTCCTCCCGATGACTCGCCTCCACAAGCATCGGTTCGGGCCCTCCCGAACCCCACTCGAGCCCCTCGAGCTTCGCGAGGACCCTCCTAGCCGGAGGGATGCCCGACATATCATCAACGAACGATCCCTCAGAACGGTGTCGAGATGCTCGAGAGATCCTCGATGAGCGCCGAGCTCGCTCAAGACAAGAGGAGGCACCCTCGAACCATAGTCGAGGCGGGAAAGATCTCGACAACGCGAAGGGGGAACCCGGGAGCATGACGAAGAGGAGGCTAGTAGTTCAAAACAAATGGAGAATCCAACGCTCACTTTGGGAACCTTGGCTTCGTCACGCCCTTCACACGCGAAATCATGCGAACTCCCAACCCTCGAAAGGTGAAGGTGCCACCTATCGAGCATTATGGGGGAACAATGCACCAGTCGATCACCTCACGACCTTCAAAGCACAAATGAGTGTGCGAGACGGGAGCGAGGCACTGGGTGTAAGTTTTTTCCCACCACGCCGAAGGGGCTCGCGCTCACTGGCTTCACAAAACTCCCCCGAAAGATTTCGAGCTTCGCTTCTCTCGAGACCGCCTTGAAAGCGTAACTTTATTGCGGGAAGAAGACATCGAAAGACCAAGTATTCACTTAATGTCGATAAGGCAACGCAGAAGAAGACCCTGCATTATATCAAAAGGTTTAACGAAGAGTCCCCGAAAGTCTCGACCTACAAGATAGTGTGGCGTTCACAAGACCGATGTCGGCCTCTACCCATCAAGCCCAGGCTCAGTCGAAACTCGCGAAGCGAGGCCTCCACTTTCTCGAGGCGATGAACCTCGCCCAAAAGTTCATACAAGCATCCGACATCTGTAAGACGCATGACGAACCCAACGTCAACAAGAGAAAAATGACTATGGGACTCGGGGACCCTATTCGAGAAACTTCGCAGAGGGAAAGAGAGAAGAAGCCTCGGGTGGACGACAACGGCCACGATCCTCGGTATAACCTCAACCGAGGAGAGATATACCTCGATATCAAGGAAAAATACACCTTGCCGAAATCGACACCCATCGAACTTCCATCAACAGGAGAGACAAGAAGCTTTGGTGTGAGTACCACTACGACTGTGGACACACCACCCGAGATTGTAGAGAACTCAAAAGGGCATTAGACAAGTCAGATGAAGGAAAAGCCGAATCGATATTTGAAGAACCCCGCAGAGAAGAAAAAGGAACCTCGAAAAGAAAAGGAGTCGAGGAGTGAGGAAACACTGGGTTCATCGCTGTCATAGCCGAGGGTACGCTTCGCGTGGCTCGACTTGCCAGCTCGCTCTCGAAAGAAACACCTCTACATCCCGAAACACGGGACTGCGGATGCGATCGGGACGATGCAGTTGTCCCCACGACGACTTTCAAAGATAGCCATCGACCTATTCAAACCCCACACTATGACCCCCCGGTCGTCGAAATGAAAATCGCCAATTTGAGGGTAGGTCGAGTGCTCATAGACACGGAAGTTCCGCGGATATCATAACCATGGATTGCCCGGCAAAGCCGAAATATCAAAAAGTGACCTCCTACTCATCGGCCCACTGGCGGTAGGATTTGGGGGCGACTCCGTCCACCCTCTAGGATCGGTCAAGCTTCCTACGAGAATGGGAGAGAAAGGTCGAGGGAGGAGCGAACTCATCAATTTCCTCGTCGTCGACGTTGACCTCCCTTACAACGTCATCATTGGGGCGTCCACCCTCAAGAAATTAAGTAAAAGCTGCCATTTCAACCTACCGGCCTCTTCTTTGCAGCTTCGAGGCCGACGACGGAAGGTTGCCCACTATTCGGGGACCGTAAGTCCCGCCTGGAATGTTATGTCAACGCACCAAGCACCAAGCTGACACTGCAACCAACAAAAAGAAGCATCTCGAGCCTGAAGGGCCCCGCCCACGATGGGAATCTATGTTGCCGAGAACCCAAAGCGGTATGAGAGACCTCTACCTAGGTAGATGGGGATTAAGAGGTATGCATCGACGATACAAAAGGGAGGACGATAAGGATTGGCAAATAGATACCGACGGCACCCGAGCCCAAATCATCAATGTCATCCGCGAGTTCCAGGATGTGTTCGCTATACGGTCGATGAAATGCTTCGGCATCGATCCTAGATCATGGTGCACCGCCTTAACATCAAAGAAGGACATCGTCCAAGAAAGCAAAAGCCGAGGCATCAGGGTGCCGAGAGAAGTAACGCCGCACTGAGGAAGTGAAGAAGTTGTTAGCGGCTGGGTTTCATCAAAGAATGCCAAGATACCAGTGGTCAAGGCTAACGTGGCTTCGGGTCCGAAATCAACTGGTTCGTGGAGGATGTGTGTTAACTTTACGGACTAACAAGGCCTCGTCCAAAGGACGACTTCCCCTCCCCCAAAATCGATAGACTTGTCGATTGGACTCCAGGACATGCCCTCTTCACTTTATGGACGCCAACGCCGGTATCATCAAATCCCCATGGCGAAGAAGATCGGGTTCACACGGCATTCACCACGAACTCGGGGTTCATTGTTACAAAGTGATGCCATTCGGCCTAAAAACATCGGTGCTACCTATCGCCGCTTCGTCAACAAGATGTTCGAAAATCGAGATAGGAAGGAATGTCGAGGTTTATGTCGACTACATGATCGTCAAGAGCCGAAGAAGAAGTAGAACATGTACACGCCCCACAACATGAAGCTTGAATCCGAAGAAGTGTGTCTTCGGTGTGAAGGGGGGGAAAAGCCTCGGGTTTCTAGTCGACGAGAGAGGCATCGAGGCTAACCTGCATAAGGTTCGAGCCATAATTGAGATGAAAAGCCCTCGAACCGTCAAAGAAGTCCAACGCCTAACCGGGCGTATGGCGGCACTAGGACGGTTCTGTCCAGTGTCGGGCAGACAAAAGCTTACACTTCTTCAGACACTAAGCAACCGACCTTCGACCGGGACCAACCAAACAGAAGAGGCGTTACAATAGCTAAAGACGCACCCAGCAAGCCTCTTCCTAAACTCGTCTCTCCCTTACAGAGAGACAGCCGTTCGTGTACTCGACCGTGTCAGAAAAATGCACTTAGCGTCGTCCTCGTTGCCGAGAGAGAAAAGAATCAACACCCCATCTATTTCATCGCCCACGCCTTTCGAGGCGCAGGCCAAGTACCCCCAATTGAGAAAATGATATTTACACCTGGTAGTCGCCACCCTGCAAACTCAAGCCATACTTTCAAAGCTCACCCCGTCAAAGTATTAACAAGTCGGCCCCTCCGTAAGGTAATCGAGGGTAAAAACCGATCGAGCAGGGTTACGGATTGGTCCAATCACCTGTCGGATTTCGATATAGAGTTCGAACCCAGTCAGCTATCAAGGCTCGTGCACCGTCGATTTCATCACCGAATGTACCTCAAGGCCCGAGCCTACCGTGGAATGCCCCCGGGAATTATTCGTCGACGGGTCGTCCTCAAAAGCAGTGCGGGCCGGCTTGTTAATCCTCGATCCTCAAAGGAACAGACGGAGTACGCCGTGAAATTCGCCTTCACCGCCTCGAACAATGAAGCGAGTACGAAGCACTCTTGCTCGGGATACAACTCGTAAGGCGGCAGGTGCTCGAATATCAAGGCCCACTCGGACTCCCATACTCATCGTGGGACAAGTGACCGGGGAATCTGCCAAAGAAGACAAGACTTGAAGATGTACCTCGTGAAAATCAGGGAAAAGTAAGCAATCCGGCCACTTTTGCCATCACCCACATTCCAAGGTCGGAAATCAACCGCGCAATGCGTTGTCAAGATTGCCAGCTCCGTCGAAGACTTGTCACCTCGACCCATAATGTGGAGGTACTCAATGCCCCCAAAGATCAACAAAGGGGTAGCTACCTCGACAGAGCCCCACATGGATGGATAAGTTGGTGTCCTTTGGTAAGGGATGGGGTACTACCCGAGGACGAGCTCGAGGCCGAAAAGTAAGGAGGCAAGCTCGATGGTTTGTGTTCCATGAAGGACAATTGTATAAGAAGTCCTTCACCCACCCGCTCCTTCGATGCCTTACCCCGCAGAGGGCGACTACGTACTTCGAGAAATACACCGGGGAGCTGCGGGAGCCATTAGGGTGCCAGACCATCGCCGCTAAAGCCCTTCGAGCCGGGTATTACCGGCCAACGTTGAAAGAAGATGCCTCGAACTTAGTCTAGAAGTGCAAGGGAATGCCGGATGCATGCCAACTTACCCCATCGCGGCCAAACCCTAACCACCATCCAGCCCCCTCTGTCTTCCGACATGTGGGGCATGGACTGTTGGGGCCTTTTCCCCTGCATCGGGCCGGCGGAGGTTCCCTGGTGGTCGCCGTCGACTACTTCCAAAGTGGGTCGAGGCCCAACCGCTAGCCTCCAAAGACCGACAAGCAAGTTCAACGTTCACCCGGGCGTAATCGATAACTCGATTCGGCGTCCTCGTGTCCCTCATATCGACAACGGGCGACAATTCAACAAATGGGCCCACGAAAGATTACCGCTCTCGATTTGGGATCGAAACCGGGTTCTCCGTCGTCGGGCCGACCCCGCACCAACGGACAGCCGAGGCAATCAACAAAGTAGTCTGAAGGGATTGAAGACCATGCTAGAGGGACAAAGGCTCATGGATCAATGACTACATGGGATATTGTGGTCCACGAGAACAACGGTTCGAGAAGCCACAGGACAAACACCATACAACTTGGTGTATGGGAGCGGGACGTGCTTTGCCCGTCGAAGCCGGTATCCCCTCACCACGGATATCCTTCTACGACCACGACAAAGAACGAAAAGAGAAGCGCGTAAACCTCGACCTACTCCCCGAAACTCGAGGCAACGCGCTCCCCGTGGGCCATCTCCTACAAACTTAAAATCACCGGGCTCTTCAATCGACGAATCAAGCATCGACCCTGCAGGTCAACTGACCGGGTTCTCCGGAAGTTCAAGCCACCTGAAGCGAACCTCGCCCGGGCAAATTACAACCTAACCGGGAGGGCCCTACAAGATCACAAAGGTCGTTCGACCGGGCACATACCGCCTCGAAGACCAGGAAGGCCGCCCTCCCCAGACCTTGGAATGCAGACAATCTCGAAAGTTTTATGTCTAAGCCCAGTCCACCTTTCAAGCAATACATTTTCAAGTTTCAACCCTCGAAATTCGGGGCATCCACTATGTACACCCATCCTTGGCGAAATGATAAGCCATCTTTTGTAAAGTCTGTCTCAAGAAGTTTAGGTATGCACCTATCGAGTTGTAATACACCTATCGAGTTGTAATACACTTATGAAGTTATATCGAAGCTAAACAACAAATTTTGCAAGAATATGCACTTTAGGTAAAAACCTATCGAGTTGTAATACGCCTATCGAGTTGTAGTACAACTATCAAGTCATATCAAGTGTGACAAGAAATTTCGAAGGCATAAACTTGTTAAAATAGAAATGCATCGATGGAAGAAATAGCAAATTTTATTAATCAAGGGAAGTACAGGCCATCGAGGTGGCAAGGTTACAAATATGAGAAACATCTAGAAACTAGAACTAAACTATAAGGGTCCTAACATTAACCCTCGTAGGAGCCGAAGAAGATACCGGGAGGTGGTATCATGGGCGCAGGGACATCAACCCTCGAGGTCACCAGTGCCGGGGCTCGGTCCTCGACCCTGGAGGCCTCGGTATCCTCCTCCACTCGAGGAGCCTCCACCTCCACCTTGAGAGAGCCTCAACTCCCTCATCTACTTCCCGCAAGAAAGGCCGGGAGACAACTTCTCGAGGACGGCTCGAACGTCCTTGAGAGCCTGAACGGCCAACTTCGGAAGCTTAAAGGGAGGCATCCACGAGGAAGATCCTCCCGGCCTCGGAGACCTTCCAATTTTCCATTATCGCCTCCCGACAAGCGGTAGCCTCCTTCATGGCGTCGGTCGCCCTGCTTGTCGGCCTTCTCCGCTTGGCGAGGCCTGCTCTCTTGTCCTTCGAGGCCCGACGATGCCTCCTGTGGCCGACTCCCTCTGCTTAGTGAGGTCCTCGATGGTCCGTTGGGCCTCGGCCATCTTCTCCTCGGAAGTCCAAGTGATCCTTCTTGATGGCTCCCTCGACCTCGGAAAGCTTCGGCAAAGAATCCGGACTTTATTGTTAAGAGAGCTCCTCCGTCGAAGGACATCCGGTCCTTGACTTCACGAGGCGGCGCCCGAGGACCCGCTGAGCCGGTGCGGACACCCCGATCGAGAGGCTGCGAAAACAAAAGCGTAAGCAACAAAAATTACCCAAGTAAAAGAGAAAGAGAAAGAAGAAACAGGCACATACCTCGACAAGGGTAGCCTTCGGGCCTCAGCTCACGGGCGGTGCACCACAACGCATGCCGTCTCATCGACAGCGGTCACCATAAAGGCGGAGGCCCTCTCGAACCGCTGTGCTAGATCCGCCTCGACGGGCGAGAACGGAGATAGGGGCCGAAGGGGACGACCATTCGACCTTCGGCCTCTTGGCCAGGGCTCTTGCACCCCACGAAGTGATAGGAAAAGTAAGAGGAAAAGGAAGACTCACCTCGGGCTTGGCCTCGAGGGTCTCTGCCTCACCGCAGGAGCCAAGGGAGGAAGGGCCTAGCAGCCCGAAGCGCAAGCCACATCCTCCGTCGAGGTCGCCGTCGAGCTTAACCACCTTCGAGGTGTCGACAACCTCGAGGCAAAGCGGGGTTAGAGCGCCCTTCGCCGGGCGGCGTTGGGCGCAGAAGAGCCTCGGGGTAATCAATGGCCGAGACATCGTAATAAGGACAAAAAGGATGGTCGAGATTGAAAGGCTGAGGGAAGAAGATGTAAATGGTGTAATGACAACGTTGAAACACCTCATACTTATAAGAAAAACAAATCGCGAATTCTAAGGCTGCAATAACTACCCTCATGGGCCCCACCAAAGCAAAAGCCCATCATCCGGCTCGCCACATGTACGGGGCCCAAAGCCCCCATGGCACTCAAAGCATGGGAAAGACCGCCTTACCCTCTCGTGTTAAAAATCATCCAAAGCCCCCTCGATGCCCACCCTGCGAAGGGCATCGTTCTCAAGGGTCTAAAGGATACTCGAGCAAACCGTACTCGAGCAAACCTCCTAAGAAACCCACAACTCGAAAGCAAGATCTAGCTCGAGAGACAGCCCCTTGCAGGCGCCGCTCGAAGATAATTTGGCGTCAAAGAATAAGTTAAGCTCACATTAAGAGAAAAGACAGACTTCGAAGGACAACACGAGACGATTGGCAAAATGTTTCTTTTCATTACAATCAGAAGATAATGAAAAAATACATCTTAAGGAACATCAAAGCTAAATACAAACTACAATGGCATGAATACAAGATCTACTCGGCCTCATTGTGAGCTACTGGAGAAACTACTCGAGGGAGGCAAGAGAGCTCGAACCGCTTGAGCCATCAGGCTCACCCTCGTAACCCTCACCTTCTTCGCCCGAGGCGTCTTCGTCCTCAGTACGAGCCTCGACCTCTCCGGAATCAGGGCCGTCGACGCCCTCCATAGGAGTCTCGAGAGCCTGGGGGGGAGTCGGCCTCCAGTTCAGCAGCCACGATGGCTTTATACTCCGCCTCGACCGGGGCCCAGTCGGTCGAGGGGGAAACCTTAGCCAAGGCTTCCCGCAGCTTGGCCAGAGTGACTCCTGTCGCAACTTCGGCCCCCGGAGGCCCATATCCGCGCAAAGTCCCTACCAGGCGGAGATTTACGCCACTCGAGGATTATTTTCTCCCTGGCAGTCGAGGACTCGCCCTTCGAAGAGTCATATTGCCTCTTTATCGAACCCCGCTGGCTCTGGACATCGCGGATCTTCTTCCTCCACCCCTCCTCTCGAACAGTTTAACTGTTCTCTTTCTCCTCGAGGTCCTTCTGCTGGGCAAGATCCTCCCGGAGTCAACGAAAGTCGATAGTGTGCCGATGGCTCATAACGGCCATTCGAATTGAACACCGAAAAGAGGCAAAGCAATAAATGTAAAAAGCGACAATAGAGCGATGTGAAAAGAACGGAGGGGAAGCTTAGCAAAAAGAGAACTTACATCAATCCAGGAGGCATGGAGCCCCTCGACCTCCTCCTCCTCGCTTAAAGCTCGGCAGGCCTCGACATCTGCCTTGGTCAGAAAGCGCTTTAAAGCTAAGTCGAAGGGCCTGGTCTTCTCGACCCCAGAAAGCTCAGTGAAGGGCTTTGAAGTCTGATCTGAGTCCTCCGTCCTTGCCCTCTTCCGGCCAGGGGCCTCCTCGTGGCGAGGGTCTCATCTCCGCGCCTCCTCCGCCTCGAGGAAGCCGATACACTCGAGTTATACGATGTTCTTGTGGTATTTTAGGTGCACATTGCTAAGGGATTTGTTCGTAATTGTTAAGGTTTGCATATAAATCATCCTTAGCGGAAGTTCGGAGTTTTGCGATATAAGTTGTGTTAATGTCATGGATTCCGAGCTTCCAAGGTGAAATGCATGTGAGCCGAGCAAGCCAAGCATCATCGCAAGCCAAGCATCACCGCAACCCAAGCATCACCGCAAGCTACACTCCACCGCAAGCCTAAGGGAGCCCAGCGTCATCACCAACCAAGCATCGTAAGCCTCGCCCCTCCAGCGGCTCGCAGCCAGGCGCCTCGCCCAGCCAAAGCCATCGCACTACCTGCAAGCTTCAGCTCCAATGACCCCGGCTTCGCAGACCAGCGCGCGCCTGAGGCCTCGCGACTCGCGAGCTTACTCGCACCTCGCGAGCAAGCATGCCCTCGCGACTCGCGAGGAATGTCGCGACTCGCGACCCTGTCCGTGCCATTTGTGCGGTTTGGCGGTGCGATCTTCGCGACTCGCGATCAGTGGCGCGACTCGCGACTGTTAAGTCGGCTTGGGGCCACGATTTTGTGCGGGGTTTAAAAGCCTCCTAAAACCTAACTTTTGGGGGACACACACACTTGAGGAGAGAGAATATCCAACACTCCATTCTTCTCTTCTTATCTTCTCTTTTTAGTTTTTATTTTCTAGTTTAGTTTTTAGGGATTTCAATTATGGAATTGGCTTATGCTATGCCGATTGTAGCTTGAATCGTTCTTGAACGAGATTAATATGAAGCTTCAAGTGTTATTGTGAGATCTTTTCCTCTCTTTCTCTTTTCCTTGATTATGGTTCAATTTCTATGCTTGTGATTTATGATTATTGCATAATTATGCTAGGAACGTTACTAGTTTGATTGTGTAATTAATCTAATGCTAGATTTAAGAATAGAATCGGATTGTTTTATTCTTTTATCATTTGGTAGCAAACTAGGGAGTAACTCAGATGCAGATCTTCTTGGTTATTTCTTAGGGAAATTGAATCAACTGTTGAATGTTTATCGCGTGTATGACATTAGCAGGTCTATTGGTTCTCTGTGGTTATTGCTGCTATTGGATTGAACTTAGACGCAGATCGGACTAGGTTATCCTTTAGTTAGGGTTTTATAGTCACGCTGATCGTGCTATTCAACTAAGAATAAGGAGAATGCGAGATTAGTTCTCGGCAATAGATAATCATGGAAATAATTAGAGTGGAGGTTCAATGATCGATAATGAATTGAAGTGGATGTTAATCGGATTCAAGATCTTTCCATATTGATTTCTCATTCTATTTATTTGCTAGTTAGTTTTAGTTTGTTTATAATCAACTTGAAAACCCCCTTTTTATTAGGTTGCTCGACCCTTAGAGTCATCTAGGTATTAATTCACGCTAAATATTAAACTCGTCCCGTTTCCCTGTGGATACGACCCTACTTCCACTATACTACCTTAGTGTAGAAGAGAGTAGGAGAAATTTTATCTTTGGTCGGTGCGGTGCACGTACAACGACAACATCCGCGCCCGCCCAAATTCGCGCGCCGTTGTGGAAACGGTGTTACTTGTTTGTATATAGTGTGTGTTTTTGGATTGTATTGCTTGGTGCTCTTTGTTTATGGTTAACACTCGTACTACTAACAAAGAATCTTTGCATTACGATCCCGAATTAGAATTGACTCTTTCGGTGGAGAAACATTTTGCGAAAAAATTTTCAAGAATCATCTTTTAACGGTGAAGTGGAGGAAGAGATGCCTCCGAGAATTGAAACACGTACCTTGAGGGAGCTCACGGCTCCTAACCTTGATCAACAACCATTGTGCATCTCATTTCGGCTCTTGATGAAGGCACTACTTTTGAATCAAGTCGGGGTTGATACATTTGCTTCCTTCGTTCCATGGGCTCAATGGAGAAGATCCAAACAAATTTCTTTCGGAGTTTCACGTGGTTTGTACTAGCATGAAACCAAGTGGAGCAACGGATGAACAAATCAAGTTGAGAGCTTTTCCTTTTTGCTTTGAAGGATGGAGCTAAAGATTGGTTATATTATCTTCCTCTCGGTTGTATTTCCACTGGGGTCAAATGAAGAGGCGATATCTTGAGAAGTTCTTTCCAGCCTTCTAAGTCCTCAACATTAAAGAAGGAAATCAAGAATATTGAGCGAAAAACACGATGAGTCTTTCTACGAATATTGGGAGAGGTTCAAGAGACTTTGTGCTAGTCATGTCCATATCATGGCTATTCGATGAAGACCTTATTTTGTACTTTTACAATGGTTCTTCCCGACGAAGATGTGCGAATGGTGAATGCTCGCTAGTGGAGGTTCTTTCATAAACAAAACCCCAACACAACTAGAGAACTCATTGAAGAACTAGTCAAGGCTCGAGACAAGTCGAGGAAGATCGAATCATCGTAGAACAAATGTTGAAAGTCCAGGTTCTAGCTCTTCAAAGGCCGAGGATCAAGTACAAGCTCTTACATCAATGATGCGGGAGTTCATGGTAAAGAACAATAGAGTTCAACAGGTAAAGCTTGTGAAATTTGTTCTTTAGATCATCATACTGATGTTTATCCTCAAATGCAAGAAGAATTTAGGGAAGAGGTCAAAGCTGTAGGTTTTCAAGGCCAACAAGACATTACAGAGACATGATCCCCTACTCCTATGCTTCCGAGCAAGGGTGGAGAGATCATTCTAACTTCGGGATGGGCAATCAACACCAACAACAAAGATTATAACGTACCACACAACCACCCCCTTGTCCCTAGGCCCCAAGGCCGAGACTCGAGCTCTAGCATGTCCACTGAAGAAATGTTAAAATGCTTTAACTAAAAATGTGACTAACATGCAGTGGTAACATGGTGCGGTCCAAGAGGAAACTCGATCGAGCATCAAGAACTTGGAGAACCAAGTAAGCCAAAATCGCAGGAGGCGGAACCAAGTTGGGAGGCTGTGGATTCGGTGAGGTTGCCATCCCAAACGTAACTCAACCTAAAAATGAACGTGAGTGCTATCACATTGCGGAGTGGGAGCGGAAATTGCAAGCAAAGAGAGGTCGGTGGTTCGAGACAAAGAGATAGTGGAAGAGGTGATCGAGCATGAACCGACAACGTATAGTAAATCACGGCCACCTCGACAAGAGGAGAAAGTCAAAAATCACCTCCTCCACCATATGAACCGAGCCACCATTTCCCGAGGCATTGAGAGAAACCCGCAATGCGTAGCGCAACAACGACATTTACGAAGTCTTTCGTAAATGTGAGGTAAACATTCCTCTTTTTGATGTTTTAAATCAAGTACCTGTGTATGCTAAGTTCCTTAAAGAATTGTGTACTTCAAAAGAAAGTAAACAAAAGGGGAGTGCAAAAGTGAAGGCTAGCGAGCATGTCTCGGCTATCTTTCAAAAGAAATTACCTCAAAAGTGCAATGACCCGCATGTTTACCATCCCATGTACTATGGTGACACCATGTTTCCTAAAGCCATGTTAGACTTAGGTGCGTCAATTAATGTGATTCCATATTCATTATATAAGTCTTTGAAACTTGGCAATTTGCATGAAACTCGGTGTGGTGATTCAACTAGCCGATAGATCCAATGTTTATCCTAGGGGTAAATTAGAGGATGTGTTAGTTAAAGTTGGGAAATTGCAATTTCCCCGCCGATTTTTATGTTCGGGAGATGGAACTCGATAAGCATGCCGCCCCAATCCTTAGGGGCGACCTTTCTTGAAAACATCTTGCACTAAAATTGATGTTTCACTGGTTCTTCGACCATGGAATTTGAGGGAAAGGTAGAGGCATTTGATATAAATAATCCTAAGCTTCTACTTAAGGACGATAGCTCACTTTGCTCTATTAACATTGTCGACTGTTTTGCATGATGTTCTTGATATTGAGCGAAGCTGATGAGTTGATGAATGCCGATGAGGTCTTGGTCGAGGATCGTGTGCCTCCTACTAACGTGCAAGTTATGGTGCCCGAGTTGAAAGAGCGGAAAAGCCTCTGATTTACCACCTTGTTTTGAACCGTACTACTAACGATGCATTGCAAGAGTTCTTCGGAATCGCTTTTGCGGTACTTGAATTGGAGGTTGACATGGAGCCACCATTGTCACACATGGAGCACAAGCTCACTATTGAGCTCAAGGTACTAAGTCGAGCTAACGACTTTAAACAACAGCTCGCTTCTAGGAGGCAACCCGAGACCCTTTTTATTTTCTTTCTTTTTCTTTATTTCTCATCAAATTTCCACCACCACAACAAATTTTCTTTCACCCACCGCCCGCCTTACTAAAAAGATCCACAACCAATCTTAATCCACTTGGAGCCAAAATCCGCAATAGAAAATCCGTTGGGAGGACTTCAATAGCTAGGAGTTGGGTACAACTGTGAGGGTTGAGATTGTTAATGTATCTTTTCGATCTCTTAAGCTAGGAGTAAATCTCAAAAAATTCGAAACTTTTGAACTTGTCATTTGTTTGAGTGATTCGAGGGAGAGGGTCGTGAGTTGATTTATGAGATTCGAGTTGGTGTCATAAGAAATTTGAATTTGACGTGTTTGGTCATGAGTCTTGAGCATTTGATCTTCGATTTGCTCGATTTTCTATTTTCCCCCATTTTCGCTTCCTTTTTCTTCTCATTGTCGTCACATTGAGGACAATGTGTAGTTTAAGCAGGGGAGGGTATTCTCATTCTCATGTATCTATGTTGTATTTATTAGTTTCAATTTGAAAAAATGAAAATGAAAAAAAAATGAAAAATAAAAAAAATATAAAAAAAAGTGATGAAATGAAACCCGCCGAAGTTGAAACCCGCAAGGCGTGCGACTCGGCAAAATTAGGCCCTGGATAGGTTGAAAACCCGAAAGGGCAACCTATGCAAAAAGTGGCTTATATCGAGCTGGTAGGATGGTGAGATGAAAAAAAGAAATGTGAGAAGCTGGGATGAAAACCTGAAAGGGCTCCTAGGCAAAATGAGAGATTAAGAGAGAATTATGTATTTTGAAGACTCATTTGCCGAGATTTGTTTTCGCTTTCACTTTCTTTTGATTGATTGATTGTTTTTGGGAGTAAGCATGGAATTTATCCCTTTTTGTCTTTGTTCCATGGCTTGCTTATTTAGGTTGGTTGTAATAGTAGGGAGTAGTTCATCTTTTTGAGGTTTTAGGCGAGTTGTCATTTTGATTGTGGCGTTGGAGTGAGTTCACTCCTTTGAGATCCTTCGGGATTTGAGCTCACATTTTGGTTGCCGTTATTATTGTCGCGATAAAAACTTTAGATATTTCAGGTGAGCTTGAATCTGAGTGAGGGGGAATCATCATCCCTTACGTTTAGGTTTTGAGCGTATTTTGTTAAGATGTGATGATGATGATGTAGTTGATGGGGAGTGTAGGTTGGTTTCGATAGCTTGGGCGATGATTTAATTGGTATTTCTCATTTTTGAGTTTACTCGAGGTCGAGTAAAGTTCAAGTGCGGGGGTATTTGATACGCTCGAGTTATACGATGTTCTTGTGGTATTTTTAGGTGCACATTGCTAAGGGATTTGTTCGTAATTGTTAAGGTTTGCATATAAATCATCCTTAGCGGAAGTTCGGAGTTTTGCGATATAAGTTGTGTTAATGTCATGGATTCCGAGCTTCCAAGGTGAAATGCATGTGAGCCGAGCAAGCCAAGCATCATCGCAAGCCAAGCATCACCGCAACCCAAGCATCACCGCAGCTACGCTCCACCGCAAGCCTAAGGGGAGCCCAAATAATATCACCCAACCAAGCATCGCAAGCCGCTCTTCCAAAGACTCAGCAGCCCAAAGGCCTCGCCTGAAGAAAGACAGCTATCGCACTACCGCAGAGCTTCGGCAGACACGCCTTGCCACAGACAACCTTGGCCAACAGACAACTAAAGACGTTGCCCACCGACAATCTCGCGACTCACGAGCTTCCGCACCTCGCGAGCAAAGATCCCCTCGCGACTCGCGAGGAATGTCGCGACTCGCGACCCTTGTCCGTGCCATTTTGTGCGGTTTGGCAAGGTGCGATCTTCGCGCCTCGCGATCGCTGGCGCGACTCGCGATCGTTAAGTCGGCTTGGGGCCACGATTTTGTGCGGGGTTTAAAAGCCTCCTAAAACCTAACTTTGGGGGACACACACACTCGAGGAGAGAGAATATCCAACACTCCATTCTTCTCTTCTTATCTTCTTTTTTAGTTTTTATTTTCAGTTTAGTTTTTAGGGATTTCAATTATGGAATTGGCTTATGCTATGCCGATTGTAGCTTGAATCAGTTCTTGAACGAGATTAATATGAAGCTTCAAGCATTATTGTGAGATCTTTCCTCTCTTTCTCTTTTCCTCGATTATGGTTCAATTTCTATGCTTGTGATTTATGATTATTGCATAATTATGCTAGAACGTTACTAGTTTGATTGTGTAATTAATCTAATGCTAGATTTAAGAATAGAATCGGATTGTTTTATTCTTTTATCATTTGGTAGCAAACTAGGGAGTAACTCGGATGCGGATCTTCTTGGTTATTTCTTAGGGAAATTGAATCAACCGTTGAATGTTTATCGCGTGTATGACATTAAGCAGTCTATTGGTTCTCTGCGTGGTTATCGGGCGCTATTGGATTGAACTTAGACGCGCAGATCGGACTAGGTTATCCTTTAGTTAGGGTTTTATAGTCACGGCTGATCGTCTATTCAACTAAGAATAAGGAGAATGCGAGATTAGTTCTCGCAATAGATAATCATGGAAATAATTAGAGTGGAGGTTCAATGATCGATAATGAATTGAAGTGGATGTTAATCGGATTCAAGATCTTTCCATATTGATTTCTCATTCTATTTATTTGCTAGTTAGTTTTAGTTTGTTTATAATCAACTTGAAAACCCCCCCTTTTATTAGGTTGCTCGAATCCTTAGAGTCATCTAGGTATTAATTCACGCTAAATATTAAACTCGTCCTTGTTTCCCTCAGGATACGACCCTACTTCCACTATACTACCTTAGTGTAGAAGAGAGTAGGAGAAATTTTATCTTTGGTCGGGTGCGGTGCACTACAACGACACATCCGCGCCCGCCCGGAAGCATCGTGGGTCAAGAGGGAGGTTCGAGGCCGCCCGTCCGCCCTTTCTCCCCAACACCGAGGAGCCACGATAGTCGCCGCCAGGGAGGACGAACACGAGGCCTCTTCACTGGATCCTATCGGAAAACAGTTAAAACACAAAACAAAGACATAATGATCGGGGTTCAGAGATGTAAGTCACCTTGGGAGGGGCGAGAACTCGAGTTACCCCCCGACACCTTGGAGCGTATCCAGCTCCCGAACCCTCCCAGTTAGCCGTCGCCCCGTTTTCGCATGGCTTCATTAAGCTCTCGACGGGAAATAACCGCACAAGACAAAAAGGGGGGTCAGTCAAGTCATGATACATGCCAATCAAGACAAGTAGACACCTAGCAACAAAGGTCCTACCCTTGGGACAAGCCGGGCTCAATCCCATCGAAGAAAGGAAGTGCTCATCACTCGGATCCTCCGCACTTTAGATTCCAATGGGTGGGGACTTGCTTGATCGGCAGATTGACTATCGAAGTGATGGTCTGGGCAGTAGATGGCAACCCTTGCCTCGTCTTCCGACATCCCGGGCACCGACCTATTTAAAGCCATATTTGGGCCCTCGAGACAGGGAACCACCTAAAGTCCCACTGCTCGGCCGATATATGTACATGAACTCCATACGGAAGTTCGTCTGGTTCAAGGCATGGTCCCAACGATCTTGTAAGGGAAGCGGGCCCGAAAGGTGTACCAACCTTCACCATTCGAAGTCACCGACATCACCACTAGTTCCCAAATTCCGCGAGCACCAAGGGACGGCTCGACCCTCATCATATCGCATATGGCCAGAACCCAACCATCGAGCCTCTACGTGTTAGGGCATCAACTCGACGAGAGCCGTGTTATAAGAGTGCAACACCTCGACGATGAAGGGATGGATGGGGAACCTCAACCCCAACTCGAGGTAAGCCTTATACAGGAGCCACACGCTCGCTCGGAGGTGTGCATACTGGCTCATCTGGCTCGGGGATATACAAAGCGACGATGTCGAATCCAAAGTATGACGTCTCGAGGAAGCGCATGTTGTCTAATAGGAACCGCATGAAGGGTCCTCGAACGAAAAGTGCGCGATGCCCTTGCCCCGAGTCCGGCCTCCCCCTCTCCACCGCTGTGCTCGGCTCTCGGCTCGTGGGAAAGATCTTCACCGCCGCCCTCCATCACTCGAAAACTCCGGCCATCGAGAAGATGGTCTAAGTAACTCCTAATTGCCCTGGGGCGAGCAACGGTCACCTCGTAGGGGGATTATTTACCTCCCTCCCCATCGTACATTATCGAAACCCCGTCACTCGAACACGGTAAACGCGTCGAGCACCCGTGAAGGATCGGGACAATCAAATGCTTCTGGACACCACGGGCACCCCCATTTATTAACACTCCATCGAACAAGGGCTCGAGTAGTGTCGGGGGGTGTCCGAGTGGGCAAAGAACCCTCGTTATTTATCAAGAGGGATCCTTGTCCAAGAGGGTCCATTTATTAATAAAAAGAAAGGGAAGGAAATGGGTCGTACCTTATCCGAAACACCTTCGAGATCCCGCACTCCGATGAAAACGCATGGCGCGACTTGTATAACCTCGAGGAGAGAATCTCTTGAAGAATAATCCGTGAGGACGTTAATGGGACAAATGACACGTTCCCCCCTTTATTTATAAACAAACGACCGACGAAACGGTTGGTTTATCGCTTGCCCGGGAAACTCCCAAGCAACAAGACTCGACACCGGGCCCCAAATCGTGCCCAACACTCACCCTAACCGGCAACCACTTAAGCCTGCTGTCTTAGGACATCTCTGACCTCAAAGGGGTTCTATTCAAATCTGAGTCCAAAGACCTACATTAGGCACCTGCGCCCCCGGATCGAGCGAGGGATACTCAAGTCACCCCCAACTATTGAGTTGGTGCCGGGTTAGCGCCACGGCACCAAGACGCCTCTCGAGATACATGGGCTCATTAGTCCTCGACATCTCGAGCGAAATAAATGCCTCTCGAAACATGGGGCTCATTAGCCCTCGGACATCTCGAGCGAGGTTAAAGACGCCCCTCGGGATACATGGAGTTCATTGGCCCTCAGACATCTCGAGCGAGTCAAAGACGCCCTCGAGATACGGGCGACGCATTGGCCCAGAGACATCTCGGCGAGGTCAAAACGCCTCCTCGATGGACCATGGGGTACATTAGCCCTGGACATCTCGAGCGAGGTCAAAACGTCCCTCGAGATACACGGCCCATCAACTTCCAGGCATCTCGAGCGAGGTCAAAACGCCCCTCGAGAGACATGTGGCTCTTAAGCCCCTCGGACATCTCGGCGAGGTCAAACACGCCCTTCAGGATACATGGGGCCGATTGGCCTCGAGACATCTTCGAGCGAAGGTCGAAGATGCTCTCGAGATACATGGGGCTCATCGGCGCTCAGACATCTCGAGCAAGGTCAAGGACGCCCCGAGATACATGGGCGCATTGGCCCTCGAGACATCTCGGGCGAGGTCAAAGACGCCACTCGGAGATACATGGGGAGCATTGGCCTCTGAGACATCTCGGGCGAGGTCAAACGTCTCTCGAGATACATGGGACTCATTAGCCCCTCCAGACATCTCGAACGAGGTCAAAGACGCCTCGGGATACATGGGGCTCATTGGCCCCTGAGACATCTCGAGCGAGGCCGACGCCTGAGACACTTGGGGGCTCATTAGCCCCTCGACATCTCGGGCGAGATCAAAGACACCTCGAGATACTGGGGGCTCATTAGCCCCTCGGACATCTCGAGCGAGGTCGAAGACGCCCGGAGATACTTGGGGCTCATTAGCCCCTCCAAGACATCTCGAGGCGAGGTCAAAGACGCCGCTGGGATACATGGGAGCTCATTGGCCCCGAGACATCTCGAGCGAGGTCAAAGACGCCCCTCGAGATACATGGGGCTCATGGGCTCGAGACATCTCGAGCGAGGTCGGGCGACGCCCTCGAGATACATGGGCGCATTGGCCCCGAGACATCTCGGGCGAGGTCAAAGACGCCCCTCGAGATACATGGGGCGCATTGGCCCTTGAGACATCTCGGCGAGGTCAAAACGCCTCTCGAGATACATGGGGCACATTAGCCCCTCGGACATCTCGAGCGAGGTCAAAGACGCCCTCGATACATGGGGCTCATTGGCCCCTCGAGACATCTCGAGCGAGGTCAAAGACGCCCCTCGAGACACTTGGGGCTCATTAGCCCCTCGGACGTCTCGGGGCGAGGTCAAAGACGCCCCTCGAGATACTTGGGGCTCATTAGCCCCTTAAACATCTCGAGCGAGGTCGAAGACGCCCTCAAGATACTTGGGGCTCATTAGCCCCTCGGACATCTCGAGCGAGGTCGAAGACTCCCTCCGATGCACGTAGTCTAACCAGTCGAGCACAGATTCAACTTTTCGCGGAACATGCGACTTCTAGGAAGCCTTCCCTCACATATCTCGCGTGGGACTAATGTTTGGGCCCAATATTCCTGAGCCCGCTCTTGTGGAGAGGACCGTCTAACTCTAGAGGCGGGGAACACAATGGGACCCATTAAACGATTACCCTCAATTCCGGGGTGCCTAGGGATCTCGGATAAGGGCAACTAGGCTTATTGCACGAAAAGGCAACACGTATGGGCCTCCCTAAGGCCCATCCCATCAATGTTTCCTTTATGGAAATCCACAACACTATAAATACCCCTTTGTCTCATCAATGAACAGTGTAATAAATTCTAGACCAATCCTTTCAATACTTACAGTTAAGCATCCCAACCGACTCTCGAGCGTCGGAGGCGATCCCGAAACACCCGGGGTAGTCTAACCCTCACTTTTGCGGAGTCTCGGTGGTCCTTTCCGAGCACTTGGCCATCTTCGACGGTCATCGCCCTCTCATCTTGGCTCACTCCCCCTCTTACAAGTTTTTACCCAAAGCAGTTTAGCATCATATTTTCCGAGGTTACCTTTTTGTTTGACTGACAACTTTATCTTTCTTGTCCCATGTAAATTGATAATTTTACCCTAGCAATTAGATGTTTATCATAGCTCGCAAATTGCAACACATAAATAAGCGAGCAACATTGTTGCTTAAAATAAGGGACCATGGTTGAAGTGTGATATATGGGTAGTCCATGTAGAGATATGTTGCATATTCTTATTCAAATAGCAAGAAAGGCAGCACTTTGTGACGGACACGCAAGTATATTTTGGCCTAATTGTTAGTAGACATTGTAAGTGGATTGGATAGCTAAGGGTGTAAAGGTTGTGGGGAAAAATTAAGAAGGGTGCGTCTTGGGTGTATATATTACAGTATAACTTATTGTGTAAAAACATCTCACATGTGTGAACTAATATTAGTGTTTCATATCATTATTGGCATATTTCATATCATTTTGAAGTTATCTCATGTCATTTTCTTCAATTTGTTTCTATGTCATTATTATCGATTTATATGTCATTTTTCAACAAACTTGAATCATTTTAGAGTTGTTTTATGTCATTTTCTATTTCATTTTCCAACAATTTATATACCTTATCATTATTACACAAACCGATATAATTATTTCTCACTTTTATGGCTTTTTCAAAGAAATTTGTATTATTTTCCCTATTTCATTATCATTTTTCAACACTTTATATACTTAATCATTATTACACAAACATATATAATTTATAACGAAATTGATATCATTATTACTTACTTTTGTGTCATTTTTCAACTCTTTGTATACCACATCATTATTATACAAACTAATATTATTTATAAGAGAAATGATGTCTTTATTAATCACTTTTATGTAATTATTCAACGAAACTTTCTATCATTTTCCCATATTTCATTATTAATTTTCAACTCTTTATATACCTTATATTTATTATACAAAATGATATCATTTATAAGAGAACTAATTTTGGACCCGTGCATAATGCACGGAAATTTTTAGTTTATTTAGTAGTTTTTTCTATTCCAAATTTATTAAATGTGTTATTATTAGACTGCATGCATATAAAGTTGAAAGAATATAATATGTAAAATTAAATTATTAGTTGGTGATTTAAAATTTTTATGATATTGTATTCGAATAATTAAAACCCGACTTACAACACAACCCATGTGTTGCACAATTATGATTTATGATACCCAATTACGCATGCTATTTCCTTGTTATATTGTACAATATAAACCATCCAAAGTATATTATGCTAATGTTGTTTATCATTTTCTTCTATTTACTAACAATTTAGTATTGAAAAAAATTTAGTGCTCGCAAAGGTAATATAACCATGCTATATCCTTATTATATCGTACAATATAGTATGTTAATAAAATTTTACTAAAGATGTAATATAATTTAGGGAAAGATTTTCAGTATATAGTTTAATAAAATAAAAACCCGCACCTTGCTTAGGGTAAGTTAATTAACTTTGAATAACTATTTTAATTTAGAATAATTTGAAATTGCCTTTGAGTGTCGCAATTATGACTTGTGACTTATTTGTAATTTGAAATTGGCTTACAATCCGTGAGTTGCGCTACTAAATTTGAAATTCATAACTCATGATCACATTGATTATGGTGATCTAAATAATTTGGTCATTTAAAAGATGCACATGAATTTTTTGTTTTATAAATTTATGATTTTAATTAAGTTTTTTATTTTAAAAACGTGGTGTGATGTTAACTCGTGATTTAAACTTTTATAGTCATATAATGTATTAAAATGTTAAAAACGCTTATGATCCGTGCGTTCAGGTGACTAATGTAGTTAATATCATGGTGGAACATGTTATCAATCATTTTTTAGAATCTCGAGATAAAATCACATTTCATATCACTTCGGACGATCAATCATAGAACCACTTTCGCTCCCGCTTATGCGGTCCTACTCACTGGCCCCACTCTCTTTTTTTCTCACACCACCACCGCACCGCACTGCCGACCATTGGCCTACCAACCACCGCACCACCACGCCACGGGGAATTTTGGTAGGTGTATATCTATAAAAAAATATTTGGCGGATTTTACGATGTCGGGGAGTAATTGCACATAAATGAGAATTCAATGACTGTCATGAAAAGTCTCATCATATTATTTTTGTTATATATACTTGTCTTATAATCTTCTATCATTATATGTTATGTTGCAAAATTAATGTAAATTAATTTCTAATACTCCATTGTTCTCTTTTGTCTCATATATAGTACTATTTACACTTTTATGGTTGTTGTGATCTTTCTACTTAAAGTAACTTCTGACTTTTCATCATGTTTTTTGTCATCTTACATTATGTAATTTTTCATTTTGTATTCATTATCTTTTTCAATTCTTATTTTTTATCATTCATTACTTATATTTATTAGAAAACATCAAATGTGTTGTTTATTTCACATACCTTGATATTTATTAGAAATCATCAAATATGTTCTTTATAACTATATGCTAATGTTCAACATTGTCACTTTCCATAAAAAAAACCATTGGAAAATTTAATTTAATGAATGAATACAATACTATTTGTGTCCATAAATATTCTAAAACGTCAAGTTTTTATTCTTAGTTTTTTGTAATGTTATCACTTCTTTGTTTATATATTTGTTTTGTAGTCTTGTATGTTTTTACGTCGAAGTTAAAGTAAATTAATTTTTAGTACTCCTCTATTTTCTTTTTGTTGAACTCCTGTATTTCCCATTAGAAAATTTAAATATATTATTCCTATTATAAATATTTCTATAAATAGTGTAATTTTATGACTTAAATCCCCATTAGTGTTAAGGTGCAAAAATTATGTTCACACAATTTAATAATCATTTTTTAACTCACCATTAATAATGCGATAAATGTGTTCAACAAAAGAAAATAGAGAGGGAGTATTCAAACTCTATAAGAAGGATAAAGTTCAACAAAAGAAAAATGTGTTCACACTATTCCTCGTTTTTTATTTGAGCAAAAAATGTGTCCGCCTCGATATCCGAGTGCATTCAATCCTACACCGGGTGTACCATGTGCATGGTATGCCCAATGCTATTTTTTGCTCATTTGGAGCTCTACCTATTATGTAATTATGCGATCATTTGGAGATTTCAAATGAGAAATGAGCCAAAAATAGCCTTGGGTGTACCATGCTCATGGTATACCCGGGTGTATAATAAACATTCCCGATATCCATCATCACCGTATGGAAATAGAAAAGGATATTGCAAGGCAAAATAAGAAGGATGAAGTTCGGATATCTCGTCTCCAATCTTCCGCTATTTGTTTCAACAATTTTATTCGTTTTTTTCGCACTAACAATATCTCCAATTATTAAGGCAGCGACTTCGAGAGGCTCTAGGCGTAATGTATGTCCTTCCATCCGATTTCTTTTTTCCAATTAGCTTTAATTTCACATTCTGACATGCATCTCTTGCCATCCTAAGAAATTAATCAAGAGGATTGTGTTCATCAATAATCTATTGTAATTAGACAATTAGAAGGTCTTCAAAATGCTCATTTGGATTAATAGAATTGTGTAAAATATAAAATAATGTACATTATATTAAATATAATATATCACACAAAAATTAATTGGTCATTTATCAATTCAAATACATGTAACCCAAATATTGGTTACCTTACATCGATCTTTGTTCTCGGTCTCATATTCGGTATCATATATGTAATACATCTCAAAAAAAATTGGACGCGAAGCTTTATTTGGCAACAAACTTCCAATCAAGGGAAGATTTTGACCACCTATTTTGAGATTATATGGTCCACGTCCCTGGGTAGATAATGATTAGATTTTCCCCTCCCATTAATATAAACGAGTGCATCATATTATATGGTCCGATATTCTCAACAACATGCTTGCTTCTAGAGTCTTTCCCTTCCAAGAGTCGATAGGAGATGTAGAGGACGCGACACAAGAATAATCAAAGTACAAATTTTGTGAGTCATGGGAATCTTGGATGTATCAACAGTTAGGTAGCTTGTTCCCACCTCATTTTGTAAAATACACATTGGAATGACTACCTGTCACAACTATAACTAATTATATATTGCTTTTAATACAATAATGGAAAAATTGATGGGAATAATCCCACCTTTGGGCTGTCTTCTTAAAACAATCACTGACTTTTGCACTAACTCAATAAAATCCCACCATTTGCCTTATCTTCTTAAAGTGGTCCGTTACATCGTTAATGACTTGCAATAGCGGGTAAAAGACCACGTATTCTATTTTCGGAAAATGAAGCCCCACCCTCTCTCTCATCTCGAAACTCGCCCCACCCTCTCTCTATTCTCATCGTGAAACTCACTCCACCTTACGCCATGGCAATCGTAAAAGCTGCGAAATCAAACCCAATTCCATGGCTTCCTCTCATTTTCTCTGTCCTACCTCCCTTTTCTTCTCTTTTATCCCTCGCTTTAGAGGGCTTTTTTTTCCTTTTCCCCGTTTTTTTATTTTTCATTCTTCATTTTTTGGCACTTCTTGGATTTCACTCTTGATTTCTCTCCGTTATTTTGGTTCCCTAATTTCTTTGCTCTTTTACAAACCCTAAAATCCGATTTTGGAAGGGCAAAAAATTAGAAAATAAAATATGCATCAAAGAATGAAGCAACAACAACAACAAGCTCGAGATCCAATAGTCGATCCTACAACAACAAGCTTCTCTTTATCATCCAGGTGTTTTAGGCCGCCCTCCTCAAGTACTTGATTTTTTGCATAAATATATCTTCAATTTTTAACTTTTTATATACAACTTTTAAATTTGATGATTATCGGATAATATGGGTTAAATTTGATAGATTTTTTCAAGTTGAAAAATTGGGTAATGTGACAGGACTAGGAGGTGCTGAAGATGTTGAACAATAAGACATAGGTTGAAAGGTGTTATGAAATGATGAAATCAAGGGATCAACTATAAATATTTCCATATCGAACATGCTACTTTAATCAAGGATTCGGGGTGCCATCAAAAGTCATGCCATAGTTTCCTAACATGTTTGTGGTATCTTCTCCAACCACTGTTATTTGTCCACCAGTCCTTGATAGGTGTTCGAATTTGTAGTACTTACACCCAAAATTGATGATTTTAGGGAAATTGAATGATGGGTAATGTGGTTTTGGCATTATAATGTATTGAATTCAAATACTTGTTTGTTCTTTGTGGATATGTTGAGTAATAAATTTCAATATCTGAACATATAGTGGTGTGTTTGAGTGGTTAAGGTGTGATTTTGCATTGATGTGGGGGGTTTAATCTCTCTCCTATGCTGCTCGCCGGAGCGTCGGCGATCCGACGATTGTTTGACGGAGGAGAGAATGTTGATATAGATGCTAGAGCAGAAATGATCTTCGTTCCGACGAGGACGATTGCGTTGACGAGAGTTTTGGTCGATAAACCTCCCACTTATCTCTCTCCTCCATCTCCTACATTTAAGAAGAAATTAAAAAAACAAAGTTAACCGGTTTCCAGCAGGTAACAAGTAAAACAGGACCATTTTAAGAAGATAAGGCAAAAGGTGGGATTTTATTGAGTTAGTACAAAGCGGGAATCGCTGTTTTATGAAGACAACTTAAAGGTGGAAAAATTGATGGGAATAATCCCACCTTTGGGTTGTCTTCTTAAAACAATCCCACCTTTGGACTCACTCAATAAAATCCCACCTTTGCCTTATTTTTAAAGTGGCCTGTTACCTGTTAATGACTTGCAATAACAGGTAAAAGACCACGTGTTCTATTTTCTGGAAAATGAAGCCCCACCCCTCTCTCTCCTCATCTCTGAAACTCAGCCCCGTCCCCTCTCTCTCTCTCTTCTCATCCCTGAAACTCACTCCACCTTCTGCCATGGCAATCGTAAAAGCCGCGAAGTCAAACCCAATTCCATGGCTTCCTCTCATTTTCTCTCTCATACCTCCCTTTTCTTCTATTTTATCCCTCGCTTTAGAGGGCTTTTTTTTCCTTTTCCCCCGTTTTTTTTATTTTTCATTCTTCATTTTTTGGCACTTCTTGGATTTCACTCTTGATTTCTCTCTATTATTTTGGTTCCCTAATTTCTTTGCTCTTTTACAAACCCTAAAATTCGATTTTGGAAGGGCAAAAAATTAGAAAATAAAATATGCATCAAAGAATGAAGCAACAACAACAACAAGCTCTGATCCAATAGTCGATCCTACAACAACAAGCTTCTCTTTATCATCCAGGTGTTTTAGCTGCCCCTCCTCAAGTACTTGATTTTTCGCATAAATATATCTTCAATTTTTAACTTTTTATATGTTTTTTTTTTATAAATACAACTTTTAAATTTGATGATTATCGGATAATATGGGTTAAATTTGATAGATTTTTTCAAGTTGAAAAATTGGGCAATGTGACAGGACTAGGAGGTGCTGAAGATGTTGAATAATAAGACATAGGTTGAGCAGGTTGTGAAATGATGAAATCAAGGGATCAACTGTAAATATTTCCATATCGAACATGCTACTTTAATCAGGGGTGCCATCAAAAGTCATGCCATAGTTTCCTAACATGTTTGTGGTATCTTCTCCAACCACTGTCATTTGTCCACCAGTCCTTAATAGGTGTTCGAATTTGTAGTACTTACACCTAAAATTGATGATTTTAGGGAAATTGAATGATAGGTAATGTGGTTTTGGCATTATAATGTATTGAATTCAAATACTTGTTTGTTCTTTGTGGATATGTTGAGTAATAAATTTCAATATCTGAATATATGGTGGTGTGTTTGAGTGGTTAAGGTGTGATTTTGCATTGATGTGGGGGGTTTAATATCTCTCCTATGCTGCTCGCCGGAGCGTCGGTGATTTGACGATTGTTTGACGGAGGAGAGAATGTTAATATAGATGCCAGAGCAGAAATGATCTCCGTTCCGGCGAGGACGATTGCGTTGACTAAAGTTTTGGTCGATAAACCTGCCACTTATCTCTCTCTTCCATCTCCTACAGTTAAGAAGAAATTTTAAAAAAAAATTAACCGGTTTCCAGCAGGTAACAAGTGAAACAGGACCATTGTAAGAAGATAAGGCAAAAGGTGGGATTTTATTGAGTTAGTACAAAGTTGGGACTGTTTTAAGAAGTCTATCAACCAAATTCGTCTTCGAAGAAACTACAATGAACCAGATCGAGCAATACAGCGCAGCCCCTTTGTATTTTCTATATTGATGAAATAGTATTGGAGCATTAATAATTCTTTTCAACCATAAATAAAAAATCGAGGATAATGTTAAAACTATAAAGATCAATCTAAAAAATGGAACAAATTAGGAATGGACATATATCTCGAACATTTTTTTTAAAATGCATAACATAGAGTTGTTGCTACAACCTATTATGTAACAAATCAAAATTGCTAGATAACAAAATAATGAGCTCGCTTCCTAATCATCACTTGTTAGATAATGAAGCAAAACAATATTTTAAAGCCGAAGAACATCCCCATCGTTCAAATCAATATTTTCAAAATAATCGTCAAACCCTTTATAAGCTCTTGGAAGAGTGTATTGGAGGTCGTATAACATCATAATATAAAAACCATAATATCCAGGGTGAACTTATTGGATACATTATGGAACATAAGATGACCTTCACGAAAAAGGGTTAAAACCATAGTATCAACATCAAGAAAATTCGAGTTATCCACCTTAGGAGGCCACATTTTTTTTGCTCATAGGTGTTTGTGTAATCTCTTGTGAGGGAGATGATGTTTCTCTTGAGGGAGATGATATTGCCATGATGATATTATATCGAGAAGAAAAAAATATAGCTCCGAATTATTAGTCCACCTGACCGGAGTGGTGGTAAGCTATGGCGGCATGGTCCCTATTTATGCTTGCAATATTGTACATAGCATTGATTTTCTTTAAATCCGAAAATATGCATGACAATTAAGATTCCCAAAATTAAGGTTGATTGAGAATTTCAAATCCTTACCATTAGTTACGTTTTTAATATCAATCAAAAAATAAAAAAGGCAATGATTTAGTATTGATTATGTACATAAAGATTTGAAGATACTAATTGTCTAGTTAGAACCATAAATCACCATAAATCACAGATTTAACCCTAATCTTAGTCGATTTTGTGCAAATCTCTCCCAATTCAAATTACTTAGTGCCACATGTCCATTAATTAGGCCTTGTACACTTGGCAAAAAAATTCATGTTTAATTGACACGTTGGATTTCATGAACTTGCTACATGACACCTAAGCAAATTTTCTAGCTTTATATAATGTGATGATAAGATAAATGATATTATTATTACTCACTTTTATGTCATTTTTCAGCAAACTGGTATCATTCGAAATTGCGATCTTCAGTTTGAATTCAGGCAAGCAATTTAAATTATTTCTCGATGCTTCCGTTTTGTAGAATTATTCAGACAAGAATTCGACACTTCCGTTACGCGGAAGAACGACAAATTAATTCAGGCAAGCAATTGAAATTCCGCGTTAACATTCTTGTTCGCTCCACAGAGATTCAAGATCAACGAAATTAGCTCGAGGAAAGAGAAAAATGGCGAAGAATCAAGGAAAAGGTGAAATCACATAACATCAATTGCAGCGGAACTTATTTTCTAACTCAAACGAATAGTGCGTGTCTGATGTTTTTTCTTTTTGATTTTCAGGTTCAATTTTGTGTTTTTTTACTCTCGTTTATTATCCTTTTGAATGTGATAGCAGTTTGGGGTGGTCGTTTAAGTTTTTGAGGGGAAGGGAGGAGGCAGAGAATGTTGAGACCGGAGAAAGTGAAGCGAGTGTCTTTGATTCCACACGTGTGGATGGTTGTTACATCATATGTTATGGCTTAACATTTACACCCATGATTTTGTGTTCCACAAATCCTCTTAGAAAGATGTCGAATACATACATTTAAGAGTGTTAGAATATTATTGTAGAATATTCTTTGATGTACATAAGTCAAGGATTGTGATCCTTGATTATCTCTTGTAAATAGCTTAGTTAGGAAAGTTGTTATTTGTTTCCTACTTTGTAGCCTAGCCTTATATATCCTTGAATTATGTACATCAAAGAATATTCTACAATAATATTCTAACAAAGAGCACAATATTACTATTGAGAATAACGCCCTATAGTTCAGGTTAATCTAATAGGGCTAATGGGCTATATCTAATATTGTCATTAAGGCATGCTTATTATCCAAAAGTTCATATATATATATATATATATATATATATATATATATATATATATATATATATATATATATATATATATATATATATATATATATACATATATATATATATATATATATATATGTATGTATGTATATATATATACATATGTATGTATATATATGTATGTATGTATGTATACCTTTTACACAGAACCTAAAACAGGAACTTTAGGAGAACAAATAGCATATTTACAAGCATGGTATAAAAATTATTGTATGGAAATCAATAACCAAAAGGAATTTAAACGACAAGCCAAATTTAGTGACTGTTGTGAAAGATATGAAATACCTAAATTTGGGTGTCACAAATTAAACAGAAGATATAAAGCAAAAAGACCTAAATTGATGCGAAGAAAATACAAAAGATTTAAACCATATGGAAAATATAAAAATAAGAAAAGATCAAATAAAAATTACTTTATTAAAAGAAAAATTTATAAATATGCTAAAAACCCCAAAAGATGTAAATGTTACAATTGTGGACGAGATAGGTCATATAGCAAGAGAATGCAAAACAAAGACCAATAGAAATAATACTAAAAATATTAAAAATATAAATTTCATTGAACTCCATATAGCGAGAATATGAATTAGGTAAAACCAATATACCATCGATGAAGAAATATATGTACTCGAATATGAAACGAGATAATGATGAAATCAATGGAATAGTAGGTCATGAAGAAAGTAATGAAGAAAAAGATAATATTGAAACCGATAGTGATGAGTAAGGAACTACAACAAGTTAATTATGATGAAGATATTACGAACAACATAGAAATCAAAGAGCTATTTTTGATTTGCAAAAATATAATGAATTAAAATATGAAGGATTTACTTTGTCACCCGATAAAATAGTAGATAAGAAAAAAATTTGACTTCACACATTTAACAAAGTATCTTAAAAAGAAAAAGCAAGAATATTTAGTTATAGCAGATAGGGAACATGTTATAGATATAACCCAAGTACAAGGAAATACTAGAGTTCCTTTAATAACACAAGAAGTGTTAAATGAAGAAATAACCAAAATTAACAATACATTAAAAAATAAACCAATTACATTTAGATTTGTAGAACTAGCAACCATCGAAATAATAATAAAAGCATGTTTTAAAGAAGGAATAGATACTCCCTTGGAATTAGAATTAGCCGATGACAGAATAAAAGAACCAAAGAGAACAAGCTATTATAGCACAACTCAAAGGAAATCTTATTTATCGAAAAGTAAGGTTCATAATTAAACCAAATTATTCTATAAGTTTAACCGACCAAAACATAGAAAAAGCATTAGTATTATATTGGATGCTAAGTGGAATAAACATGACCAATGGATCAAAAGTTATGACAAGTACAATGTAAGAATGCTTATATTCTAACAGGACCAACATCAAGTCTATACCAAAAATAAATTGAGACCAATTACTATAGATACCCCTTTTACAGATCTTATTTTACCCATAGAAAAAGGATTAAAATTATATTCAAAACCAAACTATGAAGATTTAGAAATAGTAAAGAAACGGTTAAGTATTTCTCGATCCAAACGACATTTAACCGATGTCTACCTATTCAACTATTCACAAGGCAAAGTAATCGTTCACTATTCACTATTCACATATTTTACGCGTTAGCCGCCTAACTTTTGTCCCGTTGTAACTATTACAAATTTTATCTCGTTACATGATAAAATATCTCTATTTTACGAGTGCTTATCTTTGTAGACGAGATGTTTTATTCGGTACGCCGTGTTCTATCTCTCGTAGTTGATACCGCAGTGTTAGATGATTCAGCTCTATCTTCATAACTCGTCCATATCTTCGATTATTGGTACAATCATTTGCTTAACTCCACACATCTTACATGAGTGGTTATTATTTTGTTGCATCCAACCGCAATATCTCTTCAAAGTATCTTCGCTTAGAAAATTCCTTGGTAAATACCGTGTAACCGGGCGCTGATTCGGGTGGAGCGGGCTCCATATCCATGACTTAATGGTTTCGACCGCATCATGGCCGTATGATTTGCTTTGAGATATAATTAATGTGTTTAACTCTCTATGATTTATCCGGACATAAGTCTTGACCATGCTAAGCAAGGCTTCATAAATTGCTTTTATCTTGACTCGCCCTCTTTTCTCGAGGAGGTCCGGTATCTCATTGCGATTTAATTGGTCGTCGTGCCTTAATTTCTTCGGGAAAGATAAAATTTGATGTACATCCCATTTTAACAACCCTAATACATGGTTTTATCTCGGAGAAAGTAACTTCGTTCAGGGCGGTATAGCATCTTACAAAAATCATGGGAGATTTTGTAATATGCAAGTAACTTTTAGTCGCTTTATATAGATCGGGAATTGATGATAGCTCCTCTCCATTCGATGTATATACTTGAATTAAGAAGGCCATAATCATAAGTTGCTTTGATTAAATTTGCATTGCAACCAGGCAACGCTATTAACTCGTTTACCCTTTTTAAAGGGTTAGTAACATATCCACCTTCGATCTCTCCATGGCGGTCTTTTGTGGTTATCTCTCGGGAAGGTATTTAACCTATTGGCAATAAGTAAGAAATAATCTATATATTGGCGAACTTGAGGGATCATTGTTTGTTTGGTACCTAAGATTAATTTTTCCTTAAAAGAAGTGGTATCCGGTATTAAGCTTGGAAAGTTTATTTCATTGATAACTGGAGTAGGGTTATTGGCTTGATTGGGGTTATAGGTTTGTAGGGACATACTTCGTTTGAAAGGGGAGTTAACTTTTCTGGTGATAACTCGGCTTTTATATTTTTGGCTAGTGCCAATATCTCGCTGCTCCATATTAGGATTGCTTGGAAGTGGCTTCCCTTTTCATAGAAGCAAATTCTTCCATTATCTTGTTGAGTTGTATCTTGAGCTCCCCGATTTTCTATAATCGCTTGTTGAACTATGTCTTGAGAGGTAGTCCGCAAAACAGTTTTCGTTAGTTTTTAGTAATTCGATATTAAACTCATACTGGTTAATATCTCGCTACAATCCTCGTTTATCTCCTTCCTCGTAATTGAATCCCGCAATTTTTGGGTTAGCCCACTTTTACCAGTTCTATTATCCCGTTCGATTATAAATTTACTATAAACTATGTAACATTCAAATTTTTTAATTCCATATTTTACCGTTTTAACTCTTTTTTATTTATATCCCAATTGATTTCATTTGCTTTGAATGTTCCCCGAGTGATATCGACAAACATATTCCTTTTATCGTTTTTATATCTATACTTTAATACCGCTCCGTAACCGTTATTAGTTTCACTAGCATCTGTTTCCACTATCCATGTAAATTCTTTGTCTTCATCGGAAAACTTAGTTTTGGTAACTTTCGACTAATTCTTTAATTTTTTCTAAAGTCTTTGTGTCGGTAGCATTCCATCTAAAATCGTAGTCTTTCTTTAGTTTTTTAGTTAATGGTTCAAGATATTGTGATAGTTTAGGGATAAATTCTCTAACCTGATTAACTATTCCTAAGAACTTTTGTAATTCCTTTTTAGTATTAATTTCTTGTTGAAACTCTATAATTTTTTGAGCTATATGGTCTTGCATTTTTATTCCAGCTTTATCTATTTCAAATCCTAAGAATTCAATCTGAGTTTTAAATAATTCCATTTTCTTTTTGCTTAAAACTATACCACTAGTTTTAATTATTTCTATAAACTGTTCTAATAACTTATAATGTTCTTCTTGAGTTTTCGAATAGATAAGTATGTCATCAATGTAGACTACACAATTTGATAATTGATTTAAATATTTATCCATAAATGCTTGGAATCTTCCTCGGGGCATTTTTATATCCAAAAGGTAATACATTCCATTCATAAAATCCATTAGGGACTTTGAATGTCTGTTAATTGTTTAGATTCTTCGCTTAATTTTAATTGGTGAAAACCACTTTTACAATCAAACTTTGAAAAATAATTGTAACCTTGTATTTGTCTCATTTTAAGTATCTTATTTGGTATGGGGTAATTATATGTAATTGTTTTTTCATTTAGGATTCGATAATCTATAACCATTCGGGTTTTACCTCTTTTTTGTTTAGAGTGATTATTAACTATAAATGCACTGCTACTATGTTTTGAGTTACTTGGTCTAATTAATTGGCCGGCTAATAGTTCTGTTATATGCATTTTAAATTCCTTTTCATCTCTTTGGGTATTATTAAAGGGTTTTTGTGATATTATGCTGTTCGGGTCTTTTAATGTCATTTTTATTTCCGTTTTATGCTTATGCCAATTTTCTAATGGATTGTCACTACATAGTTCTTCTAATTGGTTTTTCAAAGGAGTAAGTTTATCTAAATGTAATATTCCTATTTCTATTATGTCAAGAGTGTTACTTTCTTTTTTAGTATGCATTTTTGGACTATTTTTGCTTCGTACCTATTGCACATTTTTCCCACTCTATTGGTAATCGTTCTTTATTAGTAACTACCTTGGCTTTTAACTTATGTCTACAAGGGGTAAACAGGGTAATAAATTATTTATCTATACTAAATGGTTTATATTGGTTTAAGAAATTTGTTCCTAATATAATATCTTTTCCTATTAATTCAAAGCAATATACCTTAGGTATAAGTATTATTATGAACTATGGGATTGAATTTAAATTGTAACCTTGTAAAATGAGAAAAGAGGGCAGTCAAGATAAAAGCAATTTATGAAGCCTTGCTTAGCATGGTCAAGACTTATGTCTGGATAAATCATAGAGAGTTAAACACATTAATTATATCTCAAAGCAAATCATACGGCCATGATGCATAAAACCTATGTGGTGAGGTTGAAAAACATGAATTTATTTAATTATGCTTAAGTGCTTAAGGGTTGTCAAAGCGGATTAGCAGTACTTATATGAAAGCTGATAGAATTGTTATTAACCGATTAAGGTTTATTATGAGCAAAAGGGATTGAGTCTTAAAAAGAAGTTCATAAAGAAACAGATTAATTACCTATTCACGTGTTTATTTGCTTAAATATTTGCCTGATTATTTACTTAGATTATGAGTTCTCTAATAAAAACTGTTAAACTACGTGTTGAATGGATAAATTATGCTTTACAATTTAAAATTGATAATTTAAAAGAACAACTAAGAATTTCTCATATTCACGCAGCTAGAGTAGAAGATCTTGACTTAGGTAATATTTTAATCGATATATTACAGGAAGAACACAACAGGATAGATAAACTTGTACAAGTACAACTAGAAATTAAAAAATTATTAGATTTCTTAAAACAAATAGAACTAAGCCAATTATTAATAGAACTTGAACAATTAATAAAATCAATATGACTAAATCACAAATCAGAAACGTCCTAGAAGATATTGAAATGCGACAAAATATGTTAAATTTCCAACTACGGATTCAACAAGATAAAATAGATGAATTTGAAAATTATTTATATGAAGCCAATAGAAGAAAAGATACTGAACTAAGAGATGCCTTAAGAAAATATCTAACTAGTCTACAAAATAAAAAGAATCAAAAGCTAATCGCTAAACAAGATCTTAAAGATTTACAAAATTCATTATACGTATGAGTACTAAATCACAAGTAAACAGAGCAATGAGAAAAGCTAATTGGCAATACTTTATATCACTTATGCAAGCGGATATTAAAAGTTTAGAATTAAGTAATCAAAAGCAAATAGCTATTATTAATAAACTACAAATATTGGAACGAGCAACATTAAATGATAACTCTGACTATGACGAAATTGAAAACGAGTTAAAACCTTTTGATGATCAATTAGAACTACTAGAAATACAAATTAAGGAACAGGAAAATGTGGTTAAGAAAATTCTAGCAGATTATAATAATTATAAGCTAAATAGAAAACCAAGCCGAGTTATCACAAGAAAAGTTAACTCCCCTTTCAAACGAAGTATGTCCCTACAAACCTATAACCCCAATCAAGCCAATAACCCTACTCCAGTTATCAATGAAATAAACTTTCCAAGCTTAATACCAGATACCACTTCTTTTAAGGAAAAATTAACCTTAAGTACCAAACAAACAATGATCCCTCAAGTTCGCCAATATATAGATTATTCCTGTTCCTTAATTTGTATTTCTAGTAGTTCTCATTGATCATCAAAAGGTTTTAACTCGTTTTCAATTTCGTCATAGTCGAGTTATCATTTAATGTTGCTCGTTCCAATATTTGTAGTTTATTAATAATAGCTATTTGCTTTTGATTACTTAATTCTAAACTTTTAATATCCGCTTGCATAAGTGATATAAAGTATTGCCAATTAGCTTTTCTCATTGCTCTGTTTACTTGTGATTTAGTACTCATACGTATAATGAATTTTGTAAATCTTTAAGTTCTTGTTTAGCGATTAGCTTTTGATTCTTTTTATTTTGTAGACTAGTTAGATATTTTCTTAAGGCATCTCTTAGTTCAGTATCTTTTCTTCTATTGGCTTCATATAAATAATTTTCAAATTCATCTATTTTATCTTGTTGAATCCGTAGTTGGAAATTTAACATATTTTGTCGCATTTCAATATCTTCTAGGACGTTTCTGATTTGTGATTTAGTCATATTGATTTTATTAATTGTTCAAGTTCTATTAATAATTGGCTTAGTTCTATTTGTTTTAAGAAATCTAATAATTTTTTAATTTCTAGTTGTACTTGTACAAGTTTATCTATCCTGTTGTGTTCTTCCTGTAATATATCGATTAAAATATTACCTAAGTCAAGATCTTCTACTCTAGCTGCGTGAATATGAGAAATTCTTAGTTGTTCTTTTAAGTTATCAATTTTAAATTGTAAAGCATAATTTATCCATTCAACACGTAGTTTAACAGTTTTTATTAGAGAACTCATAAGCTAAGTAAATAATCAGGCAAATATTTAAGCAAATAAACACGTGAATAGGTAATTAATCTGTTTCTTTATGAACTTCTTTTTAAGACTCAATCCCTTTTGCTCATAATAAACCTTAATCGGTTAATAACAATTCTATCGGCTTTCATATAAGTACGCTAATCCGCTTTGACAACCCTTAAGCACTTAAGCATAATTAAATAAATGCATGTTTTTCAACCACACCACATAGGTTTTATGCATCACGCACTCAACGCCTTCTCATTCTCAACGGCTAAACGGGGTCCTGCTACCAATTGTCTCTTGGTTTCTAAACATGATTTTACTTAATCGTGGAAAGCATAATTAAGATAGCATACATCCTATATGAAATTATAGAATTATCTTAATAGATCTCAGTATTATTATAAACTATGGGATTGAATTTAAATTTAGTTCATAAGAAAATAGGTTACCTTATCTCGCTTCCATAATTGTCTCCGTAAAATATCTTGAAGAACTAACTCTAAGTAAGTAACTCTAGGTCTTGTGAATAGTAGGCTCGATACCAACTATGGGGAGAAGCGTGTTTATTATTTGAGAGAAGAAAAGTTAGAGAGGGAAGAAGAGTAGTGAGTGGTGAGAAGCTTGCTGATGATCCTTTGCTTCACCAGCTGATCTTATTTATAGGCAAAGTTATTACAAGTGCCGTACAATTTTACAAAACTATTCATATTACTATTTGCTACAGTGAAAAGTGCTACAGTAAAAGTACTGTTCACTATTCACTATTCACATATTTTACGCGTTAGCCGCCTAACTTTTGTCCCGTTGTAACTATTACAAAGTTTATACGTTACATGATAAAATATCTCTATTTTACGAGTGCTTATCTTTGTAGACGGATGTTTTATTACGGTACACCTGTGTTCTATCTCTCGTAGTTGATCTTTGCGGTGTTAGATGATTCAAATTCTATCTTCATAGCTCCATATCTTCGATTATTGGTACAGTCATTTGCTTAACTCCACACATCTTACATGAGTGGTTATTATTTTGTTGCATCCAACTCGCAATATCTCTTCAAAGTATCTTCAGTTAGAAAATTCCTTGGTAAATACCGTGTAACTGGCGCTTGATCTGGGTGGAGCAGGCTCCATATCCATGAGACCATGACTTAATGGTTTCGACCGCATCATGGCCGTATGATTTGCTTTGAGATATAATTAATGTGTTTAACTCTCTATGATTTATCCAGACATAAGTCTTGACCATGCTAAGCAAGGCTTCATAAATTGCTTTTATCTTGACTGCCCTCTTTTCTCTGAGGAGGTCTGGTATCTCATTGCGATTTAATTACGGTTGTGCATTAATTTCTTCGGGAAAGATAAAATTTGTTGTACATCCCATTTTAACAACCCTAATACATGGTTTTATCTCGGAGAAAGTAACTTCGCACAGGGGCGGTATAGCATCTTACAAAAATCATGGGAGATTTTATAATATGCAAGTAACTTTTAGCTGCTTTATATAGATCAGGAATTGATGATAGCTCCTCTCCATTCAGTGTATATACTGAATTAAGAAGGCCATAATCATAAGCTGCTTTGATTAAATTTGCATTGCAACCAGGCAACGCTATTAACTCGTTTACCCTTTTTAAAGGGTTAGTAACATATCCACCTTCGATCTCTCCATGGCGGTCTTTTGTGGTTATCTCTCGGGAAGGTATTTAGCCTATTGGCAATAAGTAAGAAATAATCTATATATTGGCGAACTTGAGGGATCATTGTTTGTTTGGTACCTAAGGTTAATTTTTCCTTAAAAGAAGTGGTATCCGGTATTAAGCTTGGAAAGTTTATTTCATTGATAACTGGAGTAGGGTTATTGGCTTGATTGGGGTTATAGGTTTGTAGGGACATACTTCGTTTGAAAGGGGAGTTAACTTTTCTTGTGATAACTCGGCTTTTTATATTTTTGGCTAGTGCCAATATCTCGCTTGCTCCATATTAGGATTCTTTGGAAGTGGCTTCCCTTTTCATAGAAGCAAATTCTTCCATTATCTTGTTGAGTTGTATCTTGAGCTCCTGATTTTCTATAATCAGTTGTTGAACTATGTCTTGAGAGGTAGTCTGCAAAACAGTTTTCGTTAGTTTTTAGTAATTCGATATTAAACTCATACTGGTTAATATCTGCTACAATCCTGTTTATCTCCTTCCTCGTAATTGAATCCTGCAATTTTTGGGTTAGCCAACTTTTAACAGTTCTATTATACGTTACGATTATAAATTTACTATAAACTATGTAACATTCAAATTTTTTAATTCCTTATTTTATGCTTTTAACTCTTTTTTATTTATATCCCAATTGATTTCATTTGCTTTGAATGTTCTCGAGTGATATCGACAAACATATTCCTTTTTATCGTTTTTATATTTATACTTTAATACTTGCTCCGTAACCGTTATTAGTTTCACTAGCATCTGTTTCCACTATCCATGTAAATTCTTTGTCTTCATCGGGAAAACTTAGTTTTGGTAACTTTCGACTAATTCTTTAATTTTTTTCTAAAGTCTTTGTGTCGGTAGCTTTCCATCTAAAATCGTAGTCTTTCTTTAGTTTTTTAGTTAATGGTTCAAGTATATTGTGATAGTTTAGGGATAAATTCTCTAACCTGATTAACTATTCCTAAGAACTTTTGTAATTCCTTTTTAGTATTAATTTCTTGTTGAAACTCTATAATTTTTTGAGCTATATGGTCTTGCATTTTTATTCCAGCTTTATCTATTTCAAATCCTAAGAATTCAATCTGAGTTTTAAATAATTCCATTTTCTTTTTGCTTAAAACTATACCACTAGTTTTAATTATTTCTATAAACTGTTCTAATAACTTATAATGTTCTTCTTGAGTTTTCGAATAGATAAGTATGTCATCAATGTAGACTACACAATTTGATAATTGATTTAAATATTTATCCATAAATGCTTGGAATCTTCCCGGGGCATTTTTATATCCAAAAGGTAATACATTCCATTCATAAAATCCATTCGGGACTTTGAATGTTGTTAATTGTTTAGATTCTTCAGTTAATTTTAATTGGTGAAAACCACTTTTACAATCAAACTTTGAAAAATAATTGTAACCTTGTATTTGTCTCATTTTAAGTATCTTATTTGGTATGGGGTAATTATATGTAATTGTTTTTTCATTTAGGATTCGATAATCTATAACCATTCGGGTTTTTTCCTCTTTTTTGTTCAGAGTGATTATTAACTATAAATGCACTGCTACTATGTTTTGAGTTACTTGGTCTAATTAATTGGCCGGCTAATAGTTCCGTTATATGCATTTTAAATTCCTTTTCATCTCTTTGGGTATTATTAAAGGGTTTTTGTGATATTTTGTTGTTCGGGTCTTTTAATGTCATTTTTATTTCCGTTTTATGCTTATGCCAATTTTCTAATGGATTGTCACTACATAGTTCTTCTAATTGGTTTTTCAAAGGAGTAAGTTTATCTAAATGTAATATTCCTATTTCTATTATGTCAAGAGTGTTACTTTCTTTTTTAGTATGCATTTTTTGGACTATTTTTGCTTCTGTACCTATTGCACATTTTTCCCACTCTATTGGTAATCGTTCTTTATTAGTAACTACCTTGGCTTTTAACTTATGTCTACAAGGGGTAAACAGGGTAATAAATTCTTTATCTATACTAAATGGTTTATATTGGTTTAAGAAATTTGTTCCTAATATAATATCTTTTCCTATTAATTCAAAGCAATATACCTTAGGTATAAGTAAGATTTTATCCCAAATTTGTATTTTTACGTTTGTTTGGTAAAGTGTAATTTTACTACTATTATTATTAAATCCATTTATTCGAAATGGTGTACGTAGGGTTTTCCATTCTGGTAAACAATTTTCTTTCATTATTGTTGTTTGTGCTCCTGTATCTACCATTGGTGTATAATAAGTATATATATTAAATTACTCATGGTGATTAAGAATTACTAAGTCATTTTTCATTTTATGTAATCTCTGTTCTAATATTTATATGTCTCTAGTTTTCTCTTGTACCTTTTTAGAATATAATCGTATACTATCGTGATGACATCCTACAAATCTAATGTAGTTTACCCTTTGACTTAGATAAACCTTTTCTTCTTTTGCTATTTCTAACTGTTTTTGCAATTTTACTAGTTCAATTAAACTGGGAATAGTGTTATTCATTCATTGTTTTAGTTTTATATTGGGTTTAATTATATGTAAATTCAAAATAATCTTGGTTTAGTTTCCATGGTTTAACCTTTTCTAAGAAATCTTTTCCTAATACTATTTTGTTATTTAGGGTTATAACATATTCAATGTTTATATCTTGTAGTGCAATCTTTGTTGTTAGGGTAATTAATCTATTAAAATTCTCATTGATCTTAAGAGATAGTTTTTCTAATGGAATATAATTATTTTCAATGTTGATGTCTATTTGTCTTTGTTAGGGTTTTTTGTTCCTATTTGTATAATTATATAATGTTCATATGATTTTAGTTGAATAGGTAGACTGTCAGTTAAATGTCGTTTGGATCGAGAAATACTTAACCGTTTCTTTACTATTTCTAAATCTTCATAGTTTGGTTTTGAATATAATTTTAATCCTTTTTCTATGGGTAAAATAAGATCTGTAAAAGGGGTATCTATAGTAATTGGTCTCAATTTATTTTTGGTATAGACTTGATGTTGGTCTGTTAGAATATAAGCATTCTTACATTGTACTTGTCATAACTTTTGATCCATTGGTCATGTTTATTCCACTTAGCATCCAATATAATACTAATGCTTTTTCTATGTTTTGGTCGGTTAAACTTATAGAATAATTTGGTTTAATTATGAACCTTACTTTCGATAAATAAGATTTCCTTTGAGTTGTGCTATAATAGCTTGTTCTCTTTGGTTCTTTTATTCCGTCATCGCCTAATTCTAATTCCAAGGGAGTATCTATTCCTTCTTTAAAACATGCTTTTATTATTATTTCGATGGTCGCTAGTTCTACAAATCTAAATGTAATTGGTTTATTTTTTAATGTATTGTTAATTTTGGTTATTTCTTCATTTAACACTTCTTGTGTTATTAAAGGAACTCTAGTATTTCCTTGTACTTGGGTTATATCTATAACATGTTCCCTATCTCGCTATAACTAAATATTCTTGCTTTTTCTTTTTAAGATACTTTGTTAAATGTGTGAAGTCAAATTTTTCTTATCTACTATTTTATCGGGTGACAAAGTAAATCCTTCATATTTTAATGCATTATATTTTTGCAAATCAAAAATAGCTCTTTGATTTCTATGTTGTTCCGTAATATCTTCATCATAATTAACTTGTTGTAGTTCCTTACTCATCACTATCGGTTTCAATATTATCTTTTTCTTCATTACTTTCTTCATGACCTACTATTCCATTGATTTCATCATTATCTCGTTTCATATTCGAGTACATATATTTCTTCATCCGATGGTATATTGGTTTTACCTAATTCATATTCCGCTATATGGAGTTCAATGAAATTTATATTTTTAATATTTTTAGTATTATTTCTATTGGTCTTTGTTTTGCATTCTCTTGCTATATGACCTATCTCGTCCACAATTGTAACATTTACATCTTTTGGGGTTTTTAGCATATTTATAAATTTTTCTTTTAATAAAGTAATTTTTATTTGATCTTTTCTTATTTTTATATTTTCCATATGGTTTAAATCTTTTGTATTTTCTTCGCATCAATTTAGGTCTTTTTGCTTTATATCTTCCGTTTAATTTGTGACACCCAAATTTAGGTATTTCATATCTTTCACAACAGTCACTAAATTTGGCTTGTCGTTTAAATTCCTTTTGGTTATTGATTTCCATACAATAATTTTTATACCATGCTTGTAAATATGCTATTTGTTCTCCTAAAGTTCCTGTTTTAGGTTCTGTGTAAAAGGCTTGTTGTACCATAGTATTTATAGGTATTGGTAATTTTTCAAAATATAGTTTTCGAAATACTGCTAATTGTTCGGGGTTTCGGTTCCTAATTCATAATAATTCATTTGGAATGCACAATTATATCTATTTAAATCTTCCGGACACATAGAACATAGTTGCATACTATATAATTGGGACTTACAATACTCCTTTTTGGCTATAGCATATTTTAAATCTGCATTTGGATTACTAAATTCTCTTCGAATTATTCGCTCATACTTTTTCAACATTTGGATTGGATTTGTCATCTCAGTTCCTTCTATCTTGGTACTTCTTAGTTACGTTAATTCTAGTATGCCTATATTATTTAGAAAGTTTTTAGCTATTCCCGTTATTGTAGCTTCAATATAATTTGCTGCCGCACTAACGTGTATTTTTGCTTCGATTAATTTTGCGGTTATCCTAGATATCCAATTTTGTATGTCTATTTCGGCGTTTAGAGAACAATCTAAATTTAAAGTTTCTCCCGATTGATTACCTCTTGGTATGTAGTCGTTTTCTATTTTACTTCGATATTTCCATATATAGTCGTTATTTTTATACTTATAATCATATTTTTTCTTTTTAAAGGTAGGTTTATAACTTCTATCGGTTTCCATATGATCATAATTGCCATCGTTGTAGACTTTTGTGAGTACATTAATTTCTTCATCTTTATCTGAGTTAAAGTCTGCTTCTAAATAATTTGAATATCTAAATTCTTGATTGGATTGTTCGTAACAAGTTTCATCACTTGTCTTGTAATACATTTATATTGTTTACTTCAAGTCGTTCAATTTCCATAGTTAAGGCTTCTATAACAGTATTATTTAGGGTCTCGTTATCTGATTCATGGATTTCTGATATTTCATTATTATCTTTGATATTATTTATAAGTTGTTCTTCGATTTTATCAAATTTATTATTATAATCTGTTTTAAGATTTTGTATTTCGTTATTAAAATTATTTTCTACTCTATAGACTTTGTCTAAAATTTGTTTGGTATTAAGATGTATTATTTTAATAGATTCTTCCATTTTTCTCATTCGTTCATCGTATTTTCTTTCTAGTTTCTCTAATTTTTTATAAATATCGTTGATTGTTTTGTTATCCTGATAGCTACATTCTATGTTTGTCAGTTGTACTAAATTATTCTCTAGTGCTAATCTTCTTTCTCTATCAAATTCATTTTCTAATATCATTTGTTTTCGATCTTTAATTAAATAAAATGTACCATCACTAATTTCGCAAATTGTCTATTTTGATTAGTCTTGTGTGTTTTAAATGGACCATCCGGATATCTAATAATTTCTTCTTCAATGATTTTTTCGTTTTTATTCATTATTCATTATTCTTGTTTAATTACTCGTTCATATTCTACTTCTATTTTCTTTCTTAAAAGTAATTCAGGAAATAACTGTGAATATTCTTTAGTGATCTTCTTTCCTAATATTGCATACCCTTGTTCTTCTAATTCTATTGGTAACTTAGTATTACTTGACTCTGGTTTATCTGGTTTATTTTTACTTTCGTTCAGTTATTTTATAACTAATAAAATATTCGTATTAATTATTCTTAGATTAGTACCTAAGTGATCGTCTTTTTCTAGTTCACTTAGAAGCATAAAGCTGGTTTTCTATTTAGCTTATAATTATTATAATCTGCTAGAATTTTCTTAACCACATTTTCCTGTTCCTTAATTTGTATTTCTAGTAGTTCTAATTGATCATCAAAAGGTTTTCACTCGTTTTCAATTTCGTCATAGTCAGAGTTATCATTTAATGTTGCTCGTTCCAATATTTGTAGTTTATTAATAATAGCTATTTGCTTTTGATTACTTAATTCTAAACTTTTAATATCCGCTTGCATAAGTGATATAAAGTATTGCCAATTAGCTTTTCTCATTGCTCTGTTTACTTGTGATTTAGTACTCATACGTATAATGAATTTTGTAAATCTTTAAGTTCTTGTTTAGCGATTTGATTTTGATTCTTTTTATTTTGTAGACTAGTTAGATATTTTCTTAAGGCATCTCTTAGTTCAGTATCTTTTCTTCTATTGGCTTCATATAAATAATTTTCAAATTCATCTATTTTATCTTGTTGAATCCGTAGTTGGAAATTTAACATATTTTGTCGCATTTCAATATCTTCTAGGACGTTTCTGATTTGTGATTTAGTCATACTGATTTTATTAATTGTTCAAGTTCTATTAATAATTGGCTTAGTTCTATTTGTTTTAAGAAATCTAATAATTTTTTAATTTCTAGTTGTACTCGTACAAGTTTATCTATCTCGTTGTGTTCTTCCCGTAATATATCGATTAAAATATTACCTAAGTCAAGATCTTCTACTCTAGCTGCGTGAATATGAGAAATTCTTAGTTGTTCTTTTAAGTTATCAATTTTAAATTGTAAAGCATAATTTATCCATTCAACACGTAGTTTAACAGTTTTTATTAGAGAACTCATAAGCTAAGTAAATAATCAGGCAAATATTTAAGCAAATAAACACGTGAATAGGTAATTAATCTGTTTCTTTATGAACTTCTTTTTAAGACTCAATCCCTTTTGCTCATAATAAACCTTAATCGGTTAATAACAATTCTATCAGCTTTCATATAAGTACTGCTAATCCGCTTTGACAACCCTTAAGCACTTAAGCATAATTAAATAAATTCATGTTTTTCAACCTCACCACATAGGTTTTATGCATCACGCCCTCAACGCCTTCTCATTCTCAACGGCTAAATGGGCTCCTGCTACCAATTGTCTCTTGGTTTCTAAACATGATTTTACTTAATCGGGGAAAGCATAATTAAGATAGCATACATCCTATATGAAATTATAGAATTATCTTAACAGATCTCAGTATTATTATAAACTATGGGATTGAATTTAAATTTAGTTCATAAGAAAAGAGGTTACCTTATCTGCTTCCATAATTGTCTGTAAAATATCTTGAAGAACTAACTCTAAGTAAGTAACTCCGGTCTTGTGAATAGTAGGCTCGATACCAACTATGGGGGAGAAGCGTGTTTATTATTTGAGAGAAGAAAAGTTAGAGAGGGAAGAAGAGTAGTGAGTGGTGAGAAGCTTGCTGATGATCCTTTGCTTCACCAGCTGATCTTATTTATAGGCAAAGTTATTACAAGTGCCGTACAATTTTACAAAACTATTCATATTACTATTTGCTACAGTGAAAAGTGCTACAGTAAAAGTACTGTTCACTATTCACTATTCACATATTTTACGCGTTAGCCGCCTAACTTTTGTCCCGTTGTAACTATTACAAAGTTTATCTGTTACATGATAAAATATCTCTATTTTACAGTGCTTATCTTTGTAGACAGATGTTTTATTCTGGTACGCTGTGTTCTATCTCTGTAGTTGATATTGCAGTGTTAGATGATTCAGCTCTATCTTCATAACTGTCCATATCTTCGATTATTGGTACAGTCATTTGCTTAACTCCACACATCTTACATGAGTGGTTATTATTTTGTTGCATCCAACTGCAATATCTCTTCAAAGTATCTTCAGTTAGAAAATTCCTTGGTAAATACCGTGTGGCGGCGCTTGATCCGGGTGGAGCGGGCTCCATATCCATGACTTAATGGTTTCAACCGCATCATGGCCGTATGATTTGCTTTGAGATATAATTAATGTGTTTAACTCTCTATGATTTATCCAGACATAAGTCTTGACCATGCTAAGCAAGGCTTCATAAATTGCTTTTATCTTGACCGCCCTCTTTTCTCTGAGGGAGGTCTCGGTATCTCATTGCGATTTAATTACGGGCTGTGCCTTAATTTCTTCGGGAAAGATAAAATTTGCTTTGTACATCCCATTTTAACAACCCTAATACATGGTTTTATCTCGGAGAAAGTAACTTCGCCTGGGGCGGTATAGCATCTTACAAAAATCATGGGAGATTTTGTAATATGCAAGTAACTTTTAGCTGCTTTATATAGATCAGGAATTGATGATAGCTCCTCTCCATTCAGTGTATATACTGAATTAAGAAGGCCATAATCATAAGTTGCTTTGATTAAATTTGCATTGCAACCAGGCAACGCTATTAACTCGTTTACCCTTTTTAAAGGGTTAGTAACATATCCACCTTCGATCTCTCCATGGCGGTCTTTTTGTGGTTATCTCCGGGAAGGTATTTAGCCTATTGGCAATAAGTAAGAAATAATCTATATATTGGCGAACTTGAGGGATCATTGTTTGTTTGGTACCTAAGGTTAATTTTTCCTTAAAAGAAGCGGTATACGGTATTAAGCTTGGAAAGTTTATTTCATTGATAACTGGAGTAGGGTTATTGGCTTGATTGGGGTTATAGGTTTGTAGGGACATACTTCGTTTGAAAGGGGAGTTAACTTTTCTTGTGATAACTCGGCTTTTATATTTTTTGGCTAGTGCCAATATCTCGCTTGCTCCATATTAGGATTCTTTGGAAGTGGCTTCCCTTTTCATAGAAGCAAATTCTTCCATTATCTTGTTGAGTTGTATCTTGAGCTCCTGATTTTCTATAATCAGTTGTTGAACTATGTCTTGAGAGGTAGTCTGCAAAACAGTTTTCGTTAGTTTTTAGTAATTCGATATTAAACTCATACTTGGTTAATATCCGCTACAATCCTGTTTATCTCCTTCCTCGTAATTGAATCCTGCAATTTTTGGGTTAGCCAACTTTTAACAGTTCTATTATACGTTCGATTATAAATTTACTATAAACTATGTAACATTCAAAATTTTTAATTCCATATTTTACTGCTTTTAACTCTTTTTTATTTATATCCCATTTGATTTCATTTGCTTTGAATGTTCTCGAGTGATATCGACAAACATATTCCTTTTTATCGTTTTTATATCTATACTTTAATACTGCTCCGTAACCGTTATTAGTTTCACTAGCATCTGTTTCCACTATCCATGTAAATTCTTTGTCTTCATCGGGAAAACTTAGTTTTGGTAACTTTCTGACTAATTCTTTAATTTTTTCTAAAGTCTTTGTGTCAGTAGCATTCCATCTAAAATCGTAGTCTTTCTTTAGTTTTTTAGTTAATGGTTCAGTATATTGTGATAGTTTAGGGATAAATTCTCTAACCTGATTAACTATTCCTAAGAACTTTTGTAATTCCTTTTTAGTATTAATTTCTTGTTGAAACTCTATAATTTTTTGAGCTATATGGTCTTGCATTTTTATTCCAGCTTTATCTATTTCAAATCCTAAGAATTCAATCTGAGTTTTAAATAATTCCATTTTCTTTTTGCTTAAAACTATACCACTAGTTTTAATTATTTCTATAAACTGTTCTAATAACTTATAATGTTCTTCTTGAGTTTTCGAATAGATAAGTATGTCATCAATGTAGACTACACAATTTGATAATTGATTTAAATATTTATCCATAAATGCTTGGAATCTTCCTGGGGCATTTTTATATCCAAAAGGTTGGCTTCATATAAATAATTTTCAAATTCATCTATTTTATCTTATTGAATCCGTAGTTGGAAATTTAACATATTTTGTCGCATTTCAATATCTTCTAGGACGTTTCTGATTTGTGATTTAGTCATATTGATTTTATTAATTGTTCAAGTTCTATTAATAATTGGCTTAGTTCTATTTGTTTTAAGAAATCTAATAATTTTTTAATTTCTAGTTGTACTTGTACAAGTTTATCTATCCTGTTGTGTTCTTCCTGTAATATATCGATTAAAATATTACCTAAGTCAAGATCTTCTACTCTAGCTGCGTGAATATGAGAAATTCTTAGTTGTTCTTTTAAGTTATCAATTTTAAATTGTAAAGCATAATTTATCCATTCAACACGTAGTTTAACAGTTTTTATTAGAGAACTCATAAGCTAAGTAAATAATCAGGCAAATATTTAAGCAAATAAACACGTGAATAGGTAATTAATCTGTTTCTTTATGAACTTCTTTTTAAGACTCAATCCCTTTTGCTCATAATAAACCTTAATCGGTTAATAACAATTCTATCAGCTTTCATATAAGTACTGCTAATCCGCTTTGACAACCCTTAAGCACTTAAGCATAATTAAATAAATTCATGTTTTTCAACCTCACCACATAGGTTTTATGCATCACGCCCTCAACGCCTTCTCATTCTCAACGGCTAAACGGGCTTCTGCTACCAATTGTCTCTTGGTTTCTATACATGATTTTACTTAATCGGGGAAAGCATAATTAAGATAGCATACATCCTATATGAAATTATAGAATTATCTTAACAGATCTCAAGATTATTATAAACTATGGGATTGAATTTAAATTTAGTTCATAAGAAAAGAGGTTACCTTATCTGCTTCCATAATTGTCTGTAAAATATCTTGAAGAACTAACTCTAAGTAAGTAACTCCGGTCTTGTGAATAGTAGGTAACTCCGGTCTTGTGAATAGTAGGCTTGTCGCTTAAATGTCGTTTGGATCGAAAAATACTTAACCGTTTCTTTACTATTTCTAAATCTTCATAGTTTGGTTTTGAATATAATTTTAATCCTTTTTCTATGGGTAAAATAAGATCTCGTAAAAGGGGTATCTATAGTAATTGGTCTCAATTTAATTTTGGTATGGACTTGATGTTGGTCTCGTTAGAATATAAGCATTCTTACATTGTCTTGTCATAACTTTTGATCCATTGGTCATGTTTATTCCACTTAGCATCCAATATAATACTAATGCTTTTTCTATGTTTTGGTCGCTTAAACTTATAGAATAATTTGGTTTAATTATGAACCTTACTTTCGATAAATAAGATTTCCTTTGAGTTGTGCTATAATAGCTTGTTCTCTTGGTTCTTTTATTCCGGTCATCGCCTAATTCTAATTCCAAGGGAGTATCTATTCCTTCTTTAAAACATGCTTTTATTATTATTTCGATGGTCGCTAGTTCTACAAATCTAAATGTAATTGGTTTATTTTTTAATGTATTGTTAATTTTGGTTATTTCTTCATTTAACACTTCTTGTGTTATTAAAGGAACTCTAGTATTTCCTTGTACTTGGGTTATATCTATAACATGTTCCCTATCTGCTATAACTAAATATTCTTGCTTTTTCTTTTTAAGATACTTTGTTAAATGTGTGAAGTCAAATTTTTTCTTATCTACTATTTTATCGGGTGACAAAGTAAATCCTTCATATTTTAATTCATTATATTTTTGCAAATCAAAAATAGCTCTTTGATTTCTATGTTGTTCCATAATATCTTCATCATAATTAACTTGTTGTAGTTCCTTACTCATCACTATCGGTTTCAATATTATCTTTTTCTTCATTACTTTCTTCATGACCTACTATTCCATTGATTTCATCATTATCTCGTTTCATATTCGAGTACATATATTTCTTCATCCGATGGTATATTGGTTTTACCTAATTCATATTCTCGCTATATGGAGTTCAATGAAATTTATATTTTTAATATTTTTAGTATTATTTCTATTGGTCTTTGTTTTGCATTCTCTTGCTATATGACCTATCTCGTCCACAATTGTAACATTTACATCTTTTGGGGTTTTTAGCATATTTATAAATTTTTCTTTTAATAAAGTAATTTTTATTTGATCTTTTCTTATTTTTATATTTTCCATATGGTTTAAATCTTTTGTATTTTCTTCGCATCAATTTAGGTCTTTTTGCTTTATATCTTCGTTTAATTTGTGACACCCAAATTTAGGTATTTCATATCTTTCTACAACAATCACTAAATTTGGCTTGTCGTTTAAATTCCTTTTGGTTATTGATTTCCATACAATAATTTTTATACCATGCTTGTAAATATGCTATTTGTTCTCCTAAAGTTCCTGTTTTAGGTTACGTGTAAAAGGCTTGTTGTACCATAGTATTTATAGGTATTGGTAATTTTTCAAAATATAGTTTTCGAAATACCGCTAATTGTTCGGGGTTTCGGTTCCTAATTCATAATAATTCATTTGGAATGCACAATTATATCTATTTAAATCTTACGGACACATAGAACATAGTTGCATATTATATAATTGGGACTTACAATACTCCTTTTTGGCTATAGCATATTTTAAATCTGCATTTGGATTACTAAATTCTCTTCGAATTATTCGCTCATACTTTTTCAACATTTGGATTGGATCTGTCATCTCGGTTCCATCTATCTTGAGTACTTCCTAGTTACGTTAATTCTAGTATGCCTATATTATTTTGAAAGTTTTTAGCTATTCCCGTTATTGTAGCTTCAATATAATTTCTTCCGCACTAACGTGTATTTTTGCTTCGATTAATTTTGCGGTTATCCTAGATATCCAATTTTGTATGTCTATTTCAGCGTTTGCAGAACAATCTAAATTTAAAGTTTCTCCCGATTGATTACCTCTTGGTATGTAGTCGTTTTCTATTTTACTTCGATATTTCCATATACGGATCGTTATTTTTATACTTATAATCATATTTTTTATTTTTAAAGGTAGGTTTATAACTTCTATCGGTTTCCATATGATCATAATTGCCATCGTTGTAGACTTTTGTGAGTACATTAATTTCTTCATCTTTATCCGAGTTAAAGTCTCGCTTCTAAATAATTTGAATATCTAAATTCTTGACTGGATTGTTCAGAACAAGTTTCATCACTGTCTTGTAATACATTTATATTGTTTACTTCAAGTCGTTCAATTTCCATAGTTAAGGCTTCTATAACAGTATTATTTAGGGTCTCGTTATCTGATTCATGGATTTCTGATATTTCATTATTATCTTTGATATTATTTATAAGTTGTTCTTCGATTTTATCAAATTTATTATTATAATCTGTTTTAAGATTTTGTATTTCGTTATTAAAATTATTTTCTACTCTATAGACTTTGTCTAAAATTTGTTTGGTATTAAGATGTATTATTTTTATAGATTCTTCCATTTTTCTCATTCGTTCATCGTATTTTCTTTCTAGTTTCTCTAATTTTTTATAAATATCGTTGATTGTTTTGTTATCCTGATAGCTACATTCTATGTTTGTTAGTTGTACTAAATTATTCTCTAGTGCTAATCTTCTTTCTCTATCAAATTCATTTTCTAATATCATTTGTTTTCGATCTTTAATTAAATAAAATGTACCATCACTAGTTTATGCAAATTGTCTATTTTGATTAGTCTTGTGTGTTTTAAATGGACCATCCGGATATCTAATAATTTCTTCTTCAATGATTTTTTCGTTTTTATTCATTATTCATTATTCTTGTTTAATTACTCGTTCATATTCTACTTCTACTTTCTTTCTTAAAAGTAATTCAGGAAATAACCGTGAATATTCTTTAGTGATCTTCTTTCCTAATATTGCATACCCTTGTTCTTCTAATTCTATTGGTAACTTAGTATTACTTGACTCGGTTTATACGGTTTATTTTTACTTTCGTTCAATAATTTTATAACTAATAAAATATTCGTATTAATTATTCTTAGATTAGTACCTAAGTGATCGTCTTTTTCTAGTTCACTCATAAGCATAAAGCTGGTTTTCTATTTAGCTTATAATTATTATAATCTGCTAGAATTTTCTTAACCACATTTTCCCCGTTCCTTAATTTGTATTTCTAGTAGTTCTAATTGATCATCAAAAGGTTTTAACTCGTTTTCAATTTCGTCATAGTCGAGTTATCATTTAATGTTGCTCGTTCCAATATTTGTAGTTTATTAATAATAGCTATTTGCTTTTGATTACTTAATTCTAAACTTTTAATATCCGCTTGCATAAGTGATATAAAGTATTGCCAATTAGCTTTTCTCATTGCTCTTTTTTACTTGTGATTTAGTACTCATACGTATAATGAATTTTGTAAATCTTTAAGTTCTTGTTTAGCTATTAGCTTTTGATTCTTTTTATTTTGTAGACTAGTTAGATATTTTCTTAAGGCATCTCTTAGTTCAGTATCTTTTCTTCTATTGGCTTCATATAAATAATTTTCAAATTCATCTATTTTATCTTGTTGAATCCGTAGTTGGAAATTTAACATATTTTGTCGCATTTCAATATCTTCTAGGACGTTTCTGATTTGTGATTTAGTCATATTGATTTTATTAATTGTTCAAGTTCTATTAATAATTGGCTTAGTTCTATTTGTTTTAAGAAATCTAATAATTTTTTAATTTCTAGTTGTACTTGTACAAGTTTATCTATCCTGTTGTGTTCTTCCTGTAATATATCGATTAAAATATTACCTAAGTCAAGATCTTCTACTCTAGCTGCGTGAATATGAGAAATTCTTAGTTGTTCTTTTAAGTTATCAATTTTAAATTGTAAAGCATAATTTATCCATTCAACACGTAGTTTAACAGTTTTTATTAGAAAGCATAACAGGAATTTTCTTGTTGAATTTAAAGTTAGGATCACTAACCAGTTCATTATACTATGTGTACTAAATCACAAGTAAACAGAGCAATGAGAAAAGCTAATTGGCAATACTTTATATCACTTATGCAAGCGGATATTAAAAGTTTAGAATTAAGTAATCAAAAACAAATAGCTATTATTAATAAACTACAAATATTGGAACGAGCAACATTAAATGATAACTCTGACTATGACGAAATTGAAAACGAGTTAAAACCTTTTGATGATCAATTAGAACTACTAGAAATACAAATTAAGGAACAGGAAAATGTGGTTAAGAAAATTCTAGCAGATTATAACTAAATATTTAGTTATAGCAGATAGGGGCAATTCTTATCATTTTAGCTTATGAGTTCTCTAATAAACTGTTCTAATAACTTATACTATTCGAGTTCTAATACTATTGTGATACTATGGAACAGCATAGTTCTAATTTTGCAGTTATCCTAGATATCCTCTTGCAGGATATCTTTGTAGACAGATGTTTTATTCTGGTACACTGTGTTCTATCTCTGTAGTTGATACTGCAGTGTTAGATGATTCAGCTCTATCTCCATAACTGTCCATATCTTCGATTATTGGTACAGTCATTTGCTTAACTCCACACATCTTACATGAGTGGTTATTATTTTGTTGCATCCAACTGCAATATCTCTTCAAAGTATCTTCAGTTAGAAAATTCCTTGGTAAATACCGTGTAACTGGCGCTTGATCTGGGTGGAGCAGGCTCCATATCCATGACTTAATGGTTTCGACCGCATCATGGCCGTATGATTTGCTTTGAGATATAATTAATGTGTTTAACTCTCTATGATTTATCCAGACATAAGTCTTGACCATGCTAAGCAAGGCTTCATAAATTGCTTTTATCTTGACTGCCCTCTTTTCTCTGAGGAGGTCTGGTATCTCATTGCGATTTAATTCTGGCTGTGCCTTAATTTCTTCGGGAAAGTTAAAATTTGCTTGTACATCCCATTTTAACAACCCTAATACATGGTTTTATCTCGGAGAAAGTAACTTCGCACAGGGCGGTATAGCATCTTACAAAAATCATGGGAGATTTTGTAATATGCAAGTAACTTTTAGCCGCTTTATATAGATCGGGAATTGATGATAGCTCCTCTCCATTCGGTGTATATACTGAATTAAGAAGACCATAATCATAAGTTGCTTTGATTAAATTTGCATTGCAACCGAGCAACGCTATTAACTCGTTTACCCTTTTTAAAGGGTTAGTAACATATCCACCTTCGATCTCTCCATGGCGGTCTTTTGTGGTTATCTCTCGGGAAGGTATTTAGCCTATTGGCAATAAGTAAGAAATAATCTATATATTGGCGAACTTGAGGGATCATTGTTTGTTTGGTACCTAAGGTTAATTTTTCCTTAAAAGAAGTGGTATACGGTATTAAGCTTGGAAAGTTTATTTCATTGATAACTGGAGTAGGGTTATTGGCTTGATTGGGGTTATAGGTTTGTAGGGACATACTTCGTTTGAAAGGGGAGTTAACTTTTCTTGTGATAACTCGGCTTTTATATTTTTGGCTAGTGCCAATATCTCTTGCTCCATATTAGGATTCTTTGGAAGTGGCTTCCCTTTTCATAGAAGCAAATTCTTCCATTTTCTATAATCAGTTGTTGAACTATGTCTTGAGAGGTAGTCTGCAAAACAGTTTTCGTTAGTTTTTAGTAATTCGATATTAAACTCATACTTGGTTAATATCTCGCTACAATCTCGTTTATCTCCTTCCTCGTAATTGAATCCTCGCAATTTTTGGGTTAGCCAACTTTTAACAGTTCTATTATCCCGTTCCGATTATAAATTTACTATAAACTATGTAACATTCAAATTTTTTAATTCCATATTTTACTGCTTTTAACTCTTTTTTATTTATATCCCAATTGATTTCATTTGCTTTGAATGTTCCTGAGTGATATCGACAAACATATTCCTTTTTATCGTTTTTATATCTATACTTTAATACTGCTCCGTAACCGTTATTAGTTTCACTAGCATCTGTTTCCACTATCCATGTAAATTCTTTGTCTTCATCGGGAAAACTTAGTTTTGGTAACTTTCAGACTAATTCTTTAATTTTTTCTAAAGTCTTTGTGTCAGTAGCATTCCATCTAAAATCGTAGTCTTTCTTTAGTTTTTTAGTTAATGGTTCAAGTATATTGTGATAGTTTAGGGATAAATTCTCTAACCTGATTAACTATTCCTAAGAACTTTTGTAATTCCTTTTTAGTATTAATTTCTTGTTGAAACTCTATAATTTTTTGAGCTATATGGTCTTGCATTTTTATTCCAACTTTATCTATTTCAAATCCTAAGAATTCAATCTGAGTTTTAAATAATTCCATTTTCTTTTTGCTTAAAACTATACCACTAGTTTTAATTATTTCTATAAACTGTTCTAATAACTTATAATGTTCTTCTTGAGTTTTCGAATAGATAAGTATGTCATCAATGTAGACTACACAATTTGATAATTGATTTAAATATTTATCCATAAATGCTTGGAATCTTCCCGGGGCATTTTTATATCCAAAAGGTAATACATTCCATTCATAAAATCCATTAGGGACTTTGAATGCTTTGTTAATTGTTTAGATTCTTCAGTTAATTTTAATTGGTGAAAACCACTTTTACAATCAAACTTTGAAAAATAATTGTAACCTTGTATTTGTCTCATTTTAAGTATCTTATTTGGTATGGGGTAATTATATGTAATTGTTTTTTCATTTAGGATTCGATAATCTATAACCATTCGGGTTTTACCTCTTTTTTGTTCGAGTGATTATTAACTATAAATGCACTTGCTACTATGTTTTGAGTTACTTGGTCTAATTAATTGACCGGCTAATAGTTCCGTTATATGCATTTTAAATTCCTTTTCATCTCTTTGGGTATTATTAAAGGGTTTTTGTGATATTATCTTTGTTCGGGTCTTTTAATGTCATTTTTATTTCCGTTTTATGCTTATGCCAATTTTCTAATGGATTGTCACTACATAGTTCTTCTAATTGGTTTTTCAAAGGAGTAAGTTTATCTAAATGTAATATTCCTATTTCTATTATGTCAAGAGTGTTACTTTCTTTTTTTAGTATGCATTTTTTGGACTATTTTTGCTTCGTACCTATTGCACATTTTTCCCACTCTATTGGTAATCGTTCTTTATTAGTAACTACCTTGGCTTTTAACTTATGTCTACAAGGGGTAAACAGGGTAATAAATTCTTTATCTATACTAAATGGTTTATATTGGTTTAAGAAATTTGTTCCTAATATAATATCTTTTCCTATTAATTCAAAGCAATATACCTTAGGTATAAGTTAGATTTTATCCCAAATTTGTATTTTTACGTTTGTTTGGTAAAGTGTAATTTTACTACTATTATTATTAAATCCATTTATTCGAAATGGTGTACGTAGGGTTTTCCATTCTGGTAAACAATTTTCTTTCATTATTGTTGTTTGTGCTCCTGTATCTACCATTGGTGTATAATATCTACTTTTATAACCTTCAAAAATTATTTTTATAAGTATATAGATTAAATTACTCATGGTGATTAAGAATTACTAAGTCATTTTTCATTTTATGTAATCTCTGTTCTAATATTTCTATGTCTCTAGTTTTCTCTTGTACCTTTTTAGAATATAATCGTATACTATCGTGATGACATCCTGCAAATCTAATGTAGTTTACCCTTTGACTTAGATAAACCTTTTCTTCTTTTGCTATTTCTAACTGTTTTTGCAATTTTACTAGTTCAATTAAACTGGGAATAGTGTTATTCATTCATTGTTTTAGTTTTATATTGGGTTTGATTATATGTAAATTCAAAATAATCTTGGTTTAGTTTCCATGGTTTAACCTTTTCTAAGAAATCTTTTCCTAATACTATTTTGTTATTTAGGGTTATAACATATTCAATGTTTATATCTTGTAGTGCAATCTTTGTTGTTAGGGTAATTAATCTATTAAAATTCTCATTGATGTTAAGAGATAGTTTTTGGATTGGAACACTCAGGAACATTCTTTTTTAGTATGCATTATAGAAATAGGAATTATCTAAAGATTACTAAAGTAATCCAACCACGACCAATAAAAGAACCAGTAGAACAAGCTATTATAGCACAACTCAAAGGAAATCTTATTTATCATAAAGTAAGGTTCATAATTAAACCAAATTATTCTATAAGTTTAACTGACCAAAACATAGAAAAAGCATTAGTATTATATTGGATGCTAAGTGGAATAAACATGACCAATGGATCAAAAGTTATGACAGTACAATGTAAGAATGCTTATATTCTAACAGACCAACATCAAGTCTATACCAAAAATAAATTGAGACCAATTACTATAGATACCCCTTTTACAGATCTTATTTTACCCATAGAAAAAGGATTAAAATTATATTCAAAAACAAACTATGAAGATTTAGAAATAGTAAAGAAACGGTTAAGTATTTCTCGATCCAAATGACAGTCTACCTATTCAACTAAAATCATATGAACATTATATAATTATACAAATAGGAACAAAAAACCTAACAAAGACAAATAGACATCAACATTGAAAATAATTATATTCCATTAGAAAAACTATCTCTTAACATCAATGAGAATTTTAATAGATTAATTACCCTAACAACAAAGATTGCACTACAAGATATAAACATTGAATATGTTATAACCCTAAATAACAAAATAGTATTAGGAAAAGATTTCTTAGAAAAGGTTAAACCATGGAAACTAAACCAAGATTATTTTGAATTTACATATAATCAAACCCAATATAAAACTAAAACAATGAATGAATAACACTATTCCCAGTTTAATTGAACTAGTAAAATTGCAAAAACAGTTAGAAATAGCAAAAGAAGAAAAGGTTTATCTAAGTCAAAGGGTAAACTACATTAGATTTGCAGGATGTCATCACGATAGTATACGATTATATTCTAAAAAGGTACAAGAGAAAACTAGAGACATAGAAATATTAGAACAGAGATTACATAAAATGAAAAATGACTTAGTAATTCTTAATCACCATGAGTAATTTAATCTATATACTTATAAAAATAATTTTTGAAGGTTATAAAAGTAGATATTATACACCAATGGTAGATACAGGAGCACAAACAACAATAATGAAAGAAAATTGTTTACCAGAATGGAAAACCCTACGTACACCATTTCGAATAAATGGATTTAATAATAATAGTAGAAAAATTACACTTTACCAAACAAACGTAAAAATACAAATTTGGGATAAAATCTTACTTATACCTAAGGTATATTGCTTTGAATTAATAGGAAAAGATATTATATTAGGAACAAATTTCTTAAACCAATATAAACCATTTAGTATAGATAAATAATTTATTACCCTGTTTACCCCTTGTAGACATAAGTTAAAAGCCAAGGTAGTTACTAATAAAGAACGATTACCAATAGAGTGGGAAAAATGTGCAATAGGTACGAAAGCAAAAATAGTCCAAAAAATGCATACTAAAAAAGAAAGTAACACTCTTGACATAATAGAAATAGGAATATTACATTTAGATAAACTTACTCCTTTGAAAAACCAATTAGAAGAACTATGTAGTGACAATCCATTAGAAAATTGCCATAAGAATAAAACGGAAATAAAAATGACATTAAAAGACCCGAACAGCATAATATCACAAAAACCCTTTAATAATACCCAAAGAGATGAAAAGGAATTTAAAATGCATATAACGGAACTATTAGCCGGCCAATTAATTAGACCAAGTAACTCAAAACATAGTAGCAGTGCATTTATAGTTAATAATCACTCTGAACAAAAAAGAGGTAAAACCCGAATGGTTATAGATTATCGAATCCTAAATGAAAAAACAATTACATATAATTACCCCATACCAAATAAGATACTTAAAATGAGACAAATACAAGGTTACAATTATTTTTCAAAGTTTGATTGTAAAAGTGGTTTTCACCAATTAAAATTAACTGAAGAATCTAAACAATTAACAGCATTCAAAGTCCCTAATGGATTTTATGAATGGAATGTATTACCTTTTGGATATAAAAATGCCCCAGGAAGATTCCAAGCATTTATGGATAAATATTTAAATCAATTATCAAATTGTGTAGTCTACATTGATGACATACTTATCTATTCGAAAACTCAAGAAGAACATTATAAGTTATTAGAACAGTTTATAGAAATAATTAAAACTAGTGGTATAGTTTTAAGCAAAAAGAAAATGGAATTATTTAAAACTCAGATTGAATTCTTAGGATTTGAAATAGATAAAGCTGGAATAAAAATACAAGACCAAATAGCTCAAAAAATTATAGAGTTTCAACAAGAAATTAATACTAAAAAGGAATTACAAAAGTTCTTAGGAATAGTTAATCAGGTTAGAGAATTTATCCCTAAACTATCACAATATACTGAACCATTAACTAAAAAACTAAAGAAAGACTACGATTTTAGATGGAATGCTACTGACACAAAGACTTTAGAAAAAATTAAAGAATTAGTCAGAAAGTTACCAAAACTAAGTTTTCCCGATGAAGATAAAGAATTTACATGGATAGTGGAAACAGATGCTAGTGAAACTAATAACGGTTACGGAGCAGTATTAAAGTATAGATATAAAAACGATAAAAAGGAATATGTTTGTCGATATCACTCAGGAACATTCAAAGCAAATGAAATCAATTGGGATATAAATAAAAAAGAGTTAAAAGCAGTAAAATATGGAATTAAAAAATTTGAATGTTACATAGTTTATAGTAAATTTATAATCAGAACAGATAATAGAACTGTTAAAAGTTGGCTAACCCAAAAATTGCAGGATTCAATTACGAGGAAGGAGATAAACAAGATTGTAGCAGATATTAACCAGTATGAGTTTAATATCGAATTACTAAAAACTAACGAAAACTGTTTTGCAGACTACCTCTCAAGACATAGTTCAACAACTGATTATAGAAAATCAGGAGCTCAAGATACAACTCAACAAGATAATGGAAGAATTTGCTTCTATGAAAAGGGAAGCCACTTCCAGTAATCCTAATATGGAGCAAGCAGATATTGGCACTAGCCAAAAATATAAAAGTCGAGTTATCACAAGAAAAGTTAACTCCCCTTTCAAACGAAGTATGTCCCTACAAACCTATAACCCCAATCAAGCCAATAACCCTACTCCAGTTATCAATGAAATAAACTTTCCAAGCTTAATACCAGATACCACTTCTTTTAAGGAAAAATTAACCTTAGGTACCAAACAAATAATGATCCCTCAAGTTCGCCAATATATAGATTATTTCTTACTTATTGCCAATAGGCTAAATACCTTCCCGAGAGATAACCACAAAAGACCGCCATGGAGAGATCGAAGGTGGATATGTTACTAACCCTTTAAAAAGGGTAAACGAGTTAATAGCGTTGCTCGGTTGCAATGCAAATTTAATCAAAGCGACTTATGATTATGGCCTTCTTAATTCAGTATATACACTTGAATGGAGAGGAGCTATCATCAATTCCCGATCTATATAAAGCGGCTAAAAGTTACTTGCATATTACAAAATCTCCCATGATTTTTGTAAGATGCCATACCGCCCCAGGCGAAGTTACTTTCTCCGAGATAAAACCATGTATTAGGGTTGTTAAAATGGGATGTACAGCAAATTTTATCTTTCCCGAAGAAATTAAGGCACAGCCAGAATTAAATCGCAATGAGATACCAGACCTCCTCAGAGAAAAGAGGGCAGTCAAGATAAAAGCAATTTATGAAGCCTTGCTTAGCATGGTCAAGACTTATGTCTGGATAAATCATAGAGAGTTAAACACATTAATTATATCTCAAAGCAAATCATACGGCCATGATGCGGTCGAAACCATTAAGTCATGGATATGGAGCCTGCTCCACCCAGATCAAGCGCCGCCATACGGTATTTACCAAGGAATTTTCTAACTGAAGATACTTTGAAGAGATATTGCAGTTGGATGCAACAAAATAATAACCACTCATGTAAGATGTGTGGAGTTAAGCAAATGACTGTACCAATAATCGAAGATATGGACAGTTATGAAGATAGAGCTGAATCATCTAACACCTGCAATATCAACTACGAGAGATAGAACACGGCGTACCGAGAATAAAACATCCGTCTACAAAGATAAGCACTTGTAAAATAGAGATATTTTATCATGTAACGAATAAACTTTGTAATAGTTACAACGGGACAAAAGTTAGGCGGCTAACGCGTAAAATATGTGAATAGTGAATAGTGAACAGTACTTTTACTATAGCACTTTTCACTGTAGCAAATAGTAATATGAATAGTTTTGTAAAATTGTACGGCACTTGTAATAACTTTGCCTATAAATAACATCAGCTGGTGAAGTAAAGGATCATCAGCAAGCTTCTCACCACTCACTACTCTTCTTCCCTCTCTAACTTTTCTTCTCTCAAATAATAAACACGCTTCTCCCCATAGTTGGTATCAGAGCCTACTATTCACAAGACCGGAGTTACTTACTTAGAGTTAGTTCTTCAAGATATTTTACAGACAATTATGGAAGCAGATAAGGTAACCTCTTTTCTTATGAACTAAATTTAAATTCAATCCCATAGTTTATAATAATACTGAGATCTGTTAAGATAATTCTATAATTTCATATAGGATGTATGCTATCTTAATTATGCTTTCCCCGATTAAGTAAAATCATGTATAGAAACCAAGAGACAATTGGTAGCAAAAGCCCGTTTAGCCGTTGAGAATGAGAAGGCGTTGAGGGCGTGATGCATAAAACCTATGTGGTGAGGTTGAAAAACATGAATTTATTTAATTATGCTTAAGTGCTTAAGGGTTGTCAAAGCGGATTAGCAGTACTTATATGAAAGCTGATAGAATTGTTATTAACCGATTAAGGTTTATTATGAGCAAAAGGGATTGAGTCTTAAAAAGAAGTTCATAAAGAAACAGATTAATTACCTATTCACGTGTTTATTTGCTTTAATATTTGCCTGATTATTTACTTAGCTTATGAGTTCTCTAATAAAAACTGTTAAACTACGTGTTGAATGGATAAATTATGCTTTACAATTTAAAATTGATAGCTTAAAAGAACAACTAAGAATTTCTCATATTCACGCAGCTAGAGTAGAAGATCTTGACTTAGGTAATATTTTAATCGATATATTACAGGAAGAACACAACAGGATAGATAAACTTGTACAAGTACAACTAGAAATTAAAAAATTATTAGATTTCTTAAAACAAATAGAACTAAGCCAATTATTAATAGAACTTGAACAATTAATAAAATCAATATGACTAAATCACAAATCAGAAACGTCCTAGAAGATATTGAAATGCGACAAAATATGTTAAATTTCCAACTACGGATTCAACAAGATAAAATAGATGAATTTGAAAATTATTTATATGAAGCCAATAGAAGAAAAGATACTGAACTAAGAGATGCCTTAAGAAAATATCTAACTAGTCTACAAAATAAAAAGAATCAAAAGCTAATCGCTAAACAAGAACTTAAAGATTTACAAAATTCAGTATACGTATGAGTACTAAATCACAAGTAAACAGAGCAATGAGAAAAGCTAATTGGCAATACTTTATATCACTTATGCAAGCGGATATTAAAAGTTTAGAATTAAGTAATCAAAAGCAAATAACTATTATTAATAAACTACAAATATTGGAACGAGCAACATTAAATGATAACTCTGACTATGACGAAATTGAAAACGAGTTAAAACCTTTTGATGATCAATTAGAACTACTAGAAATACAAATTAAGGAACAGGAAAATGTGGTTAAGAAAATTCTAGCAGATTATAATAATTATAAGCTAAATAGAAAACCAGCTTTATGCTTATGAGTGAACTAGAAAAAGACGATCACTTAGGTACTAATCTAAGAATAATTAATACGAATATTTTATTAGTTACAAAATTACTGAACGAAAGTAAAAATAAACCAGATAAACCAGAGTCAAGTAATACTAAGTTACCAATAGAATTAGAAGAACAAGGGTATGCAATATTAGGAAAGAAGATCACTAAAGAATATTCACAGTTATTTCCTGAATTACTTTTAAGAAAGAAAATAGAAGTAGAATATGAACGAGTAATTAAACAAGAATAATGAATAATGAATAAAAACGAAAAAATCATTGAAGAAGAAATTATTAGATATCCAGATGGTCCATTTAAAACACACAAGACTAATCAAAATAGACAATTTGCAGAAATTAGTGATGGTACATTTTATTTAATTAAAGATCGAAAACAAATGATATTAGAAAATGAATTTGATAGAGAAAGAAGATTAGCACTAGAGAATAATTTAGTACAACTGACAAACATAGAATGTAGCTATCAGTATAACAAAACAATCAACGATATTTATAAAAAAATAGAGAAACTAGAAAGAAAATACGATGAACGAATGAGAAAAATGGAAGAATCTATTAAAATAATACATCTTAATACCAAACAAATTTTAGACAAAGTCTATAGAGTAGAAAATAATTTTAATAACGAAATACAAAATCTTAAAACAGATTATAATAATAAATTTGATAAAATCGAAGAACAACTTATAAATAATATCAAAGATAAAAATGAAATATCAGAAATCCATGAATCAGATAACGAGACCCTAAATAAAGCTCTTTGATTTCTATGTTGTTCCGTAATATCTTCATCATAATTAACTTGTTGTAGTTCCTTACTCATCACTATCAGTTTCAATATTATCTTTTTCTTCATTACTTTCTTCATGACCTACTATTCCATTGATTTCATCATTATCTGTTTCATATTCGAGTACATATATTTCTTCATCTGATGGTATATTGGTTTTACCTAATTCATATTCTGCTATATGGAGTTCAATGAAATTTATATTTTTAATATTTTTAGTATTATTTGTATTGGTCTTTGTTTTGCATTCTCTTGCTATATGACCTATCTGTCCACAATTGTAACATTTACATCTTTTGGGGTTTGTAGCATATTTATATATTTTTCTTTTAATAAAGTAATTTTTATTTGATCTTTTCTTATTTTTATATTTTCCATATGGTTTAAATCTTTTGTATTTTCTTCGCATCAATTTAGGTCTTTTTGCTTTATATCTTCTTGTTTAATTTGTGACACCCAAATTTAGGTATTTCATATCTTTCACAACAGTCACTAAATTTGGCTTGTCGTTTAAATTCCTTTTGGTTATTGATTTCCATACAATAATTTTTATACCATGCTTGTAAATATGCTATTTGTTCTCCTAAAGTTCCTGTTTTAGGTTCTGTGTAAAAGGCTTGTTGTACCATAGTATTTATAGGTATTGGTAATTTTTCAAAATATAGTTTTCGAAATACTGCTAATTGTTCAGGGGTTTCGGTTCCTAATTCATAATAATTCATTTGGAATGCACAATTATATCTATTTAAATCTTCTGGACACATAGAACATAGTTGCATATTATATAATTGGGACTTACAATACTCCTTTTTGGCTATATCATATTTTAAATCTGAATTTGGATTACTAAATTCTCTTCGAATTATTCGCTCATACTTTTTCAACATTTGGATTGGATCTGTCATCTCAGTTCCTTCTATCTTGGTACTTCTTAGTTCTGTTAATTCTAGTATGCCTATATTATTTAGAAAGTTTTTAGCTATTCCTGTTATTGTAGCTTCAATATAATTTGCTGCCGCACTAACGTGTATTTTTGCTTCGATTAATTTTGCAGTTATCCTAGATATCCAATTTTGTATGTCTATTTCAGCGTTTACAGAACAATCTAAATTTAAAGTTTCTCCCGATTGATTACCTCTTGGTATGTAGTCGTTTTCAATTTTACTTCGATATTTCCATATATAGTCGTTATTTTTATACTTATAATCATATTTTTTCTTTTTAAAGGTAGGTTTATAACTTCTATCGGTTTCCATATGATCATAATTGCCATCGTTGTAGACTTTTGTGAGTACATTAATTTCTTCATCTTTATCCGAGTTAAAGTCTCGCTTCTAAATAATTTGAATATCTAAATTCATGACTGGATTGTTCGAACAAGTTTCATCACTGTCTTGTAATACATTTATATTGTTTACTTCAAGTCGTTCAATTTCCATAGTTAAGGCTTCTATAACAGTATTATTTAGGGTCTCGTTATCTGATTCATGGATTTCTGATATTTCATTATTATCTTTGATATTATTTATAAGTTGTTCTTCGATTTTATCAAATTTATTATTATAATCTTTTTTAAGATTTTGTATTTCGTTATTAAAATTATTTTCTACTCTATAGACTTTGTCTAAAATTTGTTTGGTATTAAGATGTATTATTTTAATAGATTCTTCCATTTTTCTCATTCGTTCATCGTATTTTCTTTCTAGTTTCTCTAATTTTTTATAAATATCGTTGATTGTTTTGTTATCCTGATAGCTACATTCTATGTTTGTCAGTTGTACTAAATTATTCTCTAGTGCTAATCTTCTTTCTCTATCAAATTCATTTTCTAATTTCATTTGTTTTCGATCTTTAATTAAATAAAATGTACCATCACTAATTTCTGCAAATTGTCTATTTTGATTAGTCTTGTGTGTTTTAAATGGACCATCTGGATATCTAATAATTTCTTCTTCAATGATTTTTTCGTTTTTATTCATTATTCATTATTCTTGTTTAATTACTCGTTCATATTTTACTTCTATTTTCTTTCTTAAAAGTAATTCAGGAAATAACTGTGAATATTCTTTAGTGATCTTCTTTCCTAATATTGCATACCCTTGTTCTTCTAATTCTATTGGTAACTCAGTATTACTTGACTCTGGTTTATCTGGTTTATTTTTACTTTCGTTCAGTAATTTTATAACTAATAAAACATTCGTATTAATTATTCTTAGATTAGTACCTAAGTGATCGTCTTTTTCTAGTTCACTCATAAGCATAAAGCTGGTTTTCTATTTAGCTTATAATTATTATAATCTGCTAGAATTTTCTTAACCACATTTTCCTGTTCCTTAATTTGTATTTCTAGTAGTTCTAATTGATCATCAAAAGGTTTTAACTCGTTTTCAATTTCGTCATAGTCAGAGTTATCATTTAATGTTGCTCGTTCCAATATTTGTAGTTTATTAATAATAGCAATTTGCTTTTGATTACTTAATTCTAAACTTTTAATATCCGCTTGCATAAGTGATATAAAGTATTGCCAATTAGCTTTTCTCATTGCTCTGTTTACTTGTGATTTAGTACTCATACGTATAATGAATTTTGTAAATCTTTAAGTTCTTGTTTAGCGATTAGCTTTTGATTCTTTTTATTTTGTAGACTAGTTAGATATTTTCTTAAGGCATCTCTTAGTTCAGTATCTTTTCCTCTATTGGCTTCATATAAATAATTTTCAAATTCATCTATTTTATCTTGTTGAATCCGTAGTTGGAAATTTAACATATTTTGTCGCATTTCAATATCTTCTAGGACGTTTCTGATTTGTGATTTAATCATATTGATTTTATTAATTGTTCAAGTTCTATTAATAATTGGCTTAGTTCTATTTGTTTTAAGAAATCTAATAATTTTTTAATTTCTAGTTGTACTTGTACAAGTTTATCTATCTCGTTGTGTTCTTCCCGTAATATATCGATTAAAATATTACCTAAGTCAAGATCTTCTACTCTAGCTGCGTGAATATGAGAAATTCTTAGTTGTTCTTTTAAGTTATCAATTTTAAATTGTAAAGCATAATTTATCCATTCAACACGTAGTTTAACGGTTTTTATTAGAGAACTCATAAGCTAAGTAAATAATCGGGCAAATATTTAAGCAAATAAACACGTGAATAGGTAATTAACTGTTTCTTTATGAACTTCTTTTTAAGACTCAATCCCTTTTGCTCATAATAAACCTTAATCGGTTAATAACAATTCTATCGGCTTTCATATAAGTACCGCTAATCCGCTTTGACAACCCTTAAGCACTTAAGCATAATTAAATAAATTCATGTTTTTCAACCTCACCACATAGGTTTTATGCATCACGCCCTCAACGCCTTCTCATTCTCAACGGCTAAACGGGCTTCGCTACCAATTGTCTCTTGGTTTCTATACATGATTTTACTTAATCGGGAAAGCATAATTAAGATAGCATACATCCTATATGAAATTATAGAATTATCTTAACGAGATCTCGGTATTATTATAAACTATGGGATTGAATTTAAATTTAGTTCATAAGAAAAGAGGTTACCTTATCTGCCTTCCATAATTGTACGTAAAATATCTTGAAGAACTAACTCTAAGTAAGTAACTCCGGTCTTGTGAATAGTAGGCTCACGATACCAACAATGGGGAGAAGCGTGTTTATTATTTGAGAGAAGAAAAGTTAGAGAGGGAAGAAGAGTAGTGAGTGGTGAGAAGCTTGCGATGATCCTTTGCTTCACCAATCGATCTTATTTATAGGCAAACTTATTACAAGTGCCGTACAATTTTACAAAACTATTCATATTACTATTTGCTACAGTGAAAAGTGCTACAGTAAAAGTACTATTCACTATTCACTATTCACTATTCACATATTTTACGCGTTAGCCGCCTTTGTCCCGTTGTAACTATTACAAAGTTTATACGTTACATGATAAAATATCTCTATTTTACGGTGCTTATCTTTGTAGACGAGATGTTTTATTCCGGTACGCTTGTGTTCTATCTCTCGTAGTTGATACTTGCGGTGTTAGATGATTCAACTCTATCTTCATAACTGTCCATATCTTCGATTATTGAGTACAGTCATTTGCTTAACTCCACACATCTTACATGAGTGGTTATTATTTTGTTGCATCCAACTGCAATATCTCTTCAAAGTATCTTCGGTTAGAAAATTCCTTGGTAAATACCGTGTAACGGCGCTGATCTGGGGTGGAGCGGGCTCCATATCCATGACTTAATGGTTTCGACCGCATCATGGCCGTATGATTTGCTTTGAGATATAATTAATGTGTTTAACTCTCTATGATTTATCCGGACATAAGTCTTGACCATGCTAAGCAAGGCTTCATAAATTGCTTTTATCTTGACTCGCCCTTTTTCTCTCGAGGAGGTCCGGTATCTCATTGCGATTTAATTACTGTCGTGCCTTAATTTCTTCGGGAAAGATAAAATTTGCTTGTACATCCCATTTTAACAACCCTAATACATGGTTTTATCTCGGATCGGAGAAAGTAATTTCGCCTGGGGCGGTATAGCATCTTACAAAAATCATGGGAGATTTTGTAATATGCAAGTAACTTTTAGTTGCTTTATATAGATCGGGAATTGATGATAGCTCCTCTCCATTCAAGGTGTATACCTTGAATTAAGAAGGCCATAATCATAAGTCTGCTTTGATTAAATTTGCATTGCAACCGGCAACGCTATTAACTCGTTTACCCTTTTTAAAGGGTTAGTAACATATTCAATGTTTATATCTTGTAGTGCAATCTTTGTTGTTAGGGTAATTAATCTATTAAAATTCTCATTGATGTTAAGAGATAGTTTTTCTAATGGAATATAATTATTTTCAATGTTGATGTCTATTTGTCTTTGTTAGGTTTTTTGTTCCTATTTGTATAATTATATAATGTTCATATGATTTTAGTTGAATAGGTAGACTGTCATTTGGATCGAGAAATACTTAACCGTTTCTTTACTATTTCTAAATCTTCATAGTTTGGTTTTGAATATAATTTTAATCCTTTTTCTATGGGTAAAATAAGATCACGTAAAAGGGGTATCTATAGTAATTGGTCTCAATTTATTTTTGGTATAGACTTGATGTTGGTACTGTTAGAATATAAGCATTCTTACATTGTCTTTGTCATAACTTTTGATCCATTGGTCATGTTTATTCCACTTAGCATCCAATATAATACTAATGCTTTTTCTATGTTTTGGTCGAGTTAAACTTATAGAATAATTTGGTTTAATTATGAACCTTACTTTCGATAAATAAGATTTCCTTTGAGTTGTGCTATAATAGCTTGTTCTCTCGGTTCTTTTATTCTTGTCATCGGCTAATTCTAATTCCAAGGGAGTATCTATTCCTTCTTTAAAACATGCTTTTATTATTATTTCGATGGTTGCTAGTTCTACAAATCTAAATGTAATTGGTTTATTTTTTAATGTATTGTTAATTTTGGTTATTTCTTCATTTAACACTTCTTGTGTTATTAAAGGAACTCTAGTATTTCCTTGTACTTGGGTTATATCTATAACATGTTCCCTATCTGCTATAACTAAATATTCTTGCTTTTTCTTTTTAAGATACTTTGTTAAATGTGTGAAGTCAAATTTTTTCTTATCTACTATTTTATCGGGTGACAAAGTAAATCCTTCATATTTTAATTCATTATATTTTTGCAAATCAAAAATAGCTCTTTGATTTCTATGTTGTTCCGTAATATCTTCATCATAATTAACTTGTTGTAGTTCCTTACTCATCACTATCAGTTTCAATATTATCTTTTTCTTCATTACTTTCTTCATGACCTACTATTCCATTGATTTCATCATTATCTGTTTCATATTCGAGTACATATATTTCTTCATCTGATGGTATATTGGTTTTACCTAATTCATATTCTGCTATATGGAGTTCAATGAAATTTATATTTTTAATATTTTTAGTATTATTTCTATTGGTCTTTGTTTTGCATTCTCTTGCTATATGACCTATCTGTCCACAATTGTAACATTTACATCTTTTGGGGTTTTTAGCATATTTATAAATTTTTCTTTTAATAAAGTAATTTTTATTTGATCTTTTCTTATTTTTATATTTTCCATATGGTTTAAATCTTTTGTATTTTCTTCGCATCAATTTAGGTCTTTTTGCTTTATATCTTTCGTTTAATTTGTGACACCCAAATTTAGGTATTTCATATCTTTCTAACAGTCACTAAATTTGGCTTGTCGTTTAAATTCCTTTTGGTTATTGATTTCCATACAATAATTTTTATACCATGCTTGTAAATATGCTATTTGTTCTCCTAAAGTTCCTTGTTTTAGGTTACGTAGTAAAAGGCTTGTTGTACCATAGTATTTATAGGTATTGGTAATTTTTCAAAATATAGTTTTCGAAATACTTGCTAATTGTTCGGGGGTTTCGGTTCCTAATTCATAATAATTCATTTGGAATGCACAATTATATCTATTTAAATCTTCTGGACACATAGAACATAGTTGCATATTATATAATTGGGACTTACAATACTCCTTTTTGGCTATAGCATATTTTAAATCTGCATTTGGATTACTAAATTCTCTTCGAATTATTCGCTCATACTTTTTCAACATTTGGATTGGATCTGTCATCTCGGTTCCTTCTATCTTGGTACTTCTTAGTTCCGTTAATTCTAGTATGCCTATATTATTTAGAAAGTTTTTAGCTATTCCTGTTATTGTAGCTTCAATATAATTTCTTTGTTAAACTACTCATGGTGATTAAGTATTTTTGATTTGCAAATTCTCTAATAAAAACTGTATAAAGCAGCTAAAAGTTACTTGCATATTAGTTACTTGCATACTATATTGCCAATATCTGCTTGCTCCATATTAGGATTAAATCATAGAGAGTGATGAAACTTGAGGGATCATCTGTTAAGAAAATTCTAGCAGATTATAATAATTATAAGCTAAATAGAAAACCAGCTTTATGCTTATGAGTGAACTAGAAAAAGACGATCACTTAGGTACTAATCTAAGAATAATTAATACGAATATTTTATTAGTTATAAAATTACTGCACGAAAGTAAAAATAAACCCAGATAAGCCGAGTCAAGTAATACTAAGTTACCAATAGAATTAGAAGAACAAGGGTATGCAATATTAGGAAAGAAGATCACTAAAGAATATTCACGGTTATTTCTCGAATTACTTTTAAGAAAGAAAATAGAAGTAGAATATGAACGAGTAATTAAACAAGAATAATGAATAATGAATAAAAACAAAAAAATCATTGAAGAAGAAATTATTAGATATCCAGATGGTCCATTTAAAACACACAAGACTAATCAAAATAGACAATTTGCATAAATTAGTGATGGTACATTTTATTTAATTAAAGATCGAAAACAAATGATATTAGAAAATGAATTTGATAGAGAAAGAAGATTAGCACTAGAGAATAATTTAGTACAACCGACAAACATAGAATGTAGCTATCGGGATAACAAAACAATCAACGATATTTATAAAAAATTAGAGAAACTAGAAAGGAAAATACGATGAACGAATGAGAAAAATGGAAGAATCTATTAAAATAATACATCTTAATACCAAACAAATTTTAGACAAAGGCTATAGAGTAGAAAATAATTTTAATAACGAAATACAAAATCTTGAAACAGATTATAATAATAAATTTGATAAAATCGAAGAACAACTTATAAATAATATCAAAGATAATAATGAAATATCAGAAATCCATGAATCAGATAACGAGACCCTAAATAATACTGTTATAGAAGCCTTAACTATGGAAATTGAACGACTTGAAGTAAACAATATAAATGTATTACAAGACAGGTGATGAAACTTGTTCCGAACAATCCAAATCAAGAATTTAGATAATCAAATTATTTAGAAGCGAGACTTTAACTCGAGATAAAGATGAAGAAATTAATGTACTCACAAAAGTCTACAACGATGGCAATTATGATCATATGGAAACCGATAGAAGTTATAAACCTACCTTTAAAAAGAAAAAATATGATTATAAGTATAAAAATAACGACTATATATGGAAATATCGAAGTAAAATAGAAAACGACTACATACCAAGAGGTAATCAATCGGGAGAAACTTTAAATTTAGATTGTTTTGTAAACGCTGAAATAGACATACAAAATTGGATATCTAGGATAACCGCAAAATTAATCGAAGCAAAAATACACGTTAGTGCGGCAGCAAATTATATTGAAGCTACAATACCAGGAATAGCTAAAAACTTTCTAAATAATATAGGCATACTAGAATTAACAGAACTAAGAAGTACCAAAATAGAAGGAACTGAGATGACAGATCCAATCCAAACGTTGAAAAAGTATGAGCGAATAATTCGAAGAGAATTTAGTAATCCAAATGCAGATTTAAAATATGCTATAGCCAAAAAGGAGTATTGTAAGTCCCAATTATATAATATGCAACTATGTTCTATGTGTCCAGAAGATTTAAATAGATATAATTGTGCATTCCAAATGAATTATTATGAATTAGGAACCGAAACCCCTGAACAATTAGCAGTATTTCGAAAACTATATTTTGAAAAATTACCAATACCTATAAATACTATGGTACAACAAGCCTTTTACACAGAACCTAAAACAGGAACTTTAGGAGAACAAATAGCATATTTACAAGCATGGTATAAAAATTATTGTATGGAAATCAATAACCAAAAGGAATTTAAACGACAAGCCAAATTTAGTGACTGTTGTGAAAGATATGAAATACCTAAATTTGGGTGTCACAAATTAAACAGAAGATATAAAGCAAAAAGACCTAAATTGATGCGAAGAAAATACAAAAGATTTAAACCATATGGAAAATATAAAAATAAGAAAAGATCAAATAAAAATTACTTTATTAAAAGAAAAATTTATAAATATGCTAAAAACCCCAAAAGATGTAAATGTTACAATTGTGGACGAGATAGGTCATATAGCAAGAGAATGCAAAACAAAGACCAATAGAAATAATACTAAAAATATTAAAAATATAAATTTCATTGAACTCCATATAGCAGAATATGAATTAGGTAAAACCAATATACCATCAGATGAAGAAATATATGTACTCGAATATGAAACAGATAATGATGAAATCAATGGAATAGTAGGTCATGAAGAAAGTAATGAAAAAAAAGATAATATTGAAACTGATAGTGATGAGTAAGGAACTACAACAAGTTAATTATGATGAAGATATTACGGAACAACATAGAAATCAAAGAGCTATTTTTGATTTGCAAAAATATAATGAATTAAAATATGAAGGATTTACTTTGTCACCCGATAAAATAGTAGATAAGAAAAAATTTGACTTCACACATTTAACAAAGTATCTTAAAAAGAAAAAGCAAGAATATTTAGTTATAGCGAGATAGGGAACATGTTATAGATATAACCCAAGTACAAGGAAATACTAGAGTTCCTTTAATAACACAAGAAGTGTTAAATGAAGAAATAACCAAAATTAACAATACATTAAAAAATAAACCAATTACATTTAGATTTGTAGAACTAGCGACCATCGAAATAATAATAAAAGCATGTTTTAAAGAAGGAATAGATACTCCCTTGGAATTAGAATTAGGCGATGACAGAATAAAAGAACCAAAGAGAACAAGCTATTATAGCACAACTCAAAGGAAATCTTATTTATCGAAAAGTAAGGTTCATAATTAAACCAAATTATTCTATAAGTTTAACCGACCAAAACATAGAAAAAGCATTAGTATTATATTGGATGCTAAGTGGAATAAACATGACCAATGGATCAAAAGTTATGACAAGACAATGTAAGAATGCTTATATTCTAACAGACCAACATCAAGTCCATACCAAAAATAAATTGAGACCAATTACTATAGATACCCCTTTTACGGATCTTATTTTACCCATAGAAAAAGGATTAAAATTATATTCAAAACCAAACTATGAAGATTTAGAAATAGTAAAGAAACGGTTAAGTATTTCTCGATCCAAATGACAAGTCTACCTATTCAACTAAAATCATATGAACATTATATAATTATACAAATAGGAACAAAAAACCTAACAAAGACAAATAGACATCAACATTGAAAATAATTATATTCCATTAGAAAAACTATCTCTTAACATCAATGAGAATTTTAATAGATTAATTACCCTAACAACAAAGATTGCACTACAAGATATAAACATTGAATATGTTATAACCCTAAATAACAAAATAGTATTAGGAAAAGATTTCTTAGAAAAGGTTAAACCATGGAAACTAAACCAAGATTATTTTGAATTTACATATAATCAAACCCAATATAAAACTAAAACAATGAATGAATAACACTATTCCCGGTTTAATTGAACTAGTAAAATTGCAAAAACAGTTAGAAATAGCAAAAGAAGAAAAGGTTTATCTAAGTCAAAGGGTAAACTACATTAGATTTGCGGGATGTCATCACGATAGTATACGATTATATTCTAAAAAGGTACAAGAGAAAACTAGAGACATAGAAATATTAGAACAGAGATTACATAAAATGAAAAATGACTTAGTAATTCTTAATCACCATGAGTAATTTAATCTATATACTTATAAAAATAATTTTTGAAGGTTATAAAAGTAGATATTATACACCAATGGTAGATACGGGAGCACAAACAACAATAATGAAAGAAAATTGTTTACCGTAATGGAAAACCCTACGTACACCATTTCGAATAAATGGATTTAATAATAATAGTAGTAAAATTACACTTTACCAAACAAACGTAAAAATACAAATTTGGGATAAAATCTTACTTATACCTAAGGTATATTGCTTTGAATTAATAGGAAAAGATATTATATTAGGAACAAATTTCTTAAACCAATATAAACCATTTAGTATAGATAAAGAATTTATTACCCTGTTTACCCCTTGTAGACATAAGTTAAAAGCCAAGGTAGTTACTAATAAAGAACGATTACCAATAGAGTGGGAAAAATGTGCAATAGGTACGAAGCAAAAATAGTCCAAAAAATGCATACTAAAAAAGAAAGTAACACTCTTGACATAATAGAAATAGGAATATTACATTTAGATAAACTTACTCCTTTGAAAAACCAATTAGAAGAACTATGTAGTGACAATCCATTAGAAAATTGGCATAAGCATAAAACGGAAATAAAAATGACATTAAAAGACCCGAACAAAGATAATATCACAAAAACCCTTTAATAATACCCAAAGAGATGAAAAGGAATTTAAAATGCATATAACGGAACTATTAGCCTAGCCAATTAATTAGACCAAGTAACTCAAAACATAGTAGCAAGTGCATTTATAGTTAATAATCACTCGAACAAAAAAGAGGTAAAACCCGAATGGTTATAGATTATCTAATCCTAAATGAAAAAACAATTACATATAATTACCCCATACCAAATAAGATACTTAAAATGAGACAAATACAAGGTTACAATTATTTTTCAAAGTTTGATTGTAAAAGTGGTTTTCACCAATTAAAATTAACTGAAGAATCTAAACAATTAACAAGCATTCAAAGTCCCTAATGGTTTATAATAATACCGAGATCCGTTAAGATAATTCTATAATTTCATATAGGATGTATGCTATCTTAATTATGCTTTCCCGATTAAGTAAAATCATGTTTAGAAACCAAGAGACAATTGGTAGCGAGGAGCCCGTTTAGCCGTTGAGAATGAGAAGGCGTTGAGGGGCGTGATGCATAAAACCTATGTGGTGAGGTTGAAAAACATGCATTTATTTAATTATGCTTAAGTGCTTAAGGGTTGTCAAAGCGGATTAGCGTACTTATATGAAAGCCGATAGAATTGTTATTAACCGATTAAGGTTTATTATGAGCAAAAGGGATTGAGTCTTAAAAAGAAGTTCATAAAGAAACAAGTTAATTACCTATTCACGTGTTTATTTGCTTTAATATTTGCCGATTATTTACTTAGCTTATGAGTTCTCTAATAAAAACCTGTTAAACTACGTGTTGAATGGATAAATTATGCTTTACAATTTAAAATTGATAGCTTAAAAGAACAACTAAGAATTTCTCATATTCACGCGGCTAGAGTAGAAGATCTTGACTTAGGTAATATTTTAATCGATATATTACGGGAAGAACACAACAGGATAGATAAACTTGTACAAGTACAACTAGAAATTAAAAAATTATTAGATTTCTTAAAACAAATAGAACTAAGCCAATTATTAATAGAACTTGAACAATTAATAAAATCAATATGACTAAATCACAAATCGAAACGTCCTAGAAGATATTGAAATGCGACAAAATATGTTAAATTTCCAACTACGGATTCAACAAGATAAAATAGATGAATTTGAAAATTATTTATATGAAGCCAATAGAAGAAAAGATCTTGAACTAAGAGATGCCTTAAGAAAATATCTAACTAGTCTACAAAATAAAAAGAATCAAAAGCTAATCGCTAAACAAGAACTTAAAGATTTACAAAATTCGGTATACGTATGAGTACTAAATCACAAGTAAACGAGCAATGAGAAAAGCTAATTGGCAATACTTTATATCACTTATGCAAGCGGATATTAAAAGTTTAGAATTAAGTAATCAAAAGCAAATAGCTATTATTAATAAACTACAAATATTGGAACGAGCAACATTAAATGATAACTCGACTATGACGAAATTGAAAACGAGTTAAAACCTTTTGATGATCAATTAGAACTACTAGAAATACAAATTAAGGAACGAGGAAAATGTGGTTAAGAAAATTCTAGCGATTATAATAATTATAAGCTAAATAGAAAACCAGCTTTATGCTTATGAGTGAACTAGAAAAAGACGATCACTTAGGTACTAATCTAAGAATAATTAATACGAATATTTTATTAGTTATAAAATTACGAACGAAAGTAAAAATAAACCCGGATAAACCAGAGTCAAGTAATACTAAGTTACCAATAGAATTAGAAGAACAAGGGTATGCAATATTAGGAAAGAAGATCACTAAAGAATATTCACAGTTATTTCTCGAATTACTTTTAAGAAAGAAAATAGAAGTAGAATATGAACGAGTAATTAAACAAGAATAATGAATAATGAATAAAAACGAAAAAATCATTGAAGAAGAAATTATTAGATATCCGAGATGGTCCATTTAAAACACACAAGACTAATCAAAATAGACAATTTGCGAAATTAGTGATGGTACATTTTATTTAATTAAAGATCGAAAACAAATGATATTAGAAAATGAATTTGATAGAGAAAGAAGATTAGCACTAGAGAATAATTTAGTACAACCGACAAACATAGAATGTAGCTATCAGGTATAACAAAACAATCAACGATATTTATAAAAAATAGAGAAACTAGAAAGAAAATACGATGAACGAATGAGAAAAATGGAAGAATCTATTAAAATAATACATCTTAATACCAAACAAATTTTAGACAAAGTCTATAGAGTAGAAAATAATTTTAATAACGAAATACAAAATCTTAAAATAGATTATAATAATAAATTTGATAAAATCGAAGAACAACTTATAAATAATATCAAAGATAAAAATGAAATATCAGAAATCCATGAATCAGATAACGAGACCCTAAATAAAGCTCTTTGATTTCTATGTTGTTCCGTAATATCTTCATCATAATTAACTTGTTGTAGTTCCTTACTCATCACTATCGGTTTCAATATTATCTTTTTCTTCATTACTTTCTTCATGACCTACTATTCCATTGATTTCATCATTATCCCGTTTCATATTCGAGTACATATATTTCTTCATCCGATGGTATATTGGTTTTACCTAATTCATATTACGCTATATGGAGTTCAATGAAATTTATATTTTTAATATTTTTAGTATTATTTCTATTGGTCTTTGTTTTGCATTCTCTTGCTATATGACCTATCTGTCCCACAATTGTAACATTTACATCTTTTGGGGTTTTTAGCATATTTATAAATTTTTCTTTTAATAAAGTAATTTTTATTTGATCTTTTCTTATTTTTATATTTTCCATATGGTTTAAATCTTTTGTATTTTCTTCGCATCAATTTAGGTCTTTTTACTTTATATCTTCTGTTTAATTTGTGACACCCAAATTTAGGTATTTCATATCTTTCACAAAGTCACTAAATTTGGCTTGTCGTTTAAATTCCTTTTGGTTATTGATTTCCATACAATAATTTTTATACCATGCTTGTAAATATGCTATTTGTTCTCCTAAAGTTCCTGTTTTAGGTTCGTGGTAAAAGGCTTGTTGTACCATAGTATTTATAGGTATTGGTAATTTTCAAAATATAGTTTTCAAATACTTGCTAATTGTTCGGGGGTTTCGGTTCCTAATTCATAATAATTCATTTGGAATGCACAATTATATCTATTTAAATCTTCTGGACACATAGAACATAGTTGCATATTATATAATTGGGACTTACAATACTCCTTTTTGGCTATAGCATATTTTAAATCTGCATTTGGATTACTAAATTCTCTTCGAATTATTCGCTCATACTTTTTCAACATTTGGATTGGATCTGTCATCTCGGTTCCTTCTATCTTGGTACTTCTTAGTTACGTTAATTCTAGTATGCCTATATTATTTAGAAAGTTTTTAGCTATTCCTTTATTGTAGCTTCAATATAATTTCTTTGCCGCACTAACGTGTATTTTTGCTTCGATTAATTTTGCAGTTATCCTAGATATCCAATTTTGTATGTCTATTTCAGCGTTTACGAACAATCTAAATTTAAAGTTTCTCCCGATTGATTACCTCTTGGTATGTAGTCGTTTTCTATTTTACTTCGATATTTCCATATATAGTCGTTATTTTTATACTTATAATCATATTTTTTCTTTTTAAAGGTAGGTTTATAACTTCTATCGGTTTCCATATGATCATAATTGCCATCATTGTAGACTTTTGTGAGTACATTAATTTCTTCATCTTTATCTGAGTTAAAGTCTGCTTCTAAATAATTTGAATATCTAAATTCTTGATTTGGATAGTTCGAACAAGTTTCATCACTTGTCTTGTAATACATTTATATTGTTTACTTCAAGTCGTTCAATTTCCATAGTTAAGGCTTCTATAACAGTATTATTTAGGGTCTCGTTATCGATTCATGGATTTCGATATTTCATTATTATCTTTGATATTATTTATAAGTTGTTCTTCGATTTTATCAAATTTATTATTATAATGTGTTTTAAGATTTTGTATTTCGTTATTAAAATTATTTTCTACTCTATAGACTTTGTCTAAAATTTGTTTGGTATTAAGATGTATTATTTTAATAGATTCTTCCATTTTTCCCATTCGTTCATCGTATTTTCTTTCTAGTTTCTCTAATTTTTTATAAATATCGTTGATTGTTTTGTTATCCTGATAGCTACATTATATGTTTGTCAGTTGTACTAAATTATTCTCTAGTGCTAATCTTCTTTCTCTATCAAATTCATTTTCTAATATCATTTGTTTTCGATCTTTAATTAAATAAAATGTACCATCACTAATTTACGCAAATTGTCTATTTTGATTAGTCTTGTGTGTTTTAAATGGACCATCCGGATATCTAATAATTTCTTCTTCAATGATTTTTTCGTTTTTATTCATTATTCATTATTCTTGTTTAATCACTCGTTCATATTCTACTTCTATTTTCTTTCTTAAAAGTAATTCAGGAAATAACTGTGAATATTCTTTAGTGATCTTCTTTCCTAATATTGCATACCCTTGTTCTTCTAATTCTATTGGTAACTTAGTATTACTTGACTTTGGTTTATCTGGTTTATTTTTACTTTCGTTCAGTAATTTTATAACTAATAAAATATTCGTATTAATTATTCTTAGATTAGTACCTAAGTGATCGTCTTTTTCTAGTTCACTCATAAGCATAAAGCTGGTTTTCTATTTAGCTTATAATTATTATAATCTGCTAGAATATTCTTAACCACATTTTCCTGTTCCTTAATTTGTATTTCTAGTAGTTCTAATTGATCATCAAAAGGTTTTAACTCGTTTTCAATTTCGTCATAGTCAGAGTTATAATTTAATGATGCTCGTTCCAATATTTGTAATTTATTAATAATAGCTATTTGCTTTTGATTACTTAATTCTAAACTTTTAATATCCGCTTGCATAAGTGATATAAAGTATTGCCAATTAGCTTTTCTCATTGCTCTGTTTACTTGTGATTTAGTACTCATACGTATAATGAATTTTGTAAATCTTTAAGTTCTTGTTTAGCGATTAGCTTTTGATTCTTTTTATTTTGTAGACTAGTTAGATATTTTCTTAAGGCATCTCTTAGTTCAGTATCTTTTCTTCTATTGGCTTCATATAAATAATTTTCAAATTCATCTATTTTATCTTGTTGAATCCGTAGTTGGAAATTTAACATATTTTGTCGCATTTCAATATCTTCTAGGACGTTTCTGATTTGTGATTTAGTCATATTGATTTTATTAATTGTTCAAGTTCTATTAATAATTGGCTTAGTTCTATTTGTTACCCTACCTTTATAAATATGAAGGATTTACTTTGTCACCCGATAAAATAGTAGATAAGAAAAAATTTGACTTCACACATTTAACAAAGTATCTTAAAAAGAAAAAGCAAGAATATTTAGTTATAGCAGATAGGGAACATGTTATAGATATAACCCAAGTACAAGGAAATACTAGAGTTCCTTTAATAACACAAGAAGTGTTAAATGAAGAAATAACCAAAATTAATAATACATTAAAAAATAAACCAATTACATTTAGATTTGTAGAACTAGCAGCCATCGAAATAATAATAAAAGCATGTTTTAAAGAAGGAATAGATACTCCCTTGGAATTAGAATTAGGCGATGACGAATAAAAGAACCGAAGAGAACAAGCTATTATAGCACAACTCAAAGGAAATCTTATTTATCATAAAGTAAGGTTCATAATTAAACCAAATTATTCTATAAGTTTAACTGACCAAAACATAGAAAAAGCATTAGTATTATATTGGATGCTAAGTGGAATAAACATGACCAATGGATCAAAAGTTATGACAGTACAATGTAAGAATGCTTATATTCTAACAGACCAACATCAAGTCTATACCAAAAATAAATTGAGACCAATTACTATAGATACCCCTTTTACAGACCTTATTTTACCCATAGAAAAAGGATTAAAATTATATTCAAAACCAAACTATGAAGATTTAGAAATAGTAAAGAAACGGTTAAGTATTTCTCGATCCAAATGACAGTCTACCTATTCAACTAAAATCATATGAACATTATATAATTATACAAATAGGAACAAAAAACCTAACAGCACAAATAGACATCAACATTGAAAATAATTATATTCCATTAGAAAAACTATCTCTTAACATCAATGAGAATTTTAATAGATTAATTACCCTAACAACAAAGATTGCACTACAAGATATAAACATTGAATATGTTATAACCCTAAATAACAAAATAGTATTAGGAAAAGATTTCTTAGAAAAGGTTAAACCATGGAAACTAAACCAAGATTATTTTGAATTTACATATAATCAAAACCAATATAAAACTAAAACAATGAATGAATAACACTATTCCCAGTTTAATTGAACTAGTAAAATTGCAAAAACAGGTTAGAAATAGCAAAAGAAGAAAAGGTTTATCTAAGTCAAAGGGTAAACTACATTAGATTTGCAGGATGTCATCACGATAGTATACGATTATATTCTAAAAAGGTACAAGAGAAAACTAGAGACATAGAAATATTAGAACAGAGATTACATAAAATGAAAAATAACTTAGTAATTCTTAATCACCATGAGTAATTTAATCTATATACTTATAAAAATAATTTTTGAAGGTTATAAAAGTAGATATTATACACCAATGGTAGATACAGGAGCACAAACAACAATAATGAAAGAAAATTGTTTACCAGAATGGAAAACCCTACGTACACCATTTCGAATAAATGGATTTAATAATAATAGTAGTAAAATTACACTTTACCAAACAAACGTAAAAATACAAATTTGGGATAAAATCTTAGTTATACCTAAGGTATATTGCTTTGAATAAATAGGAAAAGATATTATATTAGGAACAAATTTCTTAAACCAATATAAACCATTTAGTATAGATAAAGAATTTATTACCCTGTTTACCCCTTGTAGACATAAGTTAAAAGCCAAGGTAGTTACTAATAAAGAACGATTACCAATAGAGTGGGAAAAATGTGCAATAGGTACAGAAGCAAAAATAGTCCAAAAAATGCATACTAAAAAAGAAAGTAAAACTCTTGACATAATAGAAATAGGAATATTACATTAAGATAAACTTACTCCTTTGAAAAACCGATTGTTTAGTATTAGTCAAAAAAAGCCGACTTCACACAAAAGCCGAGTTATCACAAGAAAAGTTAACTCCCCTTTCAAACGAAGTATGTCCCTACAAACCTATAACCCCAATCAAGCCAATAACCCTACTCCAGTTATCAATGAAATAAACTTTCCAAGCTTAATACCGAGATACCACTTCTTTTAAGGAAAAATTAACCTTAGGTACCAAACAAACAATGATCCCTCAAGTTCGCCAATATATAGATTATTTCTTACTTATTGCCAATAGGCTAAATACCTTCCCGGAGATAACCACAAAAGACCGCCATGGAGAGATCGAAGGTGGATATGTTACTAACCCTTTAAAAAGGGTAAACGAGTTAATAGCGTTGCTCGGTTGCAATGCAAATTTAATCAAAGAACTTATGATTATGGCCTTCTTAATTCAGTATATACACTTGAATGGAGAGGAGCTATCATCAATTCTCGATCTATATAAAGCGGCTAAAAGTTACTTGCATATTACAAAATCTCCCATGATTTTTGTAAGATGCTATACCGCCTCGAGGCGAAGTTACTTTCTCCGAGATAAAACCATGTATTAGGGTTGTTAAAATGGGATGTACAGCAAATTTTATCTTTCCCGAAGAAATTAAGGCACGACCCAGAATTAAATCGCAATGAGATACCGGACTTCCTCGAGAGAAAGAGGGCGCATCAAGATAAAAGCAATTTATGAAGCCTTGCTTAGCATGGTCAAGACTTATGTCCGGATAAATCATAGAGAGTTAAACACATTAATTATATCTCAAAGCAAATCATACGGCCATGATGCGGTCGAAACCATTAAGTCATGGATATGGAGCACGCTCCACCCGGATCAGCGCCGGTTACACGGTATTTACCAAGGAATTTTCTAACCGAAGATACTTTGAAGAGATATTGCAGTTGGATGCAACAAAATAATAACCACTCATGTAAGATGTGTGGAGTTAAGCAAATGACTGTACCAATAATCGAAGATATGGACGAGTTATGAAGATAGAGTGAATCATCTAACAACTGCGAGTATCAACTACGAGAGATAGAACACGGCGTACCGAGAATAAAACATCTGTCTACAAAGATAAGCACTGTAAAATAGAGATATTTTATCATGTAACAGATAAACTTTGTAATAGTTACAACGGGACAAAAGTTAGGCGGCTAACGCGTAAAATATGTCAATAGTGAATAGTGAAATAGTAATATGAATAGTTTTGTAAAATTATACGGCACTTCTAATAACTTTGCCTATAAATAAGATCAGCTGGTGAAGCAAAGGATCATCAGCAAGCTTCTCACCACTCACTACTCTTCTTCCCTCTCTAACTTTTCATCTCTCAAATAATAAACACGCTTCTCCCCATAGTTGGTATCAGAGCCTACTATTCACAAGACCGGAGTTACTTACTTAGAGTTAGTTCTTCAAGATATTTTGCAGACAATTATGGAAGCAGATAAGGTAACCTCTTTTCTTATGAACTAAATTTAAATTAAATCCCATAGTTTATAATAATACTGAGATCTGTTAAGATAATTCTATAATTTCATATAGGATGTATGCTATCTTAATTATGCTTTCCCCGATTAAGTAAAATCATGTTTAGAAACCAAGAGACAATTGGTAGCGGGACCCCGTTTAGCCGTTGAGAATGAGAAGGCGTTGAGGGCGTGATGCATAAAACCTATGTGGTGAGGTTGAAAAACATGAATTTATTTAATTATGCTTAAGTGCTTAAGGGTTGTCAAAGCGGATTAGCGAGTACTTTATATGAAAGCCGATAGAATTGTTATTAACCGATTAAGGTTTATTATGAGCAAAAGGGATTGAGTCTTAAAAAGAAGTTCATAAAGAAACAGATTAATTACCTATTCACGTGTTTATTTGCTTAAATATTTGCCTGATTATTTACTTAGCTTATGAGTTCTCTAATAAAATCTGTTAAACTATGTGTTAAATGGTTAAATTATGCTTTACAATTTAAAATTGATAACTTAAAAGAACAACTAAGAATTTCTCATATTCACGCGGCTAGAGTAGAAGATCTTGACTTAGGTAATATTTTAATCGATATATTACGGGAAGAACACAACGGGATAGATAAACTTGTACAAGTACAACTAGAAATTAAAAAATTATTAGATTTCTTAAAACAAATAGAACTAAGCCAATTATTAATAGAACTTGAACAATTAATAAAATCAATATGACTAAATCACAAATCAGAAACGTCCTAGAAGATATTGAAATGCGACAAAATATGTTAAATTTCCAACTACGGATTCAACAAGATAAAATAGATGAATTTGAAAATTATTTATATGAAGCCAATAGAAGAAAAGATACTTGAACTAAGAGATGCCTTAAGAAAATATCTAACTAGTCTACAAAATAAAAAGAATCAAAAGCTAATCGCTAAACAAGAACTTAAAGATTTACAAAATTCATTATACGTATGAGTACTAAATCACAAGTAAACGAGCAATGAGAAAAGCTAATTGGCAATACTTTATATCACTTATGCAAGCGGATATTAAAAGTTTAGAATTAAGTAATCAAAAGCAAATAGCTATTATTAATAAACTACAAATATTGGAACGAGCAACATTAAATGATAACTCGACTATGACGAAATTGAAAACGAGTTAAAACCTTTTGATGATCAATTAGAACTACTAGAAATACAAATTAAGGAACGAGGAAAATGTGGTTAAGAAAATTCTAGCAGATTATAATAATTATAAGCTAAATAGAAAACCGACTTTATGTTGATGAGTGAACTAGAAAAAGACGATCACTTAGGTACTAATCTAAGAATAATTAATACGAATATTTTATTAGTTATAAAATTACTGAACGAAAGTAAAAATAAACCGAGATAAACCAGAGTCAAGTAATACTAAGTTACCAATAGAATTAGAAGAACAAGGGTATGCAATATTAGGAAAGAAGATCACTAAAGAATATTCACGGTTATTTCTGAATTACTTTTAAGAAAAAAAAATAGAAGTAGAATATGAACGAGTAATTAAACAAGAATAATGAGTAATGAATAAAAACGAAAAAATCATTGAAGAAGTAATTATTAGATATCCAGATGGTCCATTTAAAACACACAAGACTAATCAAAATAGACAATTTGCGAAAATTAGTGATGGTACATTTTATTTAATTAAAGATCGAAAACAAATGATATTAGAAAATGAATTTGATAGAGAAAGAAGATTAGCACTAGAGAATAATTTAGTACAACCGACAAACATAGAATGTAGCTATCGGGATAACAAAACAATCAACGATATTTATAAAAAATTAGAGAAACTAGAAAGAAAATACGATGAACGAATGAGAAAAATGGAAGAATCTATTAAAATAATACATCTTAATACCAAACAAATTTTAGACAAAGTCTATAGAGTAGAAAATAATTTTAATAACGAAATACAAAATCTTAAAACAGATTATAATAATAAATTTGATAAAATCGAAGAACAACTTATAAATAATATCAAAGATAATAATGAAATATCGAAAATCCATGAATCGGATAACGAGACCCTAAATAATACCTTTATAGAAGCCTTAACTATGGAAATTGAACGACTTGAAGTAAACAATATAAATGTATTACAAGACAAGTGATGAAACTTGTTCTCGAACAATCCAGTCAAGAATTTAGATATTCAAATTATTTAGAAGCGAGACTTTAACTCGAGATAAAGATGAAGAAATTAATGTACTCACAAAAGTCTACAACGATGGCAATTATGATCATATGGAAACCGATAGAAGTTATAAACCTACCTTTAAAAAGAAAAAATATGATTATAAGTATAAAAATAACGACTATATATGGAAATATCGAAGTAAAATAGAAAACGACTACATACCAAGAGGTAATCAATCGGGAGAAACTTTAAATTTAGATTGTTTTTTCATTTAGGATTCGATAATCTATAACCATTCGGGTTTTACCTCTTTTTTGTTCAGAGTGATTATTAACTATAAATGCACTTGCTACTATGTTTTGAGTTACTTGGTCTAATTAATTGGCCGGCTAATAGTTCCGTTATATGCATTTTAAATTCCTTTTCATCTCTTTGGGTATTATTAAAGGGTTTTTGTGATATTATGCTGTTCGGGTCTTTTAATGTCATTTTTATTTCCGTTTTATGCTTATGCCAATTTTCTAATGGATTGTCACTACATAGTTCTTCTAATTGGTTTTTCAAAGGAGTAAGTTTATCTAAATGTAATATTCCTATTTCTATTATGTCAAGAGTGTTACTTTCTTTTTTTAGTATGCATTTTTTGGACTATTTTTGCTTCTGTACCTATTGCACATTTTTCCCACTCTATTGGTAATCGTTCTTTATTAGTAACTACCTTGGCTTTTAACTTATGTCTACAAGGGGTAAACAGGGTAATAAATTCTTTATCTATACTAAATGGTTTATATTGGTTTAAGAAATTTGTTCCTAATATAATATCTTTTCCTATTAATTCAAAGCAATATACCTTAGGTATAAGTAAGATTTTATCCCAAATTTGTATTTTTACGTTTGTTTGGTAAAGTGTAATTTTACTACTATTATTATTAAATCCATTTATTCGAAATGGTGTACGTAGGGTTTTCCATTCTGGTAAACAATTTTCTTTCATTATTGTTGTTTGTGCTCCTGTATCTACCATTGGTGTATAATATCTACTTTTATAACCTTCAAAAATTATTTTTATAAGTATATAGATTAAATTACTCATGGTGATTAAGAATTACTAAGTCATTTTTCATTTTATGTAATCTCTGTTCTAATATTTCTATGTCTCTAGTTTTCTCTTGTACCTTTTTAGAATATAATCGTATACTATCGTGATGACATCCTGCAAATCTAATGTAGTTTACCCTTTGACTTAGATAAAACTTTTCTTCTTTTGCTATTTCTAACTGTTTTTGCAATTTTACTAGTTCAATTAAACTGGGAATAGTGTTATTCATTCATTGTTTTAGTTTTATATTGGGTTTGATTATATGTAAATTCAAAATAATCTTGGTTTAGTTTCCATGGTTTAACCTTTTCTAAGAAATCTTTTCCTAATACTATTTTGTTATTTAGGGTTATAACATATTCAATGTTTATATCTTGTAGTGCAATCTTTGTTGTTAGGGTAATTAATCTATTAAAATTCTCATTGATGTTAAGAGATAGTTTTTCTAATGGAATATAATTATTTTCAATGTTGATGTCTATTTGTGCTGTTAGGTTTTTTGTTCCTATTTGTATAATTATATAATGTTCATATGATTTTAGTTGAATAGGTAGACTGTCAGTTAAATGTCGTTTGGATCGAGAAATACTTAACCGTTTCTTTACTATTTCTAAATCTTCATAGTTTGGTTTTGAATATAATTTTAATCCTTTTTCTATGGGTAAAATAAGATCTGTAAAAGGGGTATCTATAGTAATTGGTCTCAATTTATTTTTGGTATAGACTTGATGTTGGTCTGTTAGAATATAAGCATTCTTACATTGTACTGTCATAACTTTTGATCCATTGGTCATGTTTATTCCACTTAGCATCCAATATAATACTAATGCTTTTTCTATGTTTTGGTCAGTTAAACTTATAGAATAATTTGGTTTAATTATGAACCTTACTTTCTGATAAATAAGATTTCCTTTGAGTTGTGCTATAATAGCTTGTTCTACTGGTTCTTTTATTCTGTCATCAGCTAATTCTAATTCCAAGGGAGTATCTATTCCTTCTTTAAAACATGCTTTTATTATTATTTCGATGGCTGCTAGTTCTACAAATCTAAATGTAATTGGTTTATTTTTTAATGTATTGTTAATTTTGGTTATTTCTTCATTTAACACTTCTTGTGTTATTAAAGGAACTCTAGTATTTCCTTGTACTTGGGTTATATCTATAACATGTTCCCTATCTGCTATAACTAAATATTCTTGCTTTTTCTTTTTAAGATACTTTGTTAAATGTGTGAAGTCAAATTTTTTCTTATCTACTATTTTATCGGGTGACAAAGTAAATCCTTCATATTTTAATTCATTATTTAAATCAAAAATAGCTCTTTGATTTCTATGTTGTTCCGTAATATCTTCATCATAATTAACTTGTTGTAGTTCCTTACTCATCACTATCAGTTTCAATATTATCTTTTTCTTCATTACTTTCTTCATGACCTACTATTCCATTGATTTCATCATTATCTGTTTCATATTCGAGTACATATATTTCTTCATCTGATGGTATATTGGTTTTACCTAATTCATATTCTGCTATATGGAGTTCAATGAAATTTATATTTTTAATATTTTTAGTATTATTTCTATTGGTCTTTGTTTTGCATTCTCTTGCTATATGACCTATCTGTCCACAATTGTAACATTTACATCTTTTGGGGTTTTTAGCATATTTATAAATTTTTCTTTTAATAAAGTAATTTTTATTTGATCTTTTCTTATTTTTATATTTTCCATATGGTTTAAATCTTTTGTATTTTCTTCGCATCAATTTAGGTCTTTTTGCTTTATATCTTCTGTTTAATTTGTGACACCCAAATTTAGGTATTTCATATCTTTCACAACAGTCACTAAATTTGGCTTGTCGTTTAAATTCCTTTTGGTTATTGATTTCCATACAATAATTTTTATACCATGCTTGTAAATATGCTATTTGTTCTCCTAAAGTTCCTGTTTTAGGTTCTGTGTAAAAGGCTTGTTGTACCATAGTATTTATAGGTATTGGTAATTTTTCAAAATATAGTTTTCGAAATACTGCTAATTGTTCAGGGGTTTCGGTTCCTAATTCATAATAATTCATTTGGAATGCACAATTATATCTATTTAAATCTTCTGGACACATAGAACATAGTTGCATATTATATAATTGGGACTTACAATACTCCTTTTTGGCTATAGCATATTTTAAATCTGCATTTGGATTACTAAATTCTCTTCGAATTATTCGCTCATACTTTTTCAACATTTGGATTGGATCTGTCATCTCAGTTCCTTCTATCTTGGTACTTCTTAGTTCTGTTAATTCTAGTATGCCTATATTATTTAGAAAGTTTTTAGCTATTCCTGTTATTGTAGCTTCAATATAATTTGCTGCCGCACTAACGTGTATTTTTGCTTCGATTAATTTTGCAGTTATCCTAGATATCCAATTTTGTATGTCTATTTCAGCGTTTACAGAACAATCTAAATTTAAAGTTTCTCCCGATTGATTACCTCTTGGTATGTAGTCGTTTTCTATTTTACTTCGATATTTCCATATATAGTCGTTATTTTTATACTTATAATCATATTTTTTCTTTTTAAAGGTAGGTTTATAACTTCTATCGGTTTCCATATGATCATAATTGCCATCGTTGTAGACTTTTGTGAGTACATTAATTTCTTCATCTTTATCTGAGTTAAAGTCTGCTTCTAAATAATTTGAATATCTAAATTCTTGACTGGATTGTTCAGAACAAGTTTCATCACTGTCTTGTAATACATTTATATTGTTTACTTCAAGTCGTTCAATTTCCATAGTTAAGGCTTCTATAACAGTATTATTTAGGGTCTCGTTATCTGATTCATGGATTTCTGATATTTCATTATTATCTTTGATATTATTTATAAGTTGTTCTTCGATTTTATCAAATTTATTATTATAATCTGTTTTAAGATTTTGTATTTCGTTATTAAAATTATTTTCTACTCTATAGACTTTGTCTAAAATTTGTTTGGTATTAAGATGTATTATTTTAATAGATTCTTCCATTTTTCTCATTCGTTCATCGTATTTTCTTTCTAGTTTCTCTATTTTTTTATAAATATCGTTGATTGTTTTGTTATCCTGATAGCTACATTCTATGTTTGTCAGTTGTACTAAATTATTCTCTAGTGCTAATCTTCTTTCTCTATCAAATTCATTTTCTAATATCATTTGTTTTCGATCTTTAATTAAATAAAATGTACCATCACTAATTTCTGCAAATTGTCTATTTTGATTAGTCTTGTGTGTTTTAAATGGACCATCTGGATATCTAATAATTTCTTCTTCAATGATTTTTTCGTTTTTATTCATTATTCATTATTCTTGTTTAATTACTCGTTCATATTCTACTTCTATTTTCTTTCTTAAAAGTAATTCAGAAAATAACTGTGAATATTCTTTAGTGATCTTCTTTCCTAATATTGCATACCCTTGTTCTTCTAATTCTATTGGTAACTTAGTATTACTTGACTCTGGTTTATCTGGTTTATTTTTACTTTCGTTCAGTAATTTTATAACTAATAAAATATTCGTATTAATTATTCTTAGATTAGTACCTAAGTGATCGTCTTTTTCTAGTTCACTCATAAGCATAAAGCTGGTTTTCTATTTAGCTTATAATTATTATAATCTGCTAGAATTTTCTTAACCACATTTTCCTGTTCCTTAATTTGTATTTCTAGTAGTTCTAATTGATCATCAAAAGGTTTTAACTCGTTTTCAATTTCGTCATAGTCAGAGTTATCATTTAATGTTGCTCGTTCCAATATTTGTAGTTTATTAATAATAGCAATTTGCTTTTGATTACTTAATTCTAAACTTTTAATATCCGCTTGCATAAGTGATATAAAGTATTGCCAATTAGCTTTTCTCATTGCTCTGTTTACGTGTGATTTAGTACTCATACGTATAATGAATTTTGTAAATCTTTAAGTTCTTGTTTAGCGATTAGCTTTTGATTCTTTTTATTAGAAAATGGAATTATTTAAAACTCAGATTGAATTCTTAGGATTTGAAATAGATAAAGCTGGAATAAAAATGCAAGCCCATATAGCTCAAAAAATTATAGAGTTTCAACAAGAAATTAATACTAAAAAGGAATTACAAAAGTTCTTAGGAATAGTTAATCAGGTTAGAGAATTTATCCCTAAACTATCACATTATACTGAACCATTAACTAAAAAACTAAAGAAAGACTACGATTTTATATGGAATGCTACTGACACAAAGACTTTAGAAAAAATTAAAGAATTAGTCAGAAAGTTACCAAAACTAAGTTTTTCCGATGAAGACAAAGAATTTACATGGATAGTGGAAACAGATGCTAGTGAAACTAATAACGGTTACGGAGCAGTATTAAAGTATAGATATAAAAACGATAAAAAGGAATATGTTTGTCGATATCACTCAGGATCATTCAAAGCAAATGAAATCAATTGGGATATAAATAAAAAAGAGTTAAAAGCAGTAAAATATGGAATTAAAAAATTTGAATGTTACATAGTTTATAGTAAATTTATAATCGAAAGTATAATAGAACCGTTAAAAGTTGGCTAACCCAAAAATTGCGGGATTCAATTACGAGGAAGGAGATAAACAGGATTGTAGCGAGATATTAACCAAGTATGAGTTTAATATCGAATTACTAAAAACTAACGAAAACTCGTTTTGCGACTACCTCTCAAGACATAGTTCAACAACCGATTATAGAAAATCGGGAGCTCAAGATACAACTCAACAAGATAATGGAAGAATTTGCTTCTATGAAAAGGGAAGCCACTTCCAAGAATCCTAATATGGAGCAAGCGATATTGGCACTAGCCAAAAATATAAAAGCCGAGTTATCACAAGAAAAGTTAACTCCCCTTTCAAACGAAGTATGTCCCTACAAACCTATAACCCCAATCAAGCCAATAACCCTACTCCAGTTATCAATGAAATAAACTTTCCAAGCTTAATACCGATACCACTTCTTTTAAGGAAAAATTAACCTTAGGTACCAAACAAACAATGATCCCTCAAGTTCGCCAATATATAGATTATTTCTTACTTATTGCCAATAGGCTAAATACCTTCCCGAGAGATAACCACAAAAGACCGCCCGGAGAGATCGAAGGTGGATATGTTACTAACCCTTTAAAAAGGGTAAACGAGTTAATAGCGTTGCTCGGTTGCAATGCAAATTTAATCAAAGCAACTTATGATTATGGCCTTCTTAATTCGGTATATACACTTTGAATGGAGAGGAGCTATCATCAATTCCCGATCTATATAAAGCGGCTAAAAGTTACTTGCATATTACAAAATCTCCCATGATTTTTGTAAGATGCTATACCGCCCCAGCGAAGTTACTTTCTCCGAGATAAAACCATGTATTAGGGTTGTTAAAATGGGATGTACAGACAAATTTTATCTTTCCCGAAGAAATTAAGGCACGACCCGAATTAAATCGCAATGAGATACCAGACCTCCTCAGAGAAAAGAGGGAAGTCAAGATAAAAGCAATTTATGAAGCCTTGCTTAGCATGGTCAAGACTTATGTCTGGATAAATCATAGAGAGTTAAACACATTAATTATATCTCAAAGCAAATCATACGGCCATGATGCGGTCGAAACCATTAAGTCATGGATATGGAGCTGCTCCACCCGGATCAGCGCCCGATTACACGGTATTTACCAAGGAATTTTCTAACCGAAGATACTTTGAAGAGATATTGCAGGTTGGATGCAACAAAATAATAACCACTCATGTAAGATGACTGTACCAATAATCGAAGATATGGACAGTTATGAAGATAGAGCTGAATCATCTAACACTGCAGTATCAACTACAGAGATAGAACACAGCGTACCAGAATAAAACATCTGTCTACAAAGATAAGCACTGTAAAATAGAGATATTTTATCATGTAACAGATAAACTTTGCAATAGTTACAACGGGACAAAAGTTAGGCGGCTAACGCGTAAAATATGTGAATAGTGAACAGTACTTTTACTGTAGCACTTTTCACTGTAGCAAATAGTAATATGAATAGTTTTGTAAAATTGTACGGCACTTGTAATAACTTTGCCTATAACTAAGATCAGCTGGTGAAGCAAAGGATCATCAGCAAGCTTCTCACCACTCACTACTCTTCTTCCCTCTCTAACTTTTCTTCTCTCAAATAATAAACACGCTTCTCCCCATAGTTGGTATCAGAGCCTACTATTCACAAGACTGGAGTTACTTACTTAGAGTTAGTTCTTCAAGATATTTTACAGACAATTATGGAAGCAGATAAGGTAACCTCTTTTCTTATGAACTAATTTTAAATTCAATCCCTTAGTTTATAATAATACTGAGATCTGTTAAGATAATTCTATAATTTCATATAGGATGTATGCTATCTTAATTATGCTTTCCCCGATTAAGTAAAATCATGTTTACTATCTTAAACTAAAAAGTTAAGATAATTAACTTGTTTTAAAGCATAATTTATCCATTCAACACGTAGTTTAACAGTTTTTATTAGAGAACTCATAAGCTAAGTAAATAATCAGGCAAATATTTAAGCAAATAAACACGTGAATAGGTAATTAATCTGTTTCTTTATGAACTTCTTTTTAAGAATTAATCCCTTTTGCTCATAATAAACCTTAATCGGTTAATAACAATTCTATCAGCTTTCATATAAGTACTGCTAATCCGCTTTGACAACCCTTAAGCACTTAAGCATAATTAAATAAATTCATGTTTTTCAGCCTCACCACATGGGTTTTATGCATCACGCCCTCAACGCCTTCTCATTGTCAACGGCTAAACGGGGTCCTGCTACCAATTGTCTCTTGGTTTCTAAACATGATTTTACTTAATCGGGGAAAGCATAATTAAGATAGCATACATCCTATATGAAATTATAGAATTATCTTAACAGATCTCAGTATTATTATAAACTATGGGATTGAATTTAAATTTAGTTCATAAGAAAAGAGGTTACCTTATCTGCTTCCATAATTGTCTGTAAAATATCTTGAAGAACTAACTCTAAGTAAGTAACTCCGGTCTTGTGAATAGTAGGCTCTGATACCAACTATGGGGAGAAGCGTGTTTATTATTTGAGAGAAGAAAAGTTAGAGAGGGAAGAAGAGTAGTGAGTGGTGAGAAGCTTGCTGATGATCCTTTGCTTCACCAGCTGATCTTATTTATAGGCAAAGTTATTACAAGTGCCGTACAATTTTACAAAACTATTCATATTACTATTTGCTACAGTTAAAAGTGCTACAGTAAAAGTACTGTTCACTATTCACTATTCACATATTTTACGCGTTAGCCGCCTAACTTTTGTCCCGTTGTAACTATTACAAAGTTTATCTGTTACATGATAAAATATCTCTATTTTACAGTGCTTATCTTTGTAGAGAGATGTTTTATTCTGGTACGCTGTGTTCTATCTCTGTAGTTGATACTGCAGTGTTAGATGATTCAGCTCTATCTTCATAACTGTCCATATCTTCGATTATTGGTACAGTCATTTGCTTAACTCCACACATCTTACATGAGTGGTTATTATTTTGTTGCATCCAACGCAATATCTCTTCAAAGTATCTTCGGTTAGAAAATTCCTTGGTAAATACCGTGTAATCGGGCGCTGATCCGGGTGGAGCAGGCTCCATATCCATGACTTAATGGTTTCGACCGCATCATGGCCGTATGATTTGCTTTGAGATATAATTAATGTGTTTAACTCTCTATGATTTATCCAGACATAAGTCTTGACCATGCTAAGCAAGGCTTCATAAATTGCTTTTATCTTGACTGCCCTCTTTTCTCTGAGGAGGTCTGGTATCTCATTGCGATTTAATTCTGGCTGTGTTTAACTCAAGAATGATGACATTCTCTATCTCCGTAGTTGATACTTGCAGTGTTAGATGATTCAGCTCTATCTTCATAACTCCGTCCATATCTTCGATTATTGGTACAAGTCATTTGCTTAACTCCACACATCTTACATGAGTGGTTATTATTTTGTTGCATCCAACTGCAATATCTCTTCAAAGTTTCTTCGGTTAGAAAATTCCTTGGTAAATACCGTGTAACGGCGCTTGATCCGGGTGGAGCAGGGCTCCATATCCATGACTTAATGGTTTCGACCGCATCATGGCCGTATGATTTGCTTTGAGATATAATTAATGTGTTTAACTCTCTATGATTTATCCGGACATAAGTCTTGACCATGCTAAGCAAGGCTTCATAAATTGCTTTTATCTTGACCCGCCCTCTTTTCTCCGAGGAGGTCCGGTATCTCATTGCGATTTAATTCGGGCCGTGCCTTAATTTCTTCGGGAAAGATAAAATTTGCTTTGTACATCCCATTTTAACAACCCTAATACATGGTTTTATCTCGGAGAAAGTAACTTCGCCTGGGGCGGTATAGCATCTTACAAAAATCATGGGAGATTTTATAATATGCAAGTAACTTTTAGCTGCTTTATATAGATCAGGAATTGATGATAGCTCCTCTCCATTGAGTGTATATACTGAATTAAGAAGGCCATAATCATAAGTCGCTTTGATTAAATTTGCATTGCAACCAGCAACGCTATTAACTCGTTTACCCTTTTTAAAGGGTTAGTAACATATCCACCTTCGATCTCTCCATGGCGGTCTTTTGTGGTTATCTCTCGGGAAGGTATTTAGCCTATTGGCAATAAGTAAGAAATAATCTATATATTGGCGAACTTGAGGGATCATTGTTTGTTTGGTACCTAAGGTTAATTTTTCCTTAAAAGAAGTGGTATCTGGTATTAAGCTTGGAAAGTTTATTTCATTGATAACTGGAGTAGGGTTATTGGCTTGATTGGGGTTATAGGTTTGTAGGGACATACTTCGTTTGAAAGGGGAGTTAACTTTTCTTGTGATAACTCGGCTTTTATATTTTTGGCTAGTGCCAATATCTCGCTTGCTCCATATTAGGATTGCTGGAAGTGGCTTCCCTTTTCATAGAAGCAAATTCTTCCATTATCTTGTTGAGTTGTATCTTGAGCTCCTGATTTTCTATAATCAGTTGTTGAACTATGTCTTGAGAGGTAGTCTGCAAAACAGTTTTCGTTAGTTTTTAGTAATTCGATATTAAACTCATACTGGTTAATATCTGCTACAATCCTGTTTATCTCCTTCCTCGTAATTGAATCCCGCAATTTTTGGGTTAGCCAACTTTTAACAGTTCTATTATCCCGTTCGATTATAAATTTACTATAAACTATGTAACATTCAAATTTTTTTAATTCCATATTTTATCGCTTTTAACTCTTGTTTATTTATATCCCAATTGATTTCATTTGCTTTGAATGTTCCTGAGTGATATCGACAAACATATTCCTTTTTATCGTTTTTATATCTATACTTTAATACTGCTCCGTAACCGTTATTAGTTTCACTAGCATCTGTTTCCACTATCCATGTAAATTCTTTGTCTTCATCGGGAAAACTTAGTTTTGGTAACTTTCTGACTAATTCTTTAATTTTTTCTAAAGTCTTTGTGTCGGTAGCATTCCATCTAAAATCGTAGTCTTTCTTTAGTTTTTTAGTTAATGGTTCGAGTATATTGTGATAGTTTAGGGATAAATTCTCTAACCCGATTAACTATTCCTAAGAACTTTTGTAATTCCTTTTTAGTATTAATTTCTTGTTGAAACTCTATAATTTTTTGAGCTATATGGTCTTGCATTTTTATTCTAGCTTTATCTATTTCAAATCCTAAGAATTCAATCTGAGTTTTAAATAATTCCATTTTCTTTTTGCTTAAAACTATACCACTAGTTTTAATTATTTCTATAAACTTGCTCTAATAACTTATAATGTTCTTCTTGAGTTTTCGAATAGATAAGTATGTCATCAATGTAGACTACACAATTTGATAATTGATTTAATTATTTATCCATAAATGCTTGGAATCTTCCCGGGGCATTTTTATATCCAAAAGGTAATACATTCCATTCATAAAATCCATTAGGGACTTTGAATGTTTGTTAATTGTTTAGATTCTTCGGTTAATTTTAATTGGTGAAAACCACTTTTACAATCAAACTTTGAAAAATAATTGTAACCTTGTATTTGTCTCATTTTAAGTATCTTATTTGGTATGGGGTAATTATACGTAATTGTTTTTTCATTTAGGATTCGATAATCTATAACCATTCGGGTTTTACCTCTTTTTTGTTCGAGTGATTATTAACTATAAATGCACTTGCTACTATGTTTTGAGTTACTTGGTCTAATTAATTGGCCGGCTAATAGTTCCGTTATATGCATTTTAAATTCCTTTTCATCTCTTTGGGTATTATTAAAGGGTTTTTGTGATATTATGTTTGTTCGGGTCTTTTAATGTCATTTTTATTTCCGTTTTATGCTTATGCCAATTTTCTAATGGATTGTCACTACATAGTTCTTCTAATTGGTTTTTCAAAGGAGTAAGTTTATCTAAATGTAATATTCCTATTTCTATTATGTCAAGAGTGTTACTTTCTTTTTTAGTATGCATTTTTTGGACTATCTTTGCTTCTGTACCTATTGCACATTTTTCCCACTCTATTGGTAATCGTTCTTTATTAGTAACTACCTTGGCTTTTAACTTATGTCTACAAGGGGTAAACAGGGTAATAAATTCTTTATCTATACTAAATGGTTTATATTGGTTTAAGAAATTTGTTCCTAATATGATATATTTTCCTATTAATTCAAAGCAATATACCTTAGGTATAAGTAAGATTTTATCCCAAATTTGTATTTTTACGTTTGTTTGGTAAAGTGTAATTTTACTACTATTATTATTAAATCCATTTATTCGAAATGGTGTACGTAGGGTTTTCCATTCTGGTAAACAATTTTCTTTCATTATTGTTGTTTGTGCTCCTGTATCTACCATTGGTGTATAATATCTACTTTTATAACCTTCAAAAATTATTTTTATAAGTATATAGATTAAATTACTCATGGTGATTAAGAATTACTAAGTCATTTTTCATTTTATGTAATCTCTGTTCTAATATTTCTATGTCTCTAGTTTTCTCTTGTACCTCTTTAGAATATAATCGTATACTATCGTGATGACATCCTGCAAATCTAATGTAGTTTACCCTTTGACTTAGATAAACCTTTTCTTCTTTTGCTATTTCTAACTGTTTTTGCAATTTTACTAGTTCAATTAAACTGGGAATAGTGTTATTAGATTTCCTTTGAGTTGTGCTATAATAGCTTGTTCTACTGGTTCTTTTATTCTGTCATCAGCTAATTCTAATTCCAAGGGAGTATCTATTCCTTCTTTAAAACATGCTTTTATTATTATTTCGATGGCTGCTAGTTCTACAAATCTAAATGTAATTGGTTTATTTTTTAATGTATTGTTAATTTTGGTTATTTCTTCATTTAACACTTCTTGTGTTATTAAAGGAACTCTAGTATTTCCTTGTACTTGGGTTATATCTATAACATGTTCCCTATCTGCTATAACTAAATATTCTTGCTTTTTCTTTTTAAGATACTTTGTTAAATGTGTGAAGTCAAATTTTTTCTTATCTACTATTTTATCGGGTGACAAAGTAAATCCTTCATATTTTAATTCATTATATTTTTGCAAATTAAAAATAGCTCTTTGATTTCTATGTTGTTCCGTAATATCTTCATAACTTGTTGTAGTTCCTTACTCATCACTATCAGTTTCAATATTATCTTTTTCTTCATTACTTTCTTCATGACCTACTATTCCATTGATTTCATCATTATCTGTTTCATATTCGAGTACATATATTTCTTCATCTGATGGTATATTGGTTTTACCTAATTCATATTCTGCTATATGGAGTTCAATGAAATTTATATTTTTAATATTTTTAGTATTATTTCTATTGGTCTTTGTTTTGCATTCTCTTGCTATATGACCTATCTGTCCACAATTGTAACATTTACATCTTTTGGGGTTTTTAGCATATTTATAAATTTTTCTTTTAATAAAGTAATTTTTATTTGATCTTTTCTTATTTTTATATTTTCCATATGGTTTAAATCTTTTGTATTTTCTTCGCATCAATTTAGGTCTTTTCGCTTTATATCTTCTGTTTAATTTGTGACACCCAAATTTAGGTATTTCATATCTTTCACAACAGTCACTAAATTTGGCTTGTCGTTTAAATTCCTTTTGCACTAGTGCAAAAAACCTCTTGTGCTACATTACAAGTGCTCCGTTTTTTAAAAAACCGAAGCGTAAAAGCTAATATTTTTCGCGGAAAATAATTTTTTTTACAAGTGCTCCGTTTAACCGGAGCATTTGGCACTCAAAAACTAAAAAAAAAAGAGTCTCGCTGGACGTGTTACGCATGACTACCAAGCCTCCTGTTTTACTAAGAACTTTTTAACATTCTCTATCTTTCTCTAATGTCCCACGCCTCTTTCTCTCTCTCCTTCCCTCTTCCTCAACCTCAATTTTACTTTTTGAATTTGTTCAACATGTATCTCTATTTTCTTTCAAATCTTCACCTAAAATGATCATCTCGCCTTGATCTACCCATTGATACCCGTTTCACCTTTGTTCGGAGACATTCATTGAAACCCTAGAATTTGGGAAAACCTCGAATGTTGCTGATTCCAGAATGAAAAGTTGAGATTTCTCTTAGCCTGGACCGATTTATGTTGGAGCTGCGGTTTATTGTAGCTTGGACTGGTTCGATCAGGCGATTGAATCATGCTTTTGTCGCATTTTCTAGGTTAGTTCAATTTTAAGGTTTGCATATTTTTTTTTTTTTTGCTTTTTTGACTAGTTTATTGAAGTTGTAGATTAAATTCGTGGAGTTATGAGTTCTTAGAATTGTGTTTTTTTTTTGTGGTTTCGAATAAAATATGAAGGCTCGTTCTTCTCGGCAGTTTTATCTAGTAAACACACACAAATAAACTTCGATTATAGTACCTTCATATTCTTTAATTCAAGCATCAAATTACAACATACAAGAAGTATAAACACAGAATTACACTCACCTTTTCCCTGATAAATCCAATTTGATCGACCGAAACAATGCGAGTGAAGTGACTACAAACCCTAGAAGATCTAGGTCAAATTTGTTCTGGTAATCTGATAAATTTCAGCTAATATGAAGAAAACATTGCATTTTGAAGAAATTTTTGGGGGTTTTATAAGAAGCACTGACTATTTACACTCTTTCTCTCTCCTCTCTGTTCTCCATTTCACATAACTAACTAGGACAGAGAGAAGAAGGAGCGTTCATTGCATTCCTCTGAATTTCTATATTAAGTTTCTATTTTTGCCCCTTTGTTCTAAACATAGTATTCGTTTGTCACAGATGAATATGTTATTTGCAATGGCTGTAAGAGTTCAGATACCATACTGTCGAAGGAAAATCGACTCTTCTTCCTGAGATGTGAACAGGTTAGTCCTTTGCTGGAAATTACTGCTTTCCCTTGAGGTGCTCTCATGTTGAGTTTTGCAATGTGTTGGTTTTTGACTCTTCATTGAGAAGTAAGTGACCTTGCAGTGCGTGTACACAAGCAACTAAAGACTTTGTCGGTTCTTCTAATCAAGAGATTTTTGTACTTGGAAATCTAGAACTTTTATTCTTATTCCCATGTATGGTTTGCACTTTGCTATATATTGGTTAACCTAATGTCTCAATTAGGGATGCACAGTGGCTAGGTTGGTTTTTTTTTTTTTTTTTTGGGGGGTGGGGGACCGGGAGTTCAACCGAACCCACTGCTGTGTGATCGGTCTGAGGCATGACTGGGCATGGTCTAGTAGTTTGATGGGTTCAGACTAATACATCCCTCCAGCCACCTTTAGTCTCAACGAACATTTGAGAGCATTTGCGAGATTTTCTGTTAGACTTTTTCCTTTTTCATTATCTGGGTGGGAGTGGGGTACCTCTATTCATTTACAAGATGCAGCGTTTAATTGATTGGGGAAAGATCATATGGTAGAAAAGTAGGTTGAGTAAAGGGTTGTTATGTTAACCTTTTTTGGGATAGAATTGGGCAATTGGCCATCTGCCATCCAGGCTATATGTGCAAAGGTGTGTCTTAATGCTTCCCTCTTCTTTTCCTATGTGCTCTAGGGAGAGACAAAAAACTTTTGTGATATTATTACTTATGTGTAATCTTGAAAGTAAACATTAATAACTCCCAACATGGGATAATTTATGAATATCTTTTCGAGAGTATCACCCCCCCCAATCATTTTGAGCTAAGGACTCGTTTCTGAGTAGGCCTATGTTGTTTTTCAAGATATTTTGTCTACATGTTTCGACTTTCGAGCTCATGCTGATGAGTATGAAGTTTTTACGCCTATTCACTAACATTAGTACTATCACTACCAGTTTGGTAGCTGGTAATAAATATTGGTAAATGACAATGGAACTTTACTAAGAAGATAAGTATTCGTGGATGGAAAACATTACCAAGGACGTTAGGATAAGACTTTTCCTCACAAATTTAGCTATAATATCATTCTATTACCACTATTTATTAACGCCTACCAAAAAGGTTGTTGGACTTTGGAGTGATATTAACCTTATAGTTCCTTTCTGATGAAATTCTTACATCCATTCGATTAGGATGGAAAGTGACAAGTTCATTTTTACTGCTTTGAAGAACAATTAAACATTTGCTAATTCTGAAGATGTAGGACAACATATCTAGTTTTACTTAATTTTGTTGGATATAATACGATATATATTTGCAGTGTGGTTCTAGACGATCAGTTGCTCTTTTTCTATAGTGCTGAATGTTGTTAAAGTATTTTTATCGAAAATGTAATTGTGAAAGGGAAAGGAGAAGTATGGTGTACTTTTAAATCATTTCTTGGAGACAATTATTTCGATTTGCTAGGCACTTAGTTTTGGCAAATGATATGACTAAATTGGCATCGTAGTTCGGAATATTGCCAATGTGATGCTTTTTTTTTATATTACAATCTACATGCCTCATAGTTACAACTTTCATCTTCATAAATGAGTTCTCCATACACTTTTAATGGGGAAAACGTTACTTAGGCACAAGCTTCTTCCATTTTATATATAGACTTGATATTCCCAACTTTATTCACCATCGTAGTTAGGAATATTGTCAATGTGATGCATTTTTTTTATATTACAATCTACATGCCTCATAGTTACAACTTTCATCTTCGTAAATGAGTTCTCCAGACACTTTCATTTTATATATAGACTTGATATATTCCTAATTTTATTCACAATGTCTTTGTTTGGTATTCCTTCTGTTTGTTGTCTTCACTGGCAGTAAATGCATCTTGCACGAATTTCTTGACAGCTTCCTTCAGTTTAGGAGTGGATGGTATGACTTCCCTTATCACGGAGCCAAGGGAATTGTTGGGGACTTGGAGCTAAGTCGCCGTGTTTTGATGTTTTTATACAGAATATGAGTTTTCAGCATCAACCAACGCACTAACGCACTGACTCTAGTTGCAATTTTTCCTTTTGGGGTACTATCTTACCGTGTATTATAAACTTGTCACATAATGTTTCATGAATTTTATTTTGACAGATGTTTATTTGGACTAATCTTGCAGATAATCTAATAATGATCCTTCGGCCCACAGATAGCCTAAGTAAGAAAGAACTTCAAGGTAGGATATCTTAGCTGTCAATTATAAGCATTGTTGAATGTTGATGCTTGTGACATTGATGAGTATGCTTATCCAAATAAGGAAAAATGAATCACTCGCTCTGCCTCCGCACCTTCACCGTTCAAATTCCTTCATGCAAACATAGTTTATATTTTCTTGCAGAGCATTAGTATGAGCAGAAGCAATTTAGGACTTGCAAAAGCTCATACTGGAACATTGAGTTCAGCTCCTGTTAATACTAATACCATCGCCATATGACCATGATCTTAGCACAAATTTTCTTGAAATGTATGAGATGGTCACCCATTAGTTAAAGATGGCTTGCTATTATTACTAATGATTTTCTATATGTTTGCATTATTGAACTATATTTTGTGTTGGATGTCTTTTAGTTACAGAAATGCAATCTGAGCCCTGTTTCTGATTTGCTACATTGTTCTGTCATTTTTAGGTCCTCTTTCGCTGCACAAGAGAAAGGAACTCTGCAATTGCTAGCCAAGGTGAGTAAACACCTTGAAATAAGATCCTATATTTGTTATGCTCTTGTTTATTGTCTTGTTTAGAACTGTAGAGTATTGTTGGGAGTTGTCTTCATGGGTAGAGAGGGGGAGGGGTTGCATTTGTTACTATTAAATAATTTAAGTTTGCTTATGACACTGTATCATGCATGTAATACAACTCACTGGCAGCACAACTTAAATCCCAATGTCTGTTGTCACCCCCTCCCCCCTTAAATATTCTTTTTTCGGGTTAAATAATACAATGCTTGAAGATCCTTAGAAAACTAGTGTGACCAAGCTCAGATTCATAATCTAAGTTATGATGCTATGATATAGATTCGAGATTCCGACACATAAAATGCAGAAAACAAGGATATGTTTAAGAGGTGTCCAATGTTAGGATATGGACTTGCAGATGAAAGCACTAATTATTTTACTAATTGATTCCTCTTATGCACGGGAGAGGGAAAACAGAAGTGGTAGCTTGACATCCTAAAAAAATGGAGGAAAGAAAAGGAAACTTGAGAGCCCTATTTTGAAATATATAGCAGGCATCGCAGGAGAAGGTGGCCGGAGGAGTGTTGATACCGGGAAATTGTACCAATTAGGTGGCCCTGACAAATGGAAGAAATTGTCTTTGATTGATATTATGTTAGATCTCTAACTTCACTTATAGATCTAGGGTTAGAAGGTGGCAAGTCTGTCCTCTCCTTCCTAGGCCCAATTCGTAGCCAGTGTGCACACCCAATGTGATCATGATTAGTATTTAAACTTTAAATATACCAGGTTGCATAGAGTTATTTAGAATCGTATTGCTGGACAGAATAATGAGACGCTGAACAAACATGTCACGCGTTGGTCATCTTCAGGCCTCAGGGCTCATTACTTTGTGCATTAAAAATGTAGGCGGTCTGATTTTGTATATTGATGCTTATTTAGGGAAAATTGCAGGGAACTACCTTTTTTATATCACATCCTACAAACAAATGCTCCGTTCATACCATAATAGTTAACATGGGAACAGATTCAAGGCACACTTTGAGGCTTTTCCTAACAAGGGGCCTTTTCTAGTACAGAGGAAGATAAATCTTGTGGTAAGATTTATATTTATGACATTTTCTAGTCGTTTCAGTTGGTATATTGGTTTTCCCTTTTCCTTTAACTCTCCAGGATGTGTGACTGAGGAATTGAGAAAAGTTAGTCCTGCACTTAGCTTTTACCTTCCGTCACATGGTGTTATGTGGCTGGATATATTATCATGTATGTATTTTAGCAGGGTATTATATTTTATAACACAAATCTGCGCTTATTTTTGTAACTAATGTACACTTATTTCATTTTATGAATATTAATATTTTGAGTATGTTGGATGTACGAATTTCGTGTGCGTTTTTTGCATATTATGTTTGGTAAATAAGACGAGCACGAGGCTTGTGGTGGTTGAAAGGGATGGGCACATAGAGTGTTTGGTATATGTTGGATTTAGTGAGTGTTGCTAATATGAAAATTGCAGCAGCCCTAGTGTAATGATGTAAGCATGCTACCTAGCAGTAGCTGGAAGCGTGGGGCTTTTTTTTCATTATATGAAACAAACAAATGCTCCGGTTGTTAAGGAAAACCGAAGCATTTGTGCGTGCAAATGCTCCGGTTTTTCTTAAAAACCGGAGCATTTGTAGTATATTACTCTTATAAAAAAGCTCAAATGCTTCGGTTTTAAGCACAACCGGAGCATTTGAGAAAATAAATGCTCCGGTTCTCAACCGGAGCATTTGTACAAATGCTCAACTGCTCGTATGACGTCTGCTACGAGCCCAATACGGAGCATTTAGGGGGGGTTTTAACCGGAGCATTTGAGCTTTTTTCCACTAGTGTTGGTTATTGATTTCCATACAATAATTTTTATACCATGCTTGTAAATATGCTATTTGTTCTCCTAAAGTTCCTGTTTAAGGTTCTGTGTAAAAGGCTTGTTGTACCATAGTATTTATAGGTATTGGTAATTTTTCAAAATATAGTTTTCGAAATACTGCTAATTATTCAGGGGTTTCGGTTCCTAATTCATAATAATTCATTTGGAATGCACAATTATATCTATTTAAATCTTCTGGACACATAGAACATAGTTGCATATTATATAATTGGGACTTACAATACTCCTTTTTGGCTATAGCATATTTTAAATCTGCATTTGGATTACTAAATTCTCTTCGAATTATTCGCTCATACTTTTTCAACATTTGGATTGGATCTGTCATCTCAGTTCCTTCTATCTTGGTACTTCTTAGTTCTGTTAATTCTAGTATGCCTATATTATTTAGAAAGTTTTTAGCTATTCCTGTTATTGTAGCTTCAATATAATTTGCTGCCGCACTAACGTGTATTTTTGCTTCGATTAATTTTGCAGTATATATGTATGTATATATATATGTATGTATATATATGTATGTATATATGTATGTATATATATATATATGTATGTATATATGTATGTATGTATATATGTATGTATATATATATATATGTATGTATATATGTATGTATATATATATGTATGTATGTATATATGTATGTATGTATATATATGTATGTATATATGTATGTATATATATATGTATGTATGTATATATATGTATGTATATATGTATCTATATATATATGTATGTATGTATATATGTATGTATATATATATGTATGTATGTATATATATATATATATATGTATGTATGTATATATATATATATATGTATGTATGTATATATATATATATATGTATGTATGTATATATATATATATATATGTATGTATGTATATATATATATATATATATATATATATATATATATATATATATACATACATACATATATATATATATATATATATAGAGGCAAGATCATGTGAGAAAGCTATTTTGGTGAGAAATGAGAAAGAATCAACACCCTTAGATTAGATAAAACAAACGGCTAAGATCTCAAGGTTCACTAAAGTCTCGTCCTTCGCATTTGCTACTGAGTAAGACCAAAGCTTTCTCTCTCCTAATTTTACTACTTTCATGCAATCAGCTCATTTTCTCCCTCCTCTCGCCCCTGTTTCAAGCTTTCTCTCAGTTACAATCCTATATTGGGATGCAAGAAGGTTAGTAGTTCGAAATTTTGTTGCAATTATCTATTTTTCAATTTTCGCGATTTGGCTTGGACAATTTGTTTTTGAGTTTTTGGTTGAATTTTAGAATTAATAATTTTCGAAATTTTGTTGCAAGAAGGTTAGAATACCATCTTTTTCAATCAATTTTTCTCCCTCGTTCTTCTCCTGTTCTAAAATTTGGAATTCCAACTTTTTAAGAAGAATACAATTATGGAACTATAGAAGTAAAAGTGAAAAAAGATTGTAGTTGAATCTAAAGTGGGAGATTACACTTACCATGAGAAGAGTAAGAACCGAAGATTTGTGAATTAGTGAATTGTGTATTTACCATTTTACATTATTAGCATTTGCATTTAGCAATTTGTTAATTAGAGTTATAGGAAGTTTTTTTGGAGTTATGACAATTCTTATTTAGAGTTATAGGAGGTCTTGTTTAGAGTTACATCAAGTCTTCTTTAGAGTTATAGGAAGTATTGTTTATAGTTATGACGAGTCTTCTTTAGAGTTATAGGAAGTCTTGTTTAGAGTTACAACGAGTCTTCTTTAGAGTTACAAATTACAATTATACAATATTAATTAGAGTTGCAACAATTTTGTTTAGAATTATAGTTAGCGATAACTAGAGTTATGATAAAACTTCTTTAGAGTTATAGGAATTGATTATGTATCGAATTCAAATTCTAAGTCATCGAATGTAGTAGTAAATTGTGGCCTAGGTAGCTTTTATGCTTTCTAATGTTCGAATGTGGTTGATGTTATGTTGCTCAGTAGATTAGTAAAGTAATTTTTAGTCCATTAGCACTATGAAATTGAATAATTGATGTAACTAAGCATTATGAAATGGAACAATCGACATGAGTAATGTGATTATTTCAAATTGTATGTTTAGAATTACTCAAGACTTGTTTAGAGTTGTAGGTAGTAGTAGTCAGAGTTCTAGCAGCACTTGTTTAGAGTTATAGGAAGTAGTAATTAGAGTTATGGCAGGATTAGAGTTATAGGAAGTAATAATTAGTTCATATAATTACTAGTTCATATAACTCTTAATTACTATGATTCATAAAACGCTACTCAAATGATGGCATAACTCTAACTACTAGTTTATACGACTGTAATCAAATGTTCACATAACTCTTAACTACTAATTCATGTAACTTTAATCAAATGATGGTGTAACTCTAAATTTGACTTCCTAAAACTCTAATCAAATGTTGGCATAACTGTAAATTCTACTTCCTATAGCTCTAATCAAATGTTTACGCAACTCTAAATTTTATTTCCTATGACTATAATTAAATGTTGCCGTAATTCTAACTACTTGTTTATATAACTTCAACTTGATAGTCTGTTATCTCAATTGGCGAGTGTTTTGTTTTCCAAACGCACAAAAATGTGGGTTCGACTCCCACACAGGTTTTTATTATTTAATATGCTTTTATAATGGTCTTGTTCAGGGATGTAATTTTTCTCCTTTACCTAATGAGATGGTAAAAGAAGAAATAAATTACACTAGCTTGAGTCACATTAACAAAAAAAGTTCGACTCTACTTAAAATTTACATGGGTGCAATTGTACAAAACAATTTGTCCTATGTTTAGGTTTCTAACCTCTAACAAGAGTCATTTTATAACCTATGTGGGAATTGAACCCACATCTTGTGCATAGCACAATGCTCTTCCATTTGAGTTAAAAGGTTTTAGGGTGTTCGAACATGATATGCCCAAAAATGTTTATGTTTCTAAGATAAGTAGATTATTCAAGTTAATAGCTTTAATCCATCCCCGGACTTGATAAATTTAATCGGGATTCACGGATGAATATGTAACTCCTCCATAGGTGCTTATGTCGAATAAACATTGCGGGGCATTTAGCATCCGATCCGATAAGAAACATTGATCCATTTTGTACGTGGCTTGGAATCAAACGAAACTAGTTGCTTCACGTTCACTAAAAATACATATTGTTGTCGACTATCCGAGGTAGCTCAACTATGATGTAAGTAGTTTGCTTGTTTCGGGTGGTAAAAGATCCCGAAATATCTGTTGGGACAAAGATGAAGCACATCATTAGTAAGAAAATGAATCCTCCAACATGGTACGAGTGCAAAACGAGAGGACCAAATATGTACAAAAGACAAAAAAAGAAAAGGAAAAAAATTCACTTTCTTGTGGGTTATTTACACGGGAGGTTTAGTCAAAAGAAAATCAACTAATTCTTGCTTTTGTTTAGTTGAAACTGGATAAACTATTATATATGCAGCATATGCGGTATACATGTAGAAAGTTGAACTCATATTTAGCAATTTAGGTCACCGAGAATTAACAAGGTTATCCTACATATACTTTTGGATGGAATATCTATTCCACGTTCTTATGGACCCTTGGAGGTAAAATATGGTAAGCCATAATGAGCTAGAATCGGCAAGTTGATATTCGGGTCCAACTCCATAATTCACTACGAAAATTAAAGGTATTGAGAACAATCAATCATGTATTTTATGTTCCATGAACTTGTAGAGAAGGCGGAATCTCCGGTCTATTAAGCTTGAAAGTTTTGCGGCCACCTAGGCGAACAAGTGTATTCTCTCATTCACAACCCTTAACCTATTACACATACCTATCACACACACCTATTACTTTCACTTCTTAAGTGAGTTTGATCCGAGAAAAGTTTACATATGATCGGTTCACGGCTAATAAGAGCGATCGTGTTCAATTAAATTCAATGCGGCACCAAAAAGTATATAACTCATGACTAATTTAAGTTCAATTTAGTTCGGTTTGCGTATAATAATTTCTGTTCAACTAATGGCTAATATATTTGATTAGGTTTGAACAACAAGTTCGAAGATTTCGACAAAAGAACACTGACGAGTAAGAGTTATGGCATATATGTAAACAATATATAATAAAGCTCCCATAAAATGATACTCAAATCTCAAGGTTATGGCAATCGATCGGGCACTATAGGCTAGATTAAGAGCAACCTATGAATATCTCACGAGTTTCATAGCGCGGCAATTTAAAACTACCAAATGAATCCGAGTGAACTTGAAGTTCTATTAAATATACACTCATCTTTCCCGCTTGCAAGTCAAATTTAGATTATCCATTTTTTCATGTTTATGTTTAGCATTTTTATTCAAATTCTCTCTCGGGCCGGACTTACCATGATTAGATCGAGCAACAACGATCCACGAATATAACAATCTAGATCAAAAAATTCAACCGAGAAAAAGCGATCTAACAAATCCAATCAATTCATTTACCCAAATTTTAACGCAATTAAATCAAATCAAACGAGAAAAAAAACACAGATTACATAGCAATTCAACGCGATTAAAAGAAAATAATTAAGAGATTCATACAATTGCGGTGAACACCGAGATTGAGCCTAGCAACGAAGGAGAAGACGGCGAATTCCAATGTAATTGAGATCATTATGTGCGAGAGGAGAAAGAAACGAGAGAAAAGAGAGGAGAAAGGAACGAGTGAATGTTTTTGGAGAAATTGTATGCGCGAGAACCGTAGAATGTTTTGAGAATTCTCTCTTTCAACTTTTACTTTTTAATTTTGGCCATTATACAAGCTCCAATCTAATGGTTGAAATTTATTCTCACTTCTCATATAAAACATCATTCTCACATGAACTCATTTCTATATATATATATATATATATATATATATATATATATGAAGAACTAAAACTGACTCTAGAAGTAATTCAAGTATAAGATGGAAACATAATTATTTAGAATAAGTACTAAGAACTTACTGAAGAAGTGAAGAATAAACTTTGATCTAAACTTGAAATTATTATTGAAAACTTGGAAATTTTACGGACTTTGGATGAGAGCTTTCTCTTACATGTATTTTCTCTCTTAAACAAGCTCGCCCTTGAAATGAAAACAAGCACACCTATTTATAGAATTGAAAAAGCAAAAAGTACAAATGCTAAGTTTACAACATTAAGTAATGCTAAGTTTACAACATTAAGTAATCTATAGTGCTTGGACAAATGGAGACCTCTTTGCCATTGCTTTTTGTAGTGCATTTTAACAATTTGGATGTATTGCGCCTACCTCTTGTTGTAATTTTGGACGATGTTGGTGAAGATGCCACGTAGGTGAATAAATAGTACTATTTATCGCCGTACTATTCACTATTCACTATTCACCTTTTGATGAAGTCTGGAAATTTCTCGAAAAATGGTTGGAAGTTACTGGAATTTGTTTTTGTCAAGCTGGAAGTTACTTGCTAGAAGTTGTATCCGGAAATTTTACCTGTAAACTGGAATAATTATGTCCCTAACTTTTGCCTAAGTGTAAAACACTTAGCGGGATCTTTCTGGAATAATTATGTCCCTAACTTTTGCCTAAGTGTAAAACACTTAGCGGGATCTTTCTCCTAAAAATCAAATGGATCTTGGGCACAAGGCCCACCATACAAATCTGGTTGGAAGCCTCGGATGAAGCTGGAGGCCCCGGAAGATTGAGGCTTTTTAGTTTGGTTAATAAATTGGAGAAAGCCGATCAAATAGTTCATCTTTATTTATGGACGTTTTATTTTCTTTTTGGATTTGGTGGATGAGGATGGGGAATGGAATGTGTTTGTTGGAGGGGCTAGTTGGACTTGTTTATATTGTTGGAAACTCTGCTTAGTCCAATCATTATAATCATGGAGGGTAGATGAACCATGCTGGAGGTATTGAGAAACACAGTTTAACATGTGTGGGTAAATCTTAAAATTTTTCCACCATTTGACCCGATAATCACGAGTCACAAAATAAGGTCCGAATTCAGTGAGTGCGGAAAGGGAATAATTCCGGCACATAATCCATGAAATCAGAAATATTTGACAAAAATAAATTATCTTGGAGAATTGGAAACCTTACGGTAGTGTTACTTTGGTATGATAATGTTGGAAAGAGGTTTGAAGATCGTTTGGGAAGATGTCAGGAATTGCTCCATAACTATCCCACCATTCAAGGAACCATATTGGAAATGTCACATTTTTCTGAAGACAGTTAGGATGAAAACTAAAAAACCAAGAATGGTTATAACTTTGGAGTAAGAATGCACAATGTCATGCTTGTACATAATCATAAAAATTGAAAGTCTGTGGAAGTTTTGGATCAAGAAATTTAGAAGAGAAGGTTTTGGCTTTTGAAAGAGAAGAATGAAGATTCGTCCATTCAATATTGGTGATAACATGGAAAATCAGGCATTTGGAATAATTTGTTGTGGTGCTAATATTATCCTTAATGAAACAAGAATTTGTGTCATGAAGGATATTTCGGTAATATTGGATTGGTTTAGTGATTTCAAAAGGAAACCAATTGAAGCCATCTGGAAGTTTAGTTTTGACATATTTGGATATTTTGTGGTTAAACTCGTCTTGAGAAAAAAATGTGTTGGAGGTAAAGTTGGTTAAAAATAGATTAGCATAATGTTGTTTTATGTGATATGAAATATCAGTAGTATCTGGATGGATAATTGGAGAAACTGTTTCTGGTAGTGGTCGAGCATATGAATTTGGAGGGTAATTTGATAAATTGGAGGATTGGTTTATGAAAAGAGGAACGTTTTCTGTAGGATGAATTACTATACCTTTTTCTTTCCTGGCCTGGAGGTATGATCCTTGGAATTTTGCATTCTGTTCATCCCTGCAGAAATCATATTAATCTGTTTATAAATAGAGTTAGTTTGGAGATTATGGACATCAGAGTGTTGCAACTTGGCAGAAAATTTGAAAGAAATTGGTTTATTATCTATGACAGCATGAATACCAACTTCATTGACAGAAAATGGATACATTTGAGTGAGAAATGGAGTGCCAAGAATAATATTATAATTAAGATTCTTGACAAGAGTAAGTGGAGTTTGGAAATAATAATCATTATTGAAAATGGATGCCTTAGAAAGTTTATAATTAATATGGAGTTTTTGACCATTAGCAATAGTCAAATGTTCAGTAGCATGTTCATAATATTCTGGAGGAATTAGGTCTTCCTTAATGCAATTAAGATCAGCGCCACTATCAAATAATGCAACGTCATTAATTTGGAAGTCATCATCAAGAACTAATGTAATTGGACAAAACCATTTTTGAAAATTAAATCGGTGAATAATTTGAAGAAATTTTTCACTATCAATTGGAGTATCTGAAATTTGGACAGGATCAGTTGGTATAGGAGAACGTTCTGAAGTTTCTCCTATGTCAAAATTTTGGAGTAAAGTAATATTTGTGTCAAGTTCTTAATTTTTTGTTTGAAGGTTCAAAACATTTTGCTCAAGATCTTGAATATGAGATTTTATTTGAATCACATCCTTTTGAAGATCATAAGTATTAACTGGAGAAACAAATGGTTGATGGAATGGAGATTCATCAAGTATTTTTTGAAGACTAAAAGAAACTGGTTTTTTCTTTTCTTCAATAGGAGAAGATTTCAAAACAATTTCTCGTAATCTTTCAAGATCTTTGTTTTTGGAGATTGTTATCCGGAATTTTCTCAATAATATCAAGAAGTAATTCCTTTTCTTTGTCTTTTTTGGAAATAACACAAAGTCCTTTGGGACAAAACTGGAGAGAATGATCAGAATTGAATTGGTCAGAATCCTGATTATAATCGAGCTGGTAAATAACATGATCAGAATCAGAATGATCAGATGCTTCTGGCTCATCCTGATTTAATTGGAAGATAGTGAGAAGTTTATCTCGTAAAGCTGGATCATCTTGAAAAATTTCATTAATCTTATTTTTGAAATGGCAATTATTTGCTTTATGGCCAGGTTTGCCACATTTATAGCAAATAATCTTTTGGAAATCCTTTTTTGGAAATTCTTTTGGAAATGTTTTCTTTTGATAAAACGTATTAGAAGATGGAGTTCTTTTTGGCGAAAATTGTGAATTTGTTTGAATTGTTGTTTTCGCACGGTGGAAGGAGCTTGGATTTTTCAAAGCCAAAGGCTTCCTGGAAGGATCCAAGTTCTCTCCTTTCTTTGAGCCTTTTCATTACCATACTTAGTTTGTATTTTGAGCTCATTGCAAAGAGATAATCCTTCTCTCTTAATAAAGGCAAACAATTGTCCATATGTTAAATCGTCATAAGCAATTGTTTCTTGATTTGTAGCTTCTTTTAATTTTTGGAAAATCCGTTGAGCAAATAAATTTGGAAGTCCTGAAATAAATTTTTCTTTCCAAAATGATTGTTGGGCATCAGTTCTGCGAAGAATATTGGATAAAAAGGTATCTTTATACCATCTGTAATCATTTAAAGTTGGACATCGAAGATTGGATAGGATTAAAGCATTGGAATTTAAATAATCTATGGAAGAGCCAAGAAAATGGAGGCTAATAGTTTGGATGAGAAGGATAAACCCGTCTTGTTCTTTCTGGGCATTTTCATGAAGATAAATGCTTTGTTGTTGTTCTGGTGTAAAAGTATTGTCCCACCAATTTTTTAATTAGCCGGAAAATCCATCGGCGATGGTAGAAGCAATTTGTGCATTTGTAAAATCATTGGAAGAGTATGCATTAGCAGCAATGCACATTTCGTGTAAAACTTTAGTAATTTCAAATTCTGATCTACCATCTATATTCCAATCATAGAGTTGGTCACCAGAATAAACATTTTGAGGACCATAAGTTCCTCGTTCTTCAAATTGGAGGTCTGGAGGAGTAGGTCTAGAATAATAATTTCGCATTGGATTATTATTCCAGGTTTTATTGAAAATTCGATTTATTTGAGATGGAAATTCATCATTTGAAGAAAAGTTTTTTGCAAGTTCTTTTTCCTCTTTGTCTAGACATGTGACATTCTTGTCTAACTTGTCAGAAATTTTCTTCAAAATTGATTTATTACTAAGCCCAAATCCTTTTGATAAACTTGTTGGAACATGGATAA